>CM053267.1:70846808-71124197 GCA_028583415.1 Protea cynaroides
CTAGATTATTTTATGATTAATGATGTGCATAAAAACTACTTACCAATCACCATTGATGGGTGGTTGACGCATGGCAAGCGACGTGGAAAAATCCGAGTCGAGGGCACTATGGTTAACAGAAAATTCAGAAACAATCCCAATCGTAAATAGGCACACATGCTAAGGTTACATCACTTCTAACATTTCATGGTTTTGCCAACCGAGATGGAGAGTGATTTCAGAATCTTTGACTCATATGCAATTGAGAATAACTCATAACTTTCGTGAAGCAAACAAAGTGGCATATACATTGGCAAACAATGTAGCATCTACCAAGGTATATTTACGGTGGACAACATGTTCAGATTTGGTAGCACGGGAGGTAATTTAGGAGGCTTGTAGCCGGTCATGATATAGATTTGCAAATGTAATTAACTTTGAGTTGAGTCCTATTAATGGCAATGCCGAAGGTGGGGTTTTACCTTTTCAAGGGATTTGATTGTAACTTTATTTATTTTTAATACATTTTACTGGATCTTTAACAAAAAAAAAAAAAAATCACTTCTAACATCACATTTATTACTATTCACTCTTTCTATCCTAAGCTCACTCACTTCAGTATTATTGTTAAAATTTCTGACTTAAGCATTGGAGTGCACTCATTGGACCATGGTTTCACCCCTTCTTTTGCATGGTTTATTGTTTCTGGTGCACAGGTCTCTCTCGGATAGTCAATTCAGATTTCGGCGGCAACAATTACATTTATTTTGGGTAATCATCTTGGTTTAATTAAGAACCCAGTAAAAACCCAGTTATTCAGTCCAACTCATGTTGTAATTAACCCACATATCTTGTTGTGTTAGCTAGGCCTAGTCCATCCAAAAGTCCTACTGTAATAACCATATAACCATACCAACCCAGAAAATACCAAATACCTACCTTAATGGAAGTGATCATCTAGTTATTGACTTTTGACAGAAGAGATTACACCACAGATTTATTGGGAGCCATTGAGTCCTTCTCTACCCTACCCAGTACACTAAGTGCAAGTTATCATCATGGTTGCTGATAGATGATTGCTTTCTTCTCTGCAACCCCACTGAAGCTACACTGATATACATTTCAGGGTATGTAATTTGCAGCCCAATTGACAGACACTAAAGAACACTTACAACACACTCAGGTAAATAATTTCAACTACCCACAGAACATTCCTAGACAGAACGCATCTCTGCAAAATATATTCTAACATCATAAAAGCATGCACAACATTGTTAAGAAGAAACACAAGTTTTTGGGTTATGGGTTGTAAAGGTTCCATGTCTCATGGGTTTAATTCTGAGGACTAATAAGTGGCATACAAAATATGTGACCCTCCAGGTTTTGCAGATCGACCTTTCTTCCAATTGAACTTAAATCCATACACATGCAGGCCTTGATTGGTCATGTGTCCTGTCTAGATAATCGGTTCGTCCACTTGACATAGGCTTGTGTCAATAATGGCCTATTGACACTGATTTCTTATCATGGGATGTCATTAGGACATCCAATAAATCTCAAAATACAATGATATTTTAGGTATTTGAGATGAGAGGAGTGAAGAGAGTTTTGTGTGATCCAAAGGACACCAATCAAGGGTGTCAACAATCATTGACACTGAACCGGTGTCAATATCTAGGAATATCGGGAAGGCTAATGGACGCCAGTGTCGATGGAGGGAGGAGATGGGATCGATAGAGAAAGTCGCATACCACCTGATGGGGTAAGAGAGTTAGATCATTGGACTTCCTTGAATTTACACCAAATTCACCAATCATTGACACCACAGCACCACTGATGCTTCCCAAGTTGGCATTGGATTCAGAATGCCACTAGATTTTTTTTTTTTTTTTTTTTTTTTTGAAACCACTAGATTGATTGATCCTAAAGATTTATTTATTTATTTATTTATTAATATTTAGGTGGTGGAGATGGCTGTTAGTGGGATTTAGTTGTTGAGTGTAAAGAATTCTTCCATAAGATCCTACTTAAGTACAAACACACTCATACCACATGTCTAGAAATGAGTTAGGCCTCAGACCCAAAAAAATAAAAAAAAAATAAAAAAGAAAGAAAAAGAAATGAGTTAGGCCAATATTCGAATTGTTGCGGGCTGCGTCAGCTGAGGTTTAGCCATAGAATAAAATTACAAATCAAAATACTTAGATTTTTCAACTGAAAAAACCATACAGGATTTCTTGATGACATCATATGAGAGAGAGAAGAATGTTTCAAGCTATCTTAAAAATCATGCGTATATAATGTCAAGATTATGTATTTAGGGTTAGACTCAAAGTTAGGGCAATGATACATTTTTTTTATAAATAAGGTTACCTTCGAAGTGCAAAGGTTTTCTGTGCAGACCATGGTGTAGATTATCCTAGTTAATCAATAATGTGACAGGTCAGATGTAGTTGAAATTTCACTGACAAATAATCCCAAAGGTCTTCTACTCATATATTAAATTTCAATCCAAATGAAGTTTTTCATATTTCAAAAGAATGTAAAATATATATATATATATATATATATATATATATATATATATATATATTAAGAAAGTTCATGAATTCCCAAAAGAATGCATAAACATACATGAGAAGGTATGTGATTAATGAATTAGAGGTTGAATTTTGGTTCATGACCGATCCAAATCATTTTCTCAATATCTAGTGCTAAGAATTACCACATCACCTATCCACATTTAACTACTAGATAGGTAATTAAACCAGACAAGGAATATTGTGTGTAGACTATAAAACATTTTGCCATCTTTAAAACCCTAGTTTTTTTCCTAGAGTTCCAAATATTAAGGCTCAATTTAGGATGAAGTTGGCAAGGACTAATGCTAGTTAGATCCACGGATTGCTTCCTGTTTCATCAACGAGTCCGGAGGATAATACTTAGAATTAACTAGATATGGCCCTTAAACCAGGCAAAGAATCCATTGCGTGTAAGAACTACTAAAACATTTTGCCATCTTTAAAAACCCTAGTTTTTTCCTAGAGTTCCAAATATTAAGGTAAGGCTCAATTTAGGATGAAGTTGGCAAGGACTAATGCTAGTTAGATCCAGGATTGCTTCCTGTTTCATCAACGAATCTCATGATAATACATAGAATTAGGACGGGCTAAAGAGCCCAACATTTCAGTTCTGGGTCCAGAATCCATTTCATGAACCAAGAACAAGAATACTAATCAAAAACTGTTTTTATCATTTCAGAATGTGTTCTTGACTTGTAATGGATTCCAAAAATAAAAATTATTAAGAATCCTAGTACTTTTAGACATAGAAGTGCAGAAAGAAATTCATCTAGTCAGATATAAAAATATTCCTACACAATTGATTGTAATTTCGTGCTTGGTCCTGTACGTTTTTCCCCCTCATGTTTCATTAGAATAAAGACGAAACATAAAGACTCCATTAGGTTTCAATGGAAATTAAAAAGAAAGAAGGGAACTTTAATTTCTAATATGATCGTATATATTACTTAAATTTTTTATAATATTTAATAATGATATTTGTTAGATGTAATTTTTATTTACTTTTCAAATCCGAGATTCAAATTAATAACTAAATATGAAATAATAAAGGAGTTAATATGATAGTCATGTTCTATAATGATTGCAAAAGTCTCCGTTTTTTAATTTGAAAATTTTTGCAATCTTTTCCTTTAATTTTCATTGCCACCAAACAGGGCTGCATTGTTTTTTTTAACCCCTAAATGAGCCCATCCATCACCAGTCGAATCCAGGATGAAGAGAACATGGGTGGAGAAAAACTCGGTCCCAACTTTTCTCTGTCATTATTATAAATATTTCTAAGAATTGGCCCAATGGATCAGAAATTGCTCATCTAGTAATAAGGTTTTAGTTGAGTTTTCTTTAATTTTCTTTTTCCTAAAAGTACCCCTTTTGGTGAACTAGTGATTTGACAATAGAATTTGAAAATTTTTCTAACTATATAACCAAGAATAATTGTACATTGGCTCAAAAATATTAATTAGGATAGGTGAAATTTATTTAATTTTTTTAACAAAAATAACATTAATTTTTTTTCACCACCTACCTTCACTATGATGTAGGACCATAGTTATTTAATTCTCCAAATTATTCTTGAATTATTCTTTCGAACTGAATAATACGAATAATTCTTTCGAATTCGAATTATATTCAATGATTCTTTAAAATTCTCGCATTTTTTGTCTAAAAATAAATATCGTGAATAATTCTTTCAAATCCGAATTATACCGAATAATTATTATACTAAAAAAACTATTTTTATCTTAGTGGAGGACTTAATGCCTTAATTTTCAAACAAAATTTTTTGAAAAAAAAAAAAAAAAAACTTAATGCCATAACTATTTGCATCTTTTCCAATCTAAGACTAATTATAAGTCTAAAAATCACGTTATAATACAAAACATATCATTAATTTCATTTTTTTTTTCCTATGTGAAATTAAATATGAGTATGAAAATCGAATCATAATACAAAATAAATCATTAATTTCGTTAGACAATGTAAAATTAAATATGAGTATAAAAATCATACCATATTACAAAGCAAGTCATTACTTTTGTGTGCTTTTCCAATCGGGATTAAATATGAGTCTAAAAATAAATATTATAACTAAATATTTATTATATATTATATTGTTATTTATACATTAAATATTATTCTAATGTCACTTGTATATTATGCAGGTGTGATAATTGATTGATAGTGTGAAATATGAGCATCAAATATTAAAACTTAACATCTCAATGTTTTGTCCAAATTTGTTTTAAACAAAAGAATAATGAATAAATTTCAGCTACCCCTCATAATAATTTTGAAACATCACCTACCACCCATACTTTTCAAAAAAACATCAATTACACCGAAGTAACTGACGGAGGTGACGGAAATGAGTAATAGACCGTTTTAGCCTTTATGTTTTTAATTGAAATTTTTTAAAAACTAACAAAATTACTAAAATAAACCTTCTTTCTTCTTCTTGTTTTCCCGTCTCTTTCTTCTTCTTCTTTTCCTGGCTTTCAGGAAAAAGAAAAGTTATGAAATTAGCATAGCATCATTTCAGATTAATGGCGATATTTGGGCTTAAAATAGAGAAATTAGGTTTTGATTCAAAATCTCGAGAACCCAGATGGGAAAATTGGTTTCTCTAATAAGGGTAATGATTTACTAAGCGATTCAAAGGTTTTTCTTGATGGGTTCCATTCAAAAGCTTCAAGAATTGGGAATCTGGGTTAACAAGAACTGATCCTGAGCTATCTTTGCAAGAATCCAAAATTGGGTTTTCAAGAGAAAGATATTTCAAGGAAGAATTTATTGTGTGCGTTGGAGAAGGATTGGTACAAGGGGAAGGAGGTAATTTTAGAGAATCCAAACGAAGAGGAAAGATTAGTGGAATGAGATTTTCTGCAACTAAATGGGGTTAGGGCAGCTAGGACAAAGCGAGAGCTCGATGAAGAAATTGAAAGAGTGAATTCTAACAATCAGTGGTGACACAGAGAGGAACCCATTCTCTGGGACACTGCCGGCACATCTGCTTCTTCTTCTTTGAACATCACTGCCCGCACATAGAGCCTGGTTCATGGCTTTCGGATCTCAAAGCGCCAGAGCCTTGGGCTTAGACTTGGGTAGCACGACTGGTTCCCAGTTCTAGCTCATGGTTTGGAGGGGCAGTAGAAGGCAATGAAGAAGGTTGAAGATGACAAATCTAAGGAGAGGTTTTGGTTTTGAAGAAAGAGGTAGCTGAGAACAAAAAGATTATTGGTCGTCTCACTTGCCGGCGACTTTATCTATCGAGTTCCTTCTCGTCTCCTTCGCTCTACGGTGTGAGACGGTGGAGGCAGCGGTGGTGTGCGTGGGGTGGAGAGAGAGAGAGAGAGAGAGAGAGAGAGAGAGAGAGAGAGAGAGAGAGAGAGAGAGGCGGTGCAGGAGGGTGGAAAGAGGCCGTGACGGGTAGCGAGAGAGAAACCATTTAGGGGTTTAGGGTCAGTTAACTGAGGGAGGGTAAAAAAATCTTTCAACTTATCTGTTAGGGTATTATTGTCCAATTAAAATTCGTTTTTGGATGACATCAGCAACTAACGAAATTGGTTAAACGGAGTGGATCTATTTGATTAACGGTGGTAAACGTTTGGGTGGTAGCTGATGTTTTTTGAAAGGTGTGGGTGGTAAGTGATGTTTCGAAACTATTATGGGGGGTAACTGAAATTTATTCAAAGAATAATTCCTGAACCGATCCGAATTTGAATTTTATTTTAAGCCTGCTTTTTTGACCGCATCTTTAACCAAATTCTTAAATTATCAAAACGACTCATTCCTTCCAAATAATTCCTGAATCCAAATTAAATAACCATGTGTAGGACCAACATTTTTTCATATTACTTTATTTATATCAATTCTACATCCAACTGAACATTCTAGTTGGAAGTTTCTTTTATAAATTCTTTCATTCCATTTTCCTTTATCATTGAAATTTTTATTTTATCCCTCACTTTCTTCTCACCAAAAAAGGCTGAAGGCTCCATTGGTTTCCAAATAAAAATCATGTAAAATAAACAATTTCAACCATTTTTTTTTTGGGCACAAATGTTACCTGAAAATTTTTCTGTGATTTTTTTACTTGAACAAGAAAAACAGCAGAGCCTCAGTTAAAACCACTTAAAACAAAATTTCAAATACATTTTAATTTTGCATAATTTCTTTCAAATAAGACTGTTTCCAATTCAAAATCACATAAAAACGAAACTTTTCAGGTGTTTTTTTTTTGGTAACTAATACACATTTTATATATATTTCTATTTATCTCATTTTTATTAGGGAAAAAAAATAAACAGTGCTTTGTAATAACTACAAAAAAATTAAAAAACAAAATGAAATGAAAATAAAATTTTCAATGGTCTGCATGAGAAGGATCCTCACAATCTTACTACAGGCCTAAAAATTTCAACCCTGACCCAACCCTTGGACTGTAAAACCCTGTTGGACTCAGTGCGGCTCAGACTCAGCGGGCCAAAACCACTTCATATGTTACATTCTCCTCAGGGATGAGGAACAAACCAAACTTAGTTGGGCTTATGATCCCAGCTTAGTCCCGACCCAACTAGCATGACTTAAACCGTACAGCCTGATACAAAGTTAGGAAGGCTCTATTTAAATTTCAAAATTTAGGTTGCAAAAATGTAAAACCATTTCCTCTACTTTTTTTTTTTTTTTTACCTTCTCTTTTTAATGATTTACACAAGGGGAGAATCAAATACATGGGCGAAATGATTGAAGTAAGGCCTAGGATTGGACATAAAGAAGGCCAATGCGCGATCTTCATTAGATACATCAGCTTCCACGTGGCTAAAATTGAGCCAACTTTCTCCTAAGCCAGTCAAGATTTCAAAAACATATGCTGGGTCAATCAAACGAATTCCTGCTTCTGTCTTTGCCACAACAACATACATGAATGTTTCTTCAATAGTATTTTAGATAGTTTTACATGGTTAAATATCAGTACTCGATCGATCTGAATTCATATCATTTTATATGGATGTTAGTAGATAGTTGGATACATGATATCTATAGATCGTTCATCTATTTGTACCATATAGAAGTTTTAATGGGGTGAACTTTGGTAGAGGGGATAAACCTACAGTTCTCATACTCACATGTCAACTATTATTTCAATTAGAGCTGATGCTGAATTATTTATTTATTTTTTTTTTAATTAGAGAAACACATGCATGAGTTTATTTGGTAATAGTGTAAGTTACACACAGTTGTGGAGTTACATAAATCCAGTAACCATGGATTGGAATTTGGTTACATTGTTGTACACGTTAGTGGCAGCCTTCTGAGTTAAGGAATCTACTAGCTAAACAATTAGCATCCTTAGGAACATAATTAAAAGTACAATCCAGAAAATACGAAGATAGGTGAACAATATCATAGACCACTGACTGCACCATTGTTGTATATTATTGTACCTTATTTGAGAAAATCACATACCTGTTTGTTGAAGAAGTTGTAATCCGATGTTGAAAATTGCAATTGATACTCAAAATAATATGTTGAAGCTGGGTCGTATCACAATGACATTGTCCTAAAGAGAGAATTTGCCTCCCAATGGTACAACCGGATTGAATTGCAAATCTGGCTCCAAGATAAAATAGCTTCGGCTTCCCACATTAAACATACACTAGTCTAATGTGCCCCTTCGAATACTCTGGAATGGTGCAAAGGCAAATGCAGATGGTCGATAATGAAAAATAAATTTTATGTATAAATATAAAATAAAATCGACAAGGGGATAGCATATAGTATAAGTTATTAGAGAGAGAGAGAGAGAGAGAGAGAGAGAGAGAGAGCATTAATTTAACAATAAAATTCGTATGTAATGGAGGCTCCCCACTACCCTATTTATAGAGTAGGACATGTCCTTTCTATAGGCACCCTGTTCTTTCATTCCAACGGTTCAGATTGTTAGATCCTGATTTGAGGGTTCAGATCACACCGCTTACCAAGGGATCTGTTCTATTGACCAAATGCACCTCTAAGATCTAACGTCTTGGATTGTTTGATTCTAATCCGACTATTGAGATCGCACCTTTTCCCAAAAGATCTATTCCATTGAATGGATGTGTCTTTACAATCTTAACGGCTTTGACTGATTGATCCCAATCCAAGCGTTCAGATCGAACCCCTTTGGTAAGAATGTATCTCTTTGAATAGTTATATCTATTCACCAATGAATCTGGTTTGGTTTGGGTTATGGGATGAACCGTATCCAACCCAACATAAACAAAAAATAAACCAACTCTTAAAAAAATATATCTTCAGTTGACCCACACCCGCGCCATGCCACGACACGACCGGCAGGCTCAGCATGCGCGGGAGTGTATGAAAAGCAACCCGGAACCTACACGGACACAAGGGAGGAGGGAGGCTTCCCTCCAAATTACCCTATCCCTTATAGTTCTCAAAACTATATATAAGGTACCCTACAACCTCTTTCACTTCCCATGTGAAACTAAAAAAATAGACTAATCATACTTGTGTGCAAAAGGTCTTGGGATCCATTCTTACTAAGTCCACCTCAACACCCTCTCAAACCACATACCATAAAAAGCAAAACCAAAATAGCTTTATATTTTGAAACTTTATTTTTACTATGAAAATAATTAAATAAAATACAATAATTTCCCCACAAGTTTCAAAATAAAATCGATAAAACAAATGATAGCCTTAGCACCTTATAACAATAAGACACGTCGTCGCAGATGTTTTTAGACTTGAATCTGCACTAGGTCTAGCAAGCCATGCTACAGAGTTTAGGTTGAGTCAGACTCATTGAACGTTTCCTCATTGGTGTAGCCGACTGTCCTACCAGTCATGTCTTATCGTTCGACCTCTCAGTATACCCTTTCTATTCATGGATATTTTTGGCCCTTTCCCTAATTTGGGTCATGAATGTTTAGAGAATTCGTCCATAGAAATTCTCATCAGAAACAACCTCACTTCCTACGTTCACTTAGGTCAGCCCATAGTATGCACCACGGTAAACATACTCTTACAAATCTGAAATTTTGGCTAATTAAGAGTTCTAAACTCATCCTCCTATCATCGCGGTGGGCACTATCTTCTCATCTAAACCAAAATAGGTAATATATGATAGTACTAGAAAAGTCATCTAATGATTTCATTTTTACCCTTTGAACCTAATTTTAGGGATCTCCTTTCACATAGGTTGGGTGTCCATTAGCTTGACTCATGATTCTCAGACCTTAAGTGTCACACCCCAATTCTGGACTAACCAGTGGTGTGATGAACCATCATGAGAACCAACGGTTCAAATCAGGATCTCGTATAGGCTATGCCAACCATGTTAAATCAAAACACATTCTATAATAATAATCAGAGTAAATAAATAAATAGCGAAAGTCTTATTAATAATGAACAGAGAGTCTACAGTGATAATTAAATATTTAACAAGTTATCTTCAAGTAACCAAAACATAATTAATACTGATTACAAGTATCACAATAGAAAAGTTGACCACTAAGCGTAAACATAGTTGAAACACTAGCTTGACGAGCCATATTCGTCCTCCACAGCTTACACATCCATAGCCGCTGCATGTCCACACGTTGGCGTATTCATATAATCTTCAACCGTAATACCTGCAACATCAAAAACTAAAAAGAATTACGCGTGCGAGGGTCAGCTCTCCAGCTTAAGCTCAGTGAGTGAACAAAACAATGCAACAAACATATGCATGCATTCAATTCATATCTTTGGTCTGGTTTATAAGTTTGTAATCTGCTATAGAAAGGTTTGGTGGCCACCGCACCTCTATACACGAGTGTGTAAATCCGCCTCAATGGATCAAACACCATTACCGTCCCACATGCACCCACCATGGAATAGAGATAGAGCTAAAGTGTCCGGATCAAACACCGCCAACACTTCCCCTGGTGCCCTACCCATACCAACACATAAGCTCCTGCTAGCGAGGGCTTACAAACTGGGTTCGCAACTAACCAATCCTATTGCCAAACAGTGTATCTAAGGCCTCACCCCAGCATCCCTTAATACGTCCATAGAGATAGAGCTAAGGCCTCCCGATAGAGTCAGAGACCACACGGTCCGAGACCACCTCCCCTGATGCCCTACGACGTAATAGTTCTGCTAAGGTAATGGCGATACGATGATGTTAGTGGGCAAGATTGAGTAGAGATAGAGCTAGAGTCTGGTGACTAGGTCAAAGACCACCATGCCACGTCCTCCCCCTGATGCTCCACTCGCATCCAACATACCAACCACACACATACATTCACATGCCTATTCCTAGCATCATCATCATCATCATGTTATAAATAAACGGAATTAAATATGCATGAACAGTAATAGCAGGAATATTGGATGACATATGAAATACACATTACAACATACAAGCATAGGATCAATCATGGCATTGGACTCAATAAAAATAAACAGTTTGTTATTATCCAATTAGTTTAGGTCTTGTTCCCTTACTTTTGATCGATGTTTGTTCCTCTCATTGTTCCTCTCCCAAGCTTTGTGTGAAATCTACATGCAAATTTTAGGGACGAAATTTCTTTTAAGGGTGGGGGTGTTGTAAGACCCGCACTCTATGAACCCGACCTAAAGGATCCACATCCTCTCCTCCTAGTGGTCTGGGAGGACAGTGGCAACCTATCCCGGATGGTTGCCATGTGGTTCTCGGTGAATCCGAGACCTATGTCCGAGCCGACATCCAGCCGACAAGCCAAGCCGACAGAAGGTGTCGGCTCGGACGTGGCAACCATCCGAGATAGGTTGCCACTGTCCTCCCAGAACCACTAGGAGGAGACGTTGTAAATCTCGATCTAAACTTTTCATTCATGTCGTAACAGGTCTTCCAATCATCATTGGGCCAGATGGGACGAGCGGATGACAATCAGGTACGAAAACGGACCTCAAAGTATGATATATTTCATATCGGTCAATGGTACCGGTCTATGGTACCGGTCGACCGGTATAGCCTACGCAGCAGACCACTTAGATCCAAAAATGGATCTCTGTGGGTCCCACTTTCCAAATTTCGAACCGAAGGACTTTCCTAATGTTAGGAGGCTTCCTAAACTCAACCCTAGCCTATATAAGGACCCTTAAACCTCCTTAAATCCCTTTCATTGATCCTCACAAACCCTAGAGAGGAGAAAGAGATCGAAGAAGGAAAAGGAGCTAAGGAAGGAGAGGGAAGAACCGCCATTGCCGTTGGACGAAGAACACTCTACCGCGAACCAACGGTAAGTGCTTAAACCTTCCTCTACGTTAAGTGTTTTAGAATGGTTAGTCATGATTGGATCAATACCATGCAAAGCGAGGCATTGATCTAAACCATATTTTGCTGTCAAACCCTAATCCAGTCGGTAAACCCGAGATTCAAGTTCTAGGTTGAAGATCATCGAAACTAGGACTTGAATGGAGTTGGAAACAACTCTAACTCAGTGCTCAGACCTAGAATGTGTAGGAAAAACCCTAGAATCAATAGGGGGTGACCGACGGAAGGCGAGAATCGGATGTATGGTCTTCCGGAGACATACCGGTCGACCATACCGGTCTTACCCTATGCGATCGGTACCTGCAACCAGTATCTCCTGGAGGCTGGTCTGTGGGGACCGGTCGCACCTTTCCCCACAGTGTAGCTGCTGGTACCTGCGACCAGTACCCGCGACCGGTCTGCTCTGTGAGAAGTGTTTTGACTTTATTGGTTTTTCGACCAACGTAAACCCTAAGAAAAACTATTCTAACTCAACCCTAATGTCAAGTAGGACATTGTGATAGCAAGTTTAGATTCTGTGACGCAGAGCAAGCTATCAATCAAGCGTCAGGTAAGGGAATCAGATCTAAACCCTAATAATTTAATAACAGTAAAACATTACTAAAAACTATGATTCTATGGAATGATGTTTGTGCATACTCGCATGTCATCTTTACTTTCATTTATTATTATTGTTCATGCATACTCACTATGCTAGGATGTGACTGTTAGGCATGTGATTATTTTCGTTGATGTGTGGAATGGGAAGGGCCTGGGGTCTGGGGTCATTCTTCACACTAACACCATTTCGTATCATTCTGTCTTAGCATACTTGGTGCGGGTAGGGTATCAGGGGGAGGAAGTGGCACTGTGGTTTCCGATCTAGCCACTAGACTCTAGCTCTATCTCTATGTCGTAGGGAGTTGTGCTGGGATAGGGCCTACTGTGATAACATATAGGATTGGTTAGTTGCGAGCCCAGTTTGCAAGCCCTCGCCAATAGGGACTTACGTATTAGTATGGATAGGGTATCAGGGGAAGTGTTGGCAGTGTTTGATCCGAACGCTTTAGCTCTATCTCTATTCCATGGTGGATGCATGTGGGACGACAGTGGTGTTTGATCTATTGGGCGGCTTCACACACTCATGTATAGAGGTGCGGTGACCGCCAATCCTTTCTATAGCACATTACAAACTTAAAACCAGACCATAATGTGAATGTTACTCATGCATATGTTTGTTGCATTGTCTGATTGTCTTACTGAGCTAAGTTGTGAGCTCACTCTTGTGTACACACTATTTTTAGATGTTGATGCAGGTTCTACTGTGGAGGACTATATGGATGCTCCGACGTATGGAGGTGTTGCTGCTTTAGAAGTGCAAGCAGGAGAGGACGAGCATAACGCTTCATGCGAGTGCCCTTTCTACGTGTACCTCTAGGATTTATTTAGTTTATTTATTTATTTTCAGTTGGATTTACAAATTGATGTAAGGATATTTATTTACGTTTTGGTGTGGAAAATAACTGAATATTTTATTTAAATTATCAATAGCGAATTCAGTTCATTTAATTTAAGACTTTTACTGTATTTTATTATATTCTGATTATGGTTATATGCAATGGTTTGTATGAGTGGACACGGTCTTATTGAGATCCTGGTGTGAACCGTTGGTTTAGTGATGGTTCACTCACACTTCTGGTTTAGCCAAAATTGGAGTGTGACACTTTGAAAGTCACTTTGAATCTATTAGGAGCCTAAACAATTAATGTATGTAAGTTAGGGTTCAAGTTTATCAAGTTACAGTAATCAAAAACCTTGTTTGGTCTCAAAATATACTTGCTATTATCGTGTGGTCGCACTTATGGTCGAACCCTGTGGTCACCCTGTAGTTGACCACAGGCTGCGACCACATGATGTTTGGTCAATTTTCAATTCGAATTCTTCCTGAGTCGATTCCTCGGTTCATCACTTGGGGGCCATTATTTATAGTTTCCCATTATCAATCATCCCTAACCTATTTTCTCATGGTTTTCCTTAGAAATTCCATAACCAAAATTGTTCGTTAGATTTAACACATCAACTTGAAAAGAACCTATTCTATCTGATCTACCCTACAGAGTTAAGTCCATACCTTAAGCTTGCTGTAGAGAGATATAACTCTTTTCTACAAAACCTTCTTTTCCAAGCTTATTCTCCAAATCTCCTTCTTCCCTTTCTCTTCCTTTCTCTTTCTCTCTTAGATTTAGGGTTTCAATTTGAGTTCTAAAAGAGTGAGAGAGGCTAAGGAACATCCTTTACATAAAGGGAAAATCTCCATATAGAATCCCACTTTAATTAGGAAGAATCCCCCTCAAATTAGGAAAGTTTTCTAAACACAGAGTCTGTTCAGTATCGTGTGGTAGCACGTGGGGTCGCAGAATCCGTCGACCACACTTCCAAAATATGCGACCACACGTTGTGTGGTCTCATATGTGTGGTCTCATGTGTGTGGTCTCATGTGTGACCACACGTATCGACCACACCCCTCAAAACTGCCACTACACATCTAAAATTTATTGGTTTTTAATTTTTAACTGGTTTCTTCCACACAAACTTAACCAGTCAACCATGCCAACTAAATTTGACTTGTGACTTACCTCATCTTGTGGTTTCTTCATATAATTGGTTTACTTACGCCGATTATGATGGAAATATCGATCGCGACACGAGAACGTAAGGTTAGATCGAGTTTGTGGCGTGTAGGTCTTACAACTAGTTGTAAGATCCATACATGCAAATTTTGAGGACAAAATTTCTTTTAAGGGTGGTGGAGTTGTAAGACCCGCATGCCACAAATCCGGTCTAACCTTACGTTCTCGTGTCGTGACCGGTCTTTTCATCATAACCTGCGTAAGTAAACCAATTATATGAAGAAACCACAAGATGAGGTAAGCCACAAGTCAAATTTAGTTGGCGTAGTTGATTGATTAAGTTTGTGTGGAAGAAACCAGTCAAAAAATATAAACCAGTAAATTTTGAACTTGTGGTGGCAGTTTTGAGGGGTATGGTTGATATGTGTGGTCACACATGAGACCACACATATGAGACCACACAACGTGTGGTCGCATATTTTGGAAGTGTGGTCGACGGATTCTGCGACCCCACGTGCTACCACACGATACTGAACAGACTCCGTGTTTAGGAAACTTTCCTAATTTGAGGGGGATTCTTTCCTAATTAAAGTGGGATTCTATATGGAGGTTTTCCCTCTATGTAAAGGACGTTCCTTAGCCTTTCTCACTCTTTTTAGAACTCAAATTGAAACCCTAAACCTAAGAGAAAAAGAAAAAGGAAGAGAAAGGGAAGAAGGAGATTTGGAGAATAAGCTTGAAGATGAAGGTTTTGTAGAGAAGAGTTATATCTCTCTATAGCAAGCTTAAGGTATGGACTTAACTCTGTAGGATAGATCAGATAGAATAGGTTCTTTTCAAGTTGATGTGTTAAATCTAACGAACGATTTTGGTTATGAAATTTCTAAGGAAAACCATGAGAAAATAGGTTAGGGATAATTGATAATGAGAAACTATAAATAATGGCCATAGGATAACCATAGTATGAACCCAAGTGATGAACCGAGAAATCGACTCAGGAAGAATTCAGATTGAAGATGAAAAATTGACCAAACATCATGTGGTCGCAGCCTGTGGTCGACCACAGGGTGACCACAGTGTTCGACCACACATGCGACCACAAGATAACAACAAGTATATTTTGAGACCAAACAAGATTTTTGACTACTATAACTTGGTAAACTTGAACCCTAACTTACATACATTAATTGTTTAGGTTCCTAATAGATTCAAAGTGACTTCCAAAGCTTGGGAGAGGAACAAGGAGAGGAACAAACATCGATCAAAGGTGAGGGAACAAGACCTAAACTAATTGGATAATAACAAACTATTTATTTTTATTGAGTCCAATGCCATGATTGATTCTATGCTTGTATGTTGTAATGTGCATTTCACATGTCATCCAATATTTCTGTTATTATTGTTCATGCATATTTAATTCTGTTTATTTATAACATGAAGATGATGATGATGCTAGGAATAGGCATGTGAATGTATGTGTATGGTTGGTGTGTTGGATGCGAGTCGAGCATCAGGGGGAGGACATGGCATGGTGGTCTTTGACCTCGTCATCAGACTCTAGCTCTATCTCTACTCAAGTATTGCCCACTAACATCGTCGTATTGCCATTACCTTAGCAGAACTATTACGTCGTAGGGCATCAGGGGAGGTGGTCTCGGACCGTGTGGTCTCTGACTCTGTCGAGGGGCCTTAGCTCTATCTCTATGGACGTATTAAGGGATGCTGAGGTGAGGCCTTGGATACACTATTTGGCATTAGGATTGGTTAGTTGCGAGCCTATTTTGCAAGCCCTTGCCAGCATGGGCTTACGTATTGGTATGGGTAGAACATCAGGGGAAGTGTTGGCAGTGTTTGATCCAGACACTTTAGCTTTATCTCTATTCCATGGTGGGTGCATGTGGGACGGCAATGGTATTTGATCCATTGGGTGGATTCACACACTCGTGTAGAGAGGTGCAGTGGCCACTAAACCTTTCTATAGCAAATTATAAACTTATAAACCAGACCAAAGATATGAATTGAATGCATGCATATGTTTGTTGCATTGTTTTGATCACTCACTAAGCTCAAGTTGGAGAGTTGATCATCGCGCGCACTTCTTTTTAGTTTTTGATGTTGCTGGTGTTACGGTTGAAGATTATATGAATACATCAACGTGTGGACATGCAACGGCTATGGATGTGCACGCTGTGGAGGACGAATATGGCTCATCAAGCTAGTGTTTCAACTATGTTTATGCTTAGTGGTTAACTTTCGTATTGTGATACTTGTAATCAGTATTAATTATGTTTTGATTACTTGAAGATAACTTGCGAAATATTTAGTTATCACTGTGGACTCTCAGTTTATTATTAATAAGACATTTGCTATTTATTTATTTACTCTGATTATTATTGTGGAATGTGTTTTGGTTTAACATGGTTGGCATAGCCTATACGAAATCCTGGTTTGAACTATTGGTTCTCATTAAGGTACATCACACTACTGGTTAATCCAGAATTGGGGTGTGACAACTTGGTATCAGAGCTCTCAGGTTTTGCCAATCAAATCCGAATACATTCACACTTGTGTCTATGAACTAAGTTAGGATAAACTTAAAAGCTTTAATACAAACACACCATAAGCACCAGTGTTGGTTGAGACAGAACCTAAATAAGACAATAATGTACATATAAAAGGTGGAACCATATATATATACAGATAGAAAAAAAAATCTAAATGTATCCTGTTAAATAAATAATATAGGGTACGATTTATAAGTCGGGCAGTTGTATAAGTATACAAAGGATATAGTACAGTAGCAAGAAGGGAGCATCTATAAATCAGAAAATTAGAATACCGAGTTGGTTCTCACAAGATGTGAAACTCGATGTATGATAGGAAAATAAGGAAAATGGCTGGTAATGCCTAAATCCCTGTAAAGGCAAAGGAAAAGATCTCGAGCTAAATCCAATAGAGATATACACCAAAAATGAGAGTAATTATAAAAAAAATAAAGCTATACTCCTGGGTGACATGGAGACTCAGAGTGAGATCCATCACATGATGATCCATTGCCCGCTGAGCATTAAGAAAAGGTTGCATGTCACACCCCAATTCTGGCCTAACTAGAATGGTGTGATGAACAGCCAATAAATCAACGGTTCACCCAGGATCTCGTATAGGTCGTACCCACCATATCAAACCAAACACACATTCTAGAATAGCAATGATAAAAGAGGTGTAAGCTAATGAACTTTTTAGGATATGAGATTATTGGCGTTAGTCTTTGAAAAATCATAAGAGATGAAGGAACTAGACAAGCTCTTAAGAACTTTAAACCAGATTTTGCTAGTTCAAGCCCTGTTGCATAGGTGAGTGTTATGAATAATGTTGGAATCGTAAGGATGGACAAAATTGAGATACAACCTAGTTCTACTTGAGATGGCAGACTTCGACGTCATCTTGGGGATAGACTGGTTGTCTCAACAATCTACAAGTTGTTCTGTGCCTAGAAAAGGTTGTCATTTAAGAACAAAGACGGCATGTAATTTAGTTTTATTGGAAATATGTTGCCTAAGAAGCACAGGCTCATCCTCTTTGCACTAAAGGCGAAGAGATGCCTTCAAAAGAAAAGAGTTGGATATATGGTATATGTGGTAGAGGTTACTAATGAAGCACCACAGACGAAAGATATTGATGGGATGCAAAAAAAATCCCTGATATGTTTCCAAGAGACTTACCCTGGTTGCCACCTGATCGTGCGACTGAGTCGTTATCAACTTGTTACCAGGGATAGCACCAGTGTCTAAGGCACTCTATAGAATAGCTCATATGGAGTTAAAGGAACTGAAGACTCAATTACAAGAGTTATTAGACAAAGGATTTAATCAGCCAAGTAATTCATCACAGGGAGCGCCAGTGCTATTCATGATGAAGGACGATAATGTACGGCTATGTATAGACTATTGAAAATTGAACAAGCTTACAATCAAGAATCGATATCCACTACCTCAGATCGATGACTTATTCGATCAATTATAAAGTGCAAAGGTATTCTCTAAGATTGATCTACAGTCAAGATATCATCAGCTGAAGAATTTGGACAGTGATATCTCGAAGACAGCTTTTAGAACTGGGATTGGGCATTATGAGTTCCTAATTATGTCGTTTGGATTAACCAATGCCCTTACATCTTTTATGGAGCTGATGAACTAGGTATTTCATGACATGTTGGACACGTCGGTCATAGTTTTCATAGATGATATTTTGATTTATTAAAAGAATAAAGTAACTCATACAACGGATCTTAGAGTAGCCTTACAACGGCTGAAAAGGGAGAAGAAGTGTGAGTTTTGGTTGAACGAGGTGATTTTCTTGGGTCACGTAGTATTATCAGAAGGGATTAAAGTGGACCCCAGTAAAATAGAAACAGTCGTAAGGTGAGAAGCTCTTAAGAACATTGCAGAGATCAGAAGTGCTTGGGATTAGCTGGTTATTATCGACAGTTCATGGAGTACTACTCTAGGATCACAATACCTCTTACCAAGCTAACCAGGAAGGGAGAGGAGTTTATTTGGACTGAAAAGTGTGAAGAATGTTTTCAGACTCTAAAAGCAAGGTTGATATTAGCTCCCATCTTAATCATTCTGGCATCAGGGAAACCTTTTACCCTATACACCGATGCTTTCGGATTGGGTCTAGGATGCTAGTTAATGCAAGGTAAACCCGCGATTGCATATGCTTCAAGACAACTGAAGGAGCATGAGGAGAGTTACCCGACTCATGACTTGGAGTTAGCGATGGTGTTTAATGCAATTGAAACTGGGAAACATTATCTATACGGAGAAGGATTTCAGATTAAATCTGATTACGAAAGTTTTACTTAGCTCTTCACCTAGAAAGAGTTAAACATGAGGCTAAGGAAATGGTTGGAACTCCTGAAGGACTAAGATTATAATATTCTATGTAACCCGTGCAAGGCTAATATGGTAGCTGAGGTTTTGAGAAACAAGTAATAATGAAGCCAAAAGGAAGACCTAGTACAATAGCTGCCTTGTGTTCCGTAGCAACAGATTCAGATTTAGAAGAAGAGTAACATATAATAGAAATTCGTGATGATCCAATTGAGCGAGAACTAGTGGATGAACTTATGGAGCAATAGTTCATCGGCTACACTTATGGCATTAACGATCATCTCTGAATTGATGGATGAAGTAAAAGTAGTAATTTTCTTAGATCCATATATAAGAACGGTGCAAGAAGATTTAGAGAAAGAAAATCCTAACCCTGACTTACTTCGGATGCGAAAAAGGTCCTTAGATACAGAGGATGATTATACATACCTGAAAGTGAAAAACGCTGATCATAGATACAAGATAATGCTAAAAGCCCATTCTATTTCGTATTGGGTACATCCTCGAAGTACAAAATATACCAAAACATGAAGAGATTATTTTGGTAGAAGGGAACGGAAGTAGTTGTGGCTAGATGCATGTTTCAATGACTGAATTATCAACAAGTAAAGGTTGAAAGACAAAGACCAATATGGCTTATTACAACTACTATCAGAGCCAGTCTGGAAGTGAAACTGCATTACAATGAACTATGTCACCGATTTACCATTGACTCCCAGATCGGTTGACGCAGTTTGGGTGATTGTTGATCGCCTTATGAAGATAGCTAATTCCATTGCTATACGACCTCGAGGTGCTTTGGAGCGGATAACTAAGCTATATTTGGATAATATTACCAGATTGAAAGGCATGCCTGAGAGCAGAGTGTCAGTTAGAGACACATGCTTTATCTCAAAGTTTTGGACGAAGTTGAAGTTTAGTATCGTATTTTACCTTAAACCGACAGAAAATCGGAGCGGACTATACAGATCCTAAGAGATATGCCCCAAGCTTGTGAAATTGATTTCAAGGAGCTTGAGTTGAGAAGTTACCGTGGATTGAATTTGCTACCAAGCTACCATGTAGATGTCACCTATGAAGCATGGTACGGTAGAAATGTCGAATTCCTTTGTTTGGAATGAAGTCAGAGAATAAGGAATTGTAAGACCTGAGTCTATTGAAGAAACATGTCGAGTGGCAGACAAGATCAAATAAAAGGGCCAAGATAGCTCAAGTTTGTCAGAAGAGACACCAAGACCTCGAGTTTGCCGTAAGTGACAAATTGTTCTCGAGATATCACTTATGTATGGTTTGAAACAATTCGACAAGAAGGGAAAATTGTATCCTATATATGTTTTGGACCTCATAAAAATTTTGGAGAGACGTGAAAATTTGCATATCAACTAGTGTTACCGTTGTCCATGTCTAGTGTGCATGACGTATTTCACGTGTCTCTATTGAAGAAGTACGTTGGAGATCCATATCAAAGGTATTGACCATGGATCTACTGGATTAGATAGAAGATTTAACTATTGAAGTGCTACCAGCCTAGTTCACTGGTTGGAAGGTACAACATCTCCAAAACTGGGATTATTATTATATGAAGGTAACCTGATAAAGACAAGACGTGGAGAAGATTACATGGGAAGAGGAAGATGCAATGCAGAAGTAGTAATCCCACCTATTTAACTCTGAAGTATATTCAAATTTCGAAGAAAAAATTTCTTTTAAGGATAGGGGAGTTGTAAGACCCGTACGAGCAAATTAAGAGGACAAAATTTCTTTTAAGGGTGGTGGAGTTGTAAGACCCGCATGCCACAAATCCGGTCTAACCTTACGTTCTCGTGTCGTGACCGGTATTTCCATCATAACCGGCGTAAGTGAACCAATTATATGAAGAAACCACAAGATGAGGTAAGCCACAAGTCAAATTTAGTTGGCGTGGTTGACTGGTTAAGTTTGTGTGGAAGAAACCAGTCAAAAACTAAAAACCAGTAAATTTTGGACGTGTGGTGGCAATTTTGAGGGGTGTGGTCGATATGTGTGGTCGATACATGTGGTTGCACATGAGACCACACACATAAGACCACACATATGAGACCACATAACGTGTGGTCGCATATTTTGGACGTGTGGTCGACGGATTCTGCGACCCCACATGTGACCACACGATACTGAACATACTCCGTGTTTAGGAAAATTTCCTAATTTGAGGGGGACTCTTTCCTAATTAAAGTGGGACTCTATATGGAGGTTTTCCCTCTATATAAATGATGTTCCTTAGCTTATCTCACTCTTTTAGAACTCAAATTGAAACCCTAAACCTAAGAGAGAAATAGAAAGGAAGAGAAGGGGAAGAATGAGAGTTGGAAAAAAAGCTTGGAGAAGAAGGTTTCGTAGAGAAGAGTTGTATCTCTCTACAGCAAGCTTAAGGTATGGACTTAACTCTGTAGGGTAGATCAGATAGAATAGGTTCTTTTCAAGTTGATGTGTTAAATCTAACGAACGATTTTGGTTATGGAATTTCTAAAGAAAACCATGAGAAAATAGGTTAGGGATAATTGATAATGAGAAACTATAAATAATGGCCACACGATAACCATAGTATGAACCCAAGTGATGAACCAAGGAATCGACTAAGAAAGAATTTGGATTGAAGATGAAAAATTGATCAAACATCATGTAGTCGCAACCTGTGGTCGACCACAGGGTGACCACAGGGTTCGACCACACTTGTGACCACATGATAACAGTAAGTATATTTTGAGACCAAACAAGGTTTTTGACTACTGTAACTTGGAAAACTTGAACCCTAACTTACATACATTAATTGTTTAGGTTAGATTCAAAATGACTTCCAAAGCTTGTGAGAGGAACAAGGAGAGGAACAAACATCGATCAAAGGCGAGGGAACAAGACCTAAACTAATTGGATAATAACAAACTGTTTATTTTTATTGAGTCCAATGCCATGATTGATTCTATGCTTGTATGTTATAATGTGTATTTCACATGTCATCTAATCTTCCTGCTACTACTGTTCATGCATATTTAATTCTATTTATTTATAACATGATGATGATGATGATGCTAGGAATAGGCATGTGAATGTATGTGTGTTGTTGGTGTGTTGGATACGAGTGGAGCATCAGGGGGAGGACGTGGCATGGTGGTCTTTGACCTCGTCACCAGACTCTAGCTCTATCTCTACTCAAGTCTTGCCTACTAACATTATCGTATCACCATTACCTTAGCAGAACTATTACGTCGTAGGGCATCAGGGGAGGTGGTCTCGGACCATGTGGTCTTTGATTCTGTCAGAGGGCCTTAGCTCTATCTCTATGGACGTATTGAGGGATGCTGGGGTGAGGCTTTGGATACACTGTTTGGCATTAGGATTGGTCAGTTTCAAGTCCTGTTTGCAAGCCCTCGCCAGCAGGGGCTTACGCGTTGGTATGGGTAGGGCATTAGGGGAAGTGTTGGCGGTGTTTAATCCGGACACTTTAGCTCTATCTCTATTCCATGGTTGGTGCATGTGGGACGACAATGGTGTTTGATCCATTGGGCGGATTCACACACTCGTGTATAGAGGTGCGGTGGCCACCAAACCTTTCTATAGCACATTGCAAACTTATAAACCATACCAAATATATGAATTAAATGCATGCATATGTGTGTTGCATTGTTTTGTTCACTCAATGAGCTCAAGTTGGAGAGCTGACCCTCGTGTGCATAATTCTTTTTAGTTTCTGATGTTGCAGGTATTACGATTGAAGATTATATGAATACGCCAACGTGTGGACATGCAGCGGCTATGGATGTGCAAGCTATGGAGGACGAATATGGCTCATCAAGCTAGTGTTTCAACTATGTTTACGCTTAGTGGTTAACTTTCGTACTGTGATACTTGTAATCTATTTTAATTATGTTTTGGTTACTTGAAGATAACTTGTTAAATATTTAATTATCACTATAGACTCTTAGTTCATTATTAATAAGACTTTCACTATTTATTTATTTACTCTGATTATTGTTTTGGAATGTGTTTTGGTTTAACATGGTTGGCATAGCCTATACGAGATCCTGGTTTGAATCGTTGGTTCTCATGACAGTTCATCACACCACTGGTTAGTCCAGATTTGGGGTGTGACATTAAACCTATTCCTCTATATGTATAAATCTTGGTGGACCATGATTTTGTTAGCATATCTACTACATTTGACTCCGATTTAACAAAGTTAATTGTGATGGTACCATCTTCTACATATTATCGTACCAGATTATATCTAAAGCGTATATACCTTTTCTTACCATTATATACTTTGCTCTTAGCCTTAGATGTTGTCGCCTGACTATCACAATGGATATGGATAGGTGGCAGAGGTATTGGCTATAATGGTATATCCACTACTAGATTCTTAAGCCATTCAGCTTCTGATCTGGTTTTTTCTAAAGCTACAAAATCTGCTTTCATGGTGAAACTTGTCCCACATGACTGTTTAACTGATTTTCAAGCAATCACACCTCCATCCAAAGTAAATACATAACCATTAGTAGCAAAAGTTTCTTTTGAATCTGAAATCCAATTTGCATCATAAAACCCTTCAAGAACTATAGGATTTCCACTATAGTATAAACCATAATTCATGGTATTCTTTAAATACCTTAACAAATGTATCAAAGTATCCTAATATTTTTTACCTTGATTTCTTGTAAACTAGCTTAATTTCCCTATAGATAGGGTTATATCAGGTCGAGTACAATTCATTAAAAAAGAAACTGAACCAATAATCTGTGAATAAAGCTTTTAGGATATTGGTTCACCTTCATACCTTTGTAAATGAGAATCAACTGATAATGGAACATTTACAGGTTTATCAACAAAATGATCATACTTTTTAAGAATACTTTTCACATAATGTGTTTGAGAAAAAATTATATTTTTTGTCTCCTTATAACTTTGATTCCCAATATAACATCAGTTTCACCCATGTCCCTAGTGTCAAATTTAGACATAAGGAAAACTTTTGTTGATTTAACAATTTCAAGACTTGTTCCCATAATTAACATATCATCCACATATAAAATTATGAATACACCTTAGTTGTCATAAAACTTGCTATATAAATATCTTTCAGAATCATTAACATGAAAGTCATTCGAAACCAAAATACCATCAAATTTTTATGGCATTGATTAGGTGTCTGTTTTAAATCATATAATGAATGCACAAGTTTACAAACTTTATGTTTTTGTCCAATAATTACATATCCTTCAGATTGTTTGATATAAATTTCTTCTTCTAAATCTCCATTTAAAAATGTTATCTTAACATCCATTTGATGTATTGCAAGCTTATATACAAATGCAATTGCAATCATTAATCATATTGTTGCAATTCTAGCTACAAGTGAAAATGTTTCAAAAAAATCTATATCTTTTTTCTAACGAAATCCTTTTACTACTAATCTAGCCTTAAATTTATCAAGGAACCCATCAGATTTTAATTTCTTCTTAAAAATCCATTTAGTGTCAAGAATTTTAGTACTTGGTGGGAGATGAACTAATTCCCAAGTATGATTAGCAATAATAGAATCTAATTCACTATTAATTGCTTCTTTCCAAAAAACTAAATCAGGAGAAGTAACGGTCTGTTGGTATGTTAATGGGTCATTCATAATCATATAAGTAAACATACTATCACCTATATTAGATCCCTTTCTTTGCTTTGTACTTCGTCTTAATTCAATTTCATCACTAGGTTCATCATTATTTATAGGATCAAAATTATCTTCATTTTCATACATTACATTTTCATTACATATAGATACATTACTATAAAAATATTTTCTCATAGGAAAAACATGTTAAAAAAACTCAACATCCTTAGATTTAATTATGCCATTAGCATCAAATATACCATCCATAGATTTAAGCACTAAAACTCTATATGCAGCACTATGAGAAACGTATTCAATAAAAATACAATCACAAGTTCTTGGTCCAAATTGATAAATATTATACTCTTTTCCTCTATTAGTCCTAAGTCTTTTAATTTTCTTTCCTAGTTGATTTTCAACCTCAGTTTTATATGTTATAAAAGCATCACTTGCTTCATCCTTAGTCCGAAGTAAATAAATCTTAGTATATTTAGAGTAATCATCAATAAAAGTAATAAAATATATTTTTTTCACCTCTTGACTCATGTGATTTAAAATCACCTAAGTCACTATGGATTAATTCTAATAAGTTATTACATCTAATTAATCATGATATATGAGGTTTCTTTGTAAATTTATCCTCTACACAAGTTAGGAATTTTTCCTATTTAAATTGTATATTTTTTCAATTAAACCGTCATGACATAAACATTTAATATAATTAGTATTATAATGTCCTAATCTACTATGCCATATGTCATATGAATCAACAATATAGATAGAACTACTTGCATTATCATTCATTAAAACAGAATCAACATTCAGTAACATTAGTACAAAAATTCCATCAGAATTATAATTCTTCCCAATGAATATGTTATTCTTGGTTATGACAGTCTTATCCACTTCAAAAGCTAATCGAAATCCCGCCTTGTTTAGAAGAGCCCCAGAAACAAGATTATGCCTTATCTCAGGCAAATGTAGCACATCCTTGAGGAAGAGATATTTTTCTGAAGTTAATTTCAATTTACTAATCCCATCCCCATAACTTGAGAGGTCTAGGAATTTTCCATAAAAATTTATTCTCCAGAACCAACCGATGAATAGTTGGCAAAGGAATTATGATCTCCACATGCATGCTTAGTGGCACCTGCATCTAGGATCTAGTATATTGGTTTGTCAACCAAATTCACTTCTGTCACTACAATGATAAAAAAATCTGCTTCTGTCAAGTTAATATTAGCCTTGTCATATTTCTTATTTTTTTAATTTCAATAATCTTTCTTAAAATGTCCCAATTTGCCACGTACAAAACAAAGTCCCCTCTGTTTCTTGAAAACTGTTTCCTTCTTTGCTTTCAGGTTCTTTTTGTAAGGCTTTCCTTTCTTTGACCCAACCAAATTAGCCTTAGACTTATACTCTTTCGCTTTTTTACTTTTATCCTTTTCATGGTTCTTTTCATGAACCTTGATCCGAACAATTTCTTGGTCCAAAGTCAAATCCTTTTTATTGTAGTTAAGACTTAACCTAAAATCATTCCAAGAGGTAGGCAATTTCTCAATAAAAAAACCCGGCAACAAATTCATCTGGTAACACCATTCCCTCTTTAGCCAAGTCACCCACAAGAATTTGGAATTGGTCTACTTGAGTCGATATACTTTTGTCATAAGTTAGGGCATATCCACAAAAATTTACAATCACATATTTTTTTTGTTTCTAACATCTTCCAATGAATACTTAGTGTCTAATGCATTCTAGATAGATGAGGCAGATTCATGGGAAGCATAAACACCATAAAGTTCATTACAAAGAGATTTCATAATACGGTTCTTGCATTGATAGTCTGCAATAACACATTCTTCTCTCTCCTTCTTCTTAACAGGGCCATAATCACTTTCTTCTGGAATGAAGGTGATCAAAGCAAATGATACAGCCAATTGATTCAAAACAAAAAGGATCTTTACTTTCCATCTCTTATAGTTCGAGCCATCAAATGACTCAACTTTGTCAAAGTCTGACATCAATTTTAGGTTTTGCATTCTAGGAATAATTGAAGTTGCCATGGTCGGGTTCTCAAATAAAGTAGTCCAAAATTCTATTTTTAGATTGTGGTATTTATTGTACCTTATTTGAGAAAATCACTTATCAGTTTGTTGAAGAAGTTGTGTTCTGATGTTGAAGACTGCAATTGATACTCAAGATAATATGTTGAAGCTGGGTCATATCACAATAGATACTATCCTAAAGACATAATTTGTCTCTAATGGTGCAACCAAGTTGTATTGCAAATCTGGCTCGAAGATAAAGCAGCTTTGGCTTCCCGCATTAAACCTGCACTAGTCTAATGCGCCCCTTTGAGTACTTCGGAATAGTGCTAAGGCAAATGCAAATGGTTAATAATGAAAAATAAATTTTATGTATAAATTTAAAATAAAATCAACAGGGGGGACAGCATATAGTATAGGTTATTAGAGAGAGAGAGAGAGAGAGAGAGAGAGAGAGAGAGAAAGAGAAAGAGCATTAATCTAATAATAAAATTCGTATGTAATGGAGGCTCCCCACTACCCTATTTATAGAGTAGGACATGCCCTTTCTAGGCACCCTTAGATGTAGGTGTGTCCTTTCATTCCAACAGCTTAGATCGTCAGATCTTGATCTGAGGATTTAAATCACACCCCTTACCAAGGGATCTGTTCTATTGAACAAATGCACCTCTATGATCTAACAGCTCGGATTGTCTTATTCTAACCCGACCGTTGAGATCGCACCTTTTCCCGAAGGATCTGTTCCATTGAATGATGTGCCTTTACGATCTTAACAGCTTGGATTGATTGATCCCAATCCAGGTGTTCAGATCGAATCCCTTTAGTAAGAGTGTGTCTCTCTGAATAGTTATATCTATTCACCAAACACCCACACCCACGACACGACAAGACATAGCCGGCCGGCTCTGCGCTCACATGCATGTGAAAAGCAACCCAAAACCGACTAAACACAAGGGAGGAGGGAGACTTGCCTCTAAATTACCCTATCCCTTATAGTTCCCAAAACTATATATAAGGTACCCTACAACCTCTTTCACTTCCCATGTGGGACAAAAGAAAGAGACCAACCATACTTGTGTCCAAGAGGTCTTGGGATCCATTCTCACTAACTCCACCTCAACATCCTCTCAAACCACATACTGAAACTTTACCTTTACTATAAACATAATTAAATAAAATACAACAAATTTCGAAGGAACCACACCTCCAGAGCTAGTAACATAAGAGATCAGTGCCTTAGAATAATTATCAGCATCAAGAAGATAATTAAGTCTGACATTGGCATTAAACTGACTTTAAGGATCCTTCCAAACTCAAATATTAGAACTTGATTCTATTTGCCAAAGTAATCCATGCAGAACAACAACAACAACAACAACAATAAAGCATTATCTCAATTAAATGGGATCAACTAATCCATGAAGAAAAACATCACAACCAATTAACAAGCTTCACCATGCCCAAGTAGCGCTTACATTATCAAATCTAGAATTGAATCTCATGTACAGGTTAGTTTTTCTAAAATTGTTATGTATTGTAAGTGAGGAAGCATTGGTGGGATGGAAAAGCACAATGTAGTTTCTTGGACAGCAATGATATCTGGAATGCCCATCATCATGGGTTCAGTGAATAGGGTATTGATCTTCTTTTCTTTCTTCTCTTCTTCTCTATTTTTTGTTTTTTCTAGCGATAGGTATTCAGACTTTTGGCTTGACTAGTCCCATGGGCCCATACTGACCACACAACTGGGGTTGAATGAGAACCATTCTGCTTGAACCCAAAGCAGGAAAGAAAACTAGAGCCTTAACACCCCGTGTGAGTGGTCCCAAGATAATAAGAAGAATCGAACTCAGAACCTTCCACTTTCTGAAATATAGACTCCTTGCCAACTGATACAGTTACAAGTTAAACTTAAAGTATTACATAGTTTCTCTTCATTATTACTTTCAATTATCATATAATGGTTAATTTTTAATTTTATTTATCTATTGTATAGAAGCTCAAATGATGGCATCATTTTCACTGGGGGTTCTTACTGCATGCAGTCATATTGGGCTTGTCAAAGAAGGTTGTCATTATTTTGAGTCCATCCAAAATGATAATGGCTTGGACGTAACAGTAAACCACTGTGCATGTGGTGTTGATCTCCTTCGCTATGATGGACAGTTGGATAAACCAGACTCTTTAATAAACGCAGCACCATTTCCATAAAAAATCCTCCTGCAGAAGACCTTATTGGGCACCTATAACACGCAAGGAAATATACAACCGAGTAGCTAAGTTAACTGGTCAAGCTAGCCTGATGTAAATTATGTTTCATTTTTTTATGTCTTATGGAAATCCCCACACACATTTTTCTTCATGTGGGGATCATTTTGTTGTGGTTAGAAGCAGAATGAAAGAGGACACTATTAATAAGCACCATGGAAGTAGTTGGATTGAGATTGGCAACTTGAATACTTTTTATGTCTTGACTCCTAAAATTTCTTGGAACGCTTGAAGATATTCCCTTCCAATTCTTGTGCCCCCTGGAGGTTTGAAGGAAAATCCGTCGTTTAAAAAAAAAAATTTCCACTGGAACCAACCAGCTTGCCCACTTCAAGAAAAAAAAGATCCTAATGACACATGTATTATTTGAGAGACTGACTGTGTGTATGTGTGTGTGTGTGTGTGTGTGTGTGTTGGAGATTGTTTTTCATCATTTAGTTAGAAGCTTTGATCACAGTCTTCCACAGCCCACAGAGGATTCCAATTGCTTATCAATGCTTATGGGTACAAAGAGAGAAAAAGCAACAAAAGCTACAAGAACTCATGACCTAGTATTTATAATACTGTCATAAACTCTAATCAGTCCCACATTGAATAAAGTTTTTGTTGATCACAGGTTGACACTAAGAGGGGGGGTGAATCAGTGTCTTCAAAATTCTTCTAAATAATTCCTTGAAGACGCACTGCCCTGAGTTGACATTCCACTCACTGATCACAACCACACTATCACAGAAGCAATCACAAACACATAGTCATATGCATAACCACCTCGCTACCACAGAGTAGCCAGGTCTACCACATTGTGTACAACCATCCTGTAAGTCATTCCACGTACTTTACAAAATACAAAATAAATACAGCCCACAACACAAGATATACGTGGTTCACCACTATAGTGTATGATAGCTAATCTACAGAGCAATGCCTTACGGGCTCTATATATACTCAATACACTTCGTTTAGCTGTCTACACAGTAGGGAGTACATAGACCCAATTTACCCAACATAAAACTAGGAGGGCACACATGTGCCAGGAATTCAGGTATCAAGTACCAGTGTTCAACACACGCTGCACACCATGCTTAACCCGCACCCACGGGAAGCAAATAATATATGAACGGGCTTATATCGATGCCCTACAATGAAAGCTCATACAAACTTAATTCTCTAACCCAATTGCAGTCTAGGTATTCTCGTAGACATTTCATCAAATACCTCATAGTCTATGAAATATAATAAAATAGGGAAATGCTCAAGTGGATTACCTTTCATTGATAACTCCATAATCGGATGCTCACTTTATGTAAGGAAATCCAAAATTGAGTTCTCCAATCTTCAAAGATGTCATAGCAAGCTCCATTTTCTTCTTTTGATGTTTTTACAAACACCTAGAGTGCATACCTCATTTTCACAAACTCAAGAACACCATTAATATAACCAAAGAGCCCACCACATTCTTGCATGTCTTCAATAGACTCAATGGTACCTCACACAACTCATAGAGTGTAAATGAGAAGAAGTAATCCTCAATACAAGATCAAACGAAAACCCTAACTTGGTATTTTAGTCAAAACAAAAGAAGCTTCTTTTACAAGCTCTCATTACCTCCATTAATGGCTCACAACCATTCTCAAGCTTGTAATAAACCTTCAATGATCTCCTTGAAGGTTGGTGTAGATATTTAATCCATTAGAACTCACCAAAACCTTCCAAGAGAGGTTTTTTGCCAAAAACCCTAGCCTCTACTCAGTTTTTTTTTCATACCCAGCAGCTCCCATTCTTCAAATGAAGAAGGTGACAATTTGTATCACCTAATTCGGAGTTATAATAGAGGAGATATGTTGATTTGAAGATGATGCAATTAGCTATCAAAAAAAATGCATCTTCCCGCATCTGTACGTATACATGAAAAACACCAAACAGTCACTTAAGTGACTCAATTTTGCATGTGCCAATTAAGTGATCCCATGTAGTGGCAGTGCATTAATTTTCATGCATCATGTAATCAGATATCACAGAAAGGCATCTTCCTACATGTGTCTATAACAGTCATTTAAGTGACTGAATTTTGCATGTGCCAATTAAGTGATCTCATATAGTGGCAGCATATTAATTTCCATGCATCCGATCCTCCTTACATGTCTTCCACCATAGGATTAGAACAAATGTTTCATGATCAACCAAAAATACCCTTGCTGTCCATGTGGTTGTGCCATGTGTATGGCTACTACTGTAATGTCGGCATGGCCCACGGCCAGGTGCCATGGTTGGCTGCCATGGTGGCTTGCCACCTCACCCGTGGGTCCCACTCATAGACTCTCTCCTCCTTCTCTTTTAAGTTTCTCTCTCTCTCTTCATTCTCTCTCTTCATTCGATGCTTGCAACATCACATGAGAGATGCCTCATCACTCTCCTTATGTGCTTGAAGGATGCGCCTCATCACTAAATATTGCCACATCAATTACCTCATTACTAGTGATTGCCACATCACACGAGACAGTGGAACCCACTATGGGACCCACATTCTCTCTCTGTTTTCTCTCCTCTTTCTATCACCATTATCTTTCTAGAGTTTCTCTCTTTTCTTTCTCTTTAGATTTTTTCACTCTTCATTCTCTCTTTTTTCTCTCTCCTCATTAGCTAGGACTAAACCATCAGTAGGACCTCAGTGGGACCCAATGCCACCATAGTAGGGCCCACCTACTTTCTCTCTCCTCGACACCATCAGTTTATCTCTCCTATTTCTATCAACATATGGCATGTGTGAGTGCTGTCCACATCACCAATGGGGTCCACACATAGTCTACCATCTTGTTTTACCTTAGAACTTTGTGTAACGCACGTAGAGCTTGATTGCACATCGAAACTCCCATTGCTCAATCAACTCTGTGTAGAAACTCAGTCAACTCACTACAAGCCATCTCAATCACACTATAGGGGATGTAGACTACACACATTAGACTGCTTCATCTTTGCCACTGTACTAACATAATTGCCACTTACACAGACATTATCTCTCCTGCACAGACGCTCTCTCTTCTCATTTCTCTAACTATATGCACACCAACACTGCCCACATCAACCAAGTTGCCAACAATGACAACATATGGCCAACAGTTTTTATATCTCTTTATCTTGTGATGAATCAAATGAGACTGATCAACTTAGTAACATTGACTCCCAATACTTAATTAAGCCCATTAAGATATTCTCCAACACTATGGAGCGATGACCAAGATAGGACTAAAATCCCTGTAAATGAAGGATATGTGCATGTAATCAAGATCTAACCTTCAAGAAGTTACAATCAACTCAAGGATGTCTACAGACCAGGTGACTAGAATCAAAGTACATGACATTGGAAAAGAAATCTTGATGAAATCAACGTACATGACATTGGAAAGAAATCTTGATGAGCCCTAATTTCAGTGAACTATCACATTATTGTCTTCACGGACTATCAATTCTTATTTCAAGTAGATCAGCTAAAGGATCTCACAGGGGTGGTTAGATTTAGAACAGAAACAAGATGACACTATGTAAGTATGGAAGACCATGTATTCAAAAGATAGTCTCTGTATTATTTAACTTCAGCCTGAGGCCCTGAAGCTATATTCGTAGAAGCCTGCTGTATAAACACCGAAACCTAAAAAGAGATACTGGCACTAACCAGTTCAGACACTACAACGTGGCTGTCCTATGAGAGCTACCCCCACCACCTTTAGTTTGGTGGTAGTTTAATCACATTTATTTCTTTTAATTTTGACCTTTGCTCTTATTCATGTGTTAGAGAAAGTTTTATTTGTTTAAAACAAAGAAGATGGCTACGTAGGAAATATAGATGAAGAACTTTTCTATGATCGGTACGGTTTACAAGATGGTTCAATTTTCATTTTCTTTAATGGTCTAAAGCTTCTGCTGAAATATACCTATCATGTGAATGCCCAATCAGGTAAATCTGATCATTAATTCTAGCATTTTGAATGCTTTTTATGAATCAAGATCCTAATTGATCGATGAGGCATGCTCCTCAAAGGAAACAAAGAAATCCAGCAGAGTTATAGAGCACTATGTAAGATTTTTAGATCCTTCATTGGGTTTTTCCCATGGGTTTTCCCATGAACCCTAATGAACACACCACACAGATTACTAGAATATAATGGGTATTGAAAAGAGATGATTAGACACATACTTCTTGCTGTAGATTGATTTTTGACCGTTTTCTTTGCTTTGAATGCTTTGAATGCTTGGATCAGAGTCTTCCACAGCCTGTCGGGATCCCTTGACCTTCTCTCTGCGTATGGGAACAGGAGAAGAAAATAACACTGTGGCTGTGGGGACTCTAACCATTGGTATTTATAATACCACCCCTAACCCTGGACTAGTCCCACAGTGGACCAGGTTGGTCCATCTCTAATCATACTTAAACCAGTTTATCTATAACTAGACTCCCACTGAACCAACTAATCTTATAATTAATTTAGCCCATAAAATATCTTACAATCTCCCACTTGGGCTATATTAATTATAAATTCACCATTGATCCAATGTGGCAATGGAATCTAATTACACTAAAACCATCCTTTACTTTGATCTAGTCATCAAGCCTACCAATGTCAAACAACAGCAGAAAGTACTCCTACACATCCGGTGTACCCCCTTCTGTCAATCACATACAGAGGTCTACTTAATGACATAAATCACTTTGAGATGAATACTTGAGTCCAATGATTGAATTACCACAATCCCGTTATCTTAAAATCCTTATAGGTCAATGCACTTTGATATTATCCAACTTTATATAGGCAAACCGCCTCCAATTTGAACTAATATCATACTTTGGCTTACCGCCTTCTTTGGCTAAATATCGCCTTATAATTTTTGACATGTCTTAAATAATCAAGAATACATACAAGCAATAAATGCTCACCAATAATCCTGCCCATTAAACCACAGGCAGAACAATCAATTACAGATAAACCATCAATTACCAAATCTCCCACTAACCAAATAGATCTAAACACTCCCACTGACTAAGAGAATCTAAAGACTCCCACAGACAAAATCTTTTCAACCATTCCAAGAAAACCTTTTTAACCTGTCTCTACATTGCCCTAGAGATCAACTATGACTGGTACAACTAGTCAAACCTAAGATTGCACAGTCAAACGTAAAAAACTATTCACCACATCACATAAAAAATACGATCAATATTACATGCAGTCATTTACCTTACAACATCATAAGCATAATTTCTTTCAATTTAATTGAAAAGAAAAACTTTGCATTCCGATATTTCAAATAACATCATTACATTTTTAATATGGGAACAATATGTTAAGTCAAACAATAAACATAAAACAAAGTAAAATCAAGAGCAGAAAAGGCATTTGAATGTAAAAGAAATTTTACAATATTCAAGCCAACAGTCTTCAAGACCCTCTTACCTCAAATACTTAGGGAGTCCTAGAATTGTTATCCCTTTCTAGATATGCTTATCTGACTTAATAGTATTTGGTCAGACCACCTATTTATGGTCAATCTACCCATCTTTGAGTAATCCACCTTGGAGTTACCCAACAATAATCTTATCACTAGCTATTTCTCCCCTTTGGTAATGTAAGTCACCTAGATCTGAATATATTTTCTAACAAGAAATAAAATATTTAATATATCAATTACATTGGTCTCATTGTCCTTGAGCTTTTCACTGATAGTTGATAGCTCCCAAAAATACTTCATCACATTACCATCTCTAACATAACTGGTACTAGAGAGCTAAGTTAATAAACTATCTTCTGACCCCCTATAAAACATTATTCTTATCCTTTAGATTTTTCTTAGATAATCCCTTTGCAACATTTCTCATCTTAATACTGCTACACATAACTTCAATAGTAGAATACCTCACAACTGAAGTAAACTACTATGAAAGATATATCTAGGTCAAACAATCCTAGACTAGTCTCCAACCTTTTCATAATAAATTTTATTCTTTGTCCTAGGAAGAATGGGAAAGAAACTTCCAAATCATATGGTACATTCACTAAAACAGACATCCTAGGAGACATAAACCATCATCATTATATAAGTCCAAACACAAATGTCCTGCAATAGATAAATTACACAAGACTCATATAAACACATGCAATTTATATTTATTTATACTTTGTCCCGAATAGAAAAAGATAGATATCAAAACATTCTTTGGGACAGTCCTTGGATGATCACATCAGTATATGAGTTTAAATACAGTATTAAACAACTGAAGACTCATACACATACCCTTTACTTGCATTAACCATATAAACCATTCATGCAAATAAATATTCTTTTCCAAGAGTTAACCAACTACACATTCTCCTTTGGGATAAACATGCAGTGATCTTCTCAGTTTCTATGCAGTGACTGCGAAAGAATAATGAATCTCGAAAATCCCACCACCTTTGGGTTTGAGACTCCCTAAAGTCAAAATCCTTTCAACTCATGTGCATGAACATACATTTAACTTTGACAATGCCACCTTTGGATTAACACTGTCTTTCTTAGCTACTTTTCACACCATGGAGAACAGTATAGTAAAAATATATCTTTTATTGTATATGTAAATGCATAAATTTTGGGTTTGAGGACCACCACGTTAGAACTGAGTGTACCACTTTGGTGAATTTCACCCAATCTTCACATGACACCCACAAACCTTAATTTGATCAAAACTTGACAATGCCACCTTTGGGTGTACATCGCCCTTACACAAGCATTTAGAAATACATAAACTTTGAATTTGAAGACATCATGATGAAACTAGGTGTACCACTTTGGTGGGTTCCACGTAATTCCACAGTGATATCTTTAAACCCTACTTTACAGTACCTTGTGGGTCAATAAACAAAATATCATGCACACATAATCTTTTACAAGTATCTGGTACAAAAATAACTCATAAACAAGCCAAAAACTATAAATTAGACTAATTTGGGACACCTTTTAATCAAAAAATAAATTTCCCAAACTGTGTCAAACTATGTACCAAACTGTAGAGCATCAAAATACGAACCCAACGCAAAAAAACCGTGTCAAAATCTTATACTGCTAGCGCCCACAATCGTCGATCAAAGTCGGCAGTTGCACTCTTGCATCTTGAGCCGGTTTCGGGCAGTTCAGCCTGGGTCGGTTCGGTCTGGCCGGGTTCGGTTATGGGCGGACGAACCCACAAATAAAATTATTGTTACTTTTTTTTAAAATGCTTTGGTCCAGGCCAAACCAAATGGTCTGGCCTTTAAACTGAACCGAAAATCACCGGTTCAACCGCCGGCCCAACCATCTTGCCATCCGGGTTCTCGGACCCACTTTTTCGAGTCTGTGGGTCAGGCCCTCGAGGCAAAAAATTGGGTCATCGGGTTGGGTTGAAGGGTCATAAATTTCGGGTCATCGGGTCGGGTTCCCGAGTAAACCATTTGGGCTCGCGGTTTGGTCTCGGGTTACATGTGCAAACCGCACGTGAACCCTGAGTTGGGTTCACAGGTCCCCTTGGGCCCGGCCGGGCTAGTCTGGGCCCTGGTTCAGTCCCGGACTAGCCCAGATCGGCTCGGTCCAGTACGGGACTAACGTCAGCCCTACCTTTTTTTTTTTTTTTCAAATTTCCACCGGCGCATAGATCTCACGCTCTTTTTCAGGTAAAGCATGAGAGCGCGTCAGAAATCTTCCGGTGACCACTCTTAAGTCGCCGGCTCCGTCTCTTCGAGACCTACAATCCTATAAAATTTTATTTTACTTTTTAACGGTCCGAAAAAAATTTCGAGGGTCCAAACCCTAGACAGGTTCATACGAAAAATTTGAGAGAAAATTCTTTCCTTTTTCCAATCCAATCAAACATAAAATTTTAACAATGTTTTCCCATCGATTCTAGATCTGTCTAGGTGGCTCTGATACCACTATAAGATTTTTAGATCCTCCCTTGGGTTTTTCCCATGGGTTTTCCCATGAACCCTAATGAACACACCACACAGATTACTAGAATACAATGGGTATTGAAAAGAGATGATTAGACACATACCTCTTGCTGTAGATTGATTTTTTTATCGTTTTCTTTGCTTTGAATGCTTTGAATGCTTGGATCAGAGTCTTCCACAGCCTGTTGGGATCCCTTGACCTTCTCTCTGCATATGGGAACAGGAGAAGAAAATAACACCGTGGCTATAGGGACCCTAACCATTGGTATTTATAATATCACCCCCAACCCTGGACCAGTCCCCCACAGTGGACCAGGTTGGTCCATCTCTAATCATACTTAAATGGGTTTACCTGTAACTAGACTCCCACTGAACCAACTAATCTTATAATTAGTTTAGCCCATAAAATATCTTACACACTATTGCAGTAAAATTGGCATCCAATCATCTGAGTATTAGTATATGTATACTTTGCGTATCCTTGTGTAGATACATCATAAACACATTTTATGTATTTTCCTCTTTAAATTCATGGCAATGAAATTTCTTTTGATTTTTCTAAGAAAAGGGGGAAAAGGCTTCTTCAAAACCAATGTGAAAGAACTTTTCGTCCTTACCAAATCCTTTATGTGGGAAACAACTGCAAGTTTGATCCCATATTAACCTTATAATGAGGGGTCAATCTGATATTTATCTAAGAGATCTAGTGTGGATTAATATGATCTTGGGTTCTCTCATGGTTCATCTAAACAAGTTAATTTTTAGGGATAAGTTCTCCCAAGATTCGTATTAGATCTTGATACAAAATCCAAAATCTCCAAACTATTATTTTGATCAATAAAAATCTATATTTGAAAGGAGATTTGCAATTTCCAACCTACCAAGGCTGTATTTGGTATTATCTCAAATTTTTGTTTTTCAGATGTTTGGTTATGAAAGGAAAAAAAAAAATCTCAAAATAAAAAAGAGGTCTCAACCACTTCTGATTTTTAGTCAAAAACCATTTTTGGTTGCTTTTTGCACAAAACACTTAAAAGCACATGTTGTAATCTTATAAAATAGAGAGTAAAAAAGTAATTTTAACTTTTTTTTTATAAACTATCGTTGTTCCAAAAATCCCAATTCCTTTTCTTTGCGTTAGGGAAGCACCCCACTACCTGTAAACTAATAAATCCTTAAAGAAAGAGGTGTAATCATTTACTGCTTCATGCTCAGATTTAACCGATGATGATGCTTTCCAGGATTGATCTGTAAGACCCGCACTCTACTAACTCAGCCTAACATGAATTAACGTGTCATGGCAAGTCTTTCCATCATAACTGGACCAGAAGAGACAGTCACATGACAAGCCATGCATTCAAGGTACGAAATGGACAACTCTAATTTTGTCTGGTCTGACTGGTTGAGGTTGTCCGGTCTCACATATTGTGTGACTAGACAGACATAAAATAGAGTCTGTGAATAGAAAACTTTCCTAATTTGATTAGACAACTCTCCTAATCAAGAGAGGATTCTAATTAGGAGGTGTAACCTTTATATAAGGTTATTTTTCTCACTTCTTCTCACTCTTTAGACCAACTACAAATCCTAAAAACTAAAAGGAGATCTAAGAGAGAAGATGTGTAAGAAGAATAGGCTGTGAAGAGGAAGAGTTCACCGTTACTTTCCAGTCAACGTTGCCGAGAAACTAACAGTAAGATCATTATCATTATACTTAGAATTGTACGAATAAGAAGTTGGGATTCATAGTCGTCGAAGATTGATAGAGGAATTCCAACAAAGTATGAATTGTGTTGTCGAATGGTTCAACAAGGAATTAACGACAAGGATGTGTGTGAAACTAGGGATATAAGCCCTAACTCAACATGTTCTCAACCATAGAATTGTGTAGACCTTAGAAAGAGTCGAAGGATCAACTCTAAGGAAACACAGACAGAAGAGCAACCTGAACGTTGTCAGGTCTAGTTGATCGGTCGCACCTAAATTGAGACCGACAACAGATCCGGACACTCTTGGGAAGTGTCTTGGGGTTGTTAGGATTGATGTTCGATTGGACAATATGCCGCACCAGACATGCGACTAGATAATGTCCGGAGTGACTGTTTGCCAATCCTGACAGTGAATCTGATCACTGTAATTTTGTCAGATTTAAACCTAATTAAGACTTAATGTTTGTCTAAGGTTCATAATTAATTCAAGCTAGATTCCAAGGTATTGAGGAAGATCAATATCACTAAACAGGTGAAAGACAAGACCCCAAACTAATTGGTTAATAACAAACTACCTTACTTGCTGATGAATTGCTTGTATTGTGTATATAACACATCATCAAATATTTGTTATTATTACTCATGCATATATTTTATTTTTTGTTATGATGTGATTGAGGTTAGGCATGTATTTGTGTAGTTGGTGTATTGGGTGGAAAGAGGGTAGAGCCTTGAACCATTCACCATACTAACATCATCGTATCACCATCTATCTTAGCATGCTTAGTATGTTACAGGATATTAGGGGGAGTGTTGGCCGTGTTGGCCATAGCCTTATCGTTAGACTCTAGCTCTATCTTTGTTTCATAGTGAAGGAAGCTAGGGTAGGGCCTTGGATACAATTTTGATGACATCTAGGATTGGTTAGTGATAAACCTAGTTTGCAAGCCGTTTCCAGTAGAGGTATATTTATTGGTAAGGTGTAGGATATCAAGGGGGATGCTAACGATTTGGTTGTAGCTTTCCGTTAGGCTCTAGCTCTATTTTTATCTTGTAGTGATTGTTATGGGGTGATGGTGATTTTGGTTAGAGCCTGACCATTAGATGTGCTCACACTCTCATGTGTAGAGGCATGGTTGTAGCCTATCCTTATCATAGCACATTACAAATTTTACCAGACCCAATGATTGAATGCTACATCATGCATATTGCTTGCTGCATGTTTTGTTTCTCATTGAACTAAGTTGTGAGCTCACCCTATGTATCTGTTTATTTGTTAGTTTCTGATGATGTAAGTTATACTGTGGACAACTACGTCAGGTACCTTCTATTGGAAGAGTAGTAGATATGGATGTGCAGTCGATGGAGAATGAGCATGACTCATCATGCTAGTGTCTCTATTGTGTTTACTTTTAGGGTTTATTTTTGCATTTGGATTATGAAATTGTAAAGAGATATTTATTTATGTTTTGGTCATGAAGATAATTGGATTAATTATTATTTATCACAGTAGTTCTCAGTTCATTAATAAAGACTTCTGTTGATTATTTATATATCCTTATTATGGTTCAATGCATGGTTTGATTGTTGGCACGGTTCTTATGTGATCTGGCTTGAGCCATTGGTTCATTGACGGTTCATTCATATTTCTGATTCGATCAGAATGAGCTCTGCCAATCAGACCAGTATACAGTAACCTGAGTCCATAAATTGAGATAGGTTAAAGTTAAAAGCTTTAATATAAACACACACTGTAAACCACGTATGTTGGATACGATAAAACACTAAACAAGAGCATAATGCACTAATAAATGAAAGGAAAATTTTATAAGCAAATGATCATAATGTAAATGACAGTGTATAAAAAAAAGTAATAACATGGTACAATCCACAGGTCGAATAGTTACCTAACTAGAACAAATAATGGCAAAACAAAAATAAAGAAAAAAAATCTCACCGTCGTTGGAGATGCCCAACAACTCTGCCAACTCCTAGGTGTCCAAGGAGATGTCCACACCCTTTAACCTACTAGTGATGCGAATGTTTCTGCTTCGAGCAAAATCATTGTGGTTACCTACCAACTCCAGGTTGCAGTAGAGCTGTCGTACCAAATCTGGATGGGTGGCTGCATCGTACTGGGTCACTGGTAGCTAACCCAAAGCCCCAAATGCCTCTTCCACATCTAACTTATCTAACTACTGCAGGTTCACAAAATGGTTGACCTCCACGCTCTTACCCTGGTACCAAGGGTACTGAGCTTGTGCCTCTGCTATACGAAAACGAAATCCATCATAAAGTCGAGTGGGAGGGGGTGGACCTCGAGAGCCAGAAGGTGCCACATTCTTGGCAACTGCTCTATGCCTAGACATGATGTAGACATACAAAATCAAGCCAAACAAACATAAATTAGTCAAAAATTTTAGAAATTGTGACAGCATAACTGTGTAAAATGGGGCAAAAGCCTCAAACTGGCCCAATTCATTGACAGGAGGACTTACATGGGTTACAAACCATTCTGCAATGGCAAACTAGCAGACAAATACGACCAATTTTGAATAAAGCATAAGAATTTGAAAATTTCCCCAAAACCTAGGGAAAAATTTAAAACTTTTAGGGTTTTCAATGAAACCCCAAATTAATTGAGGGATTTTGTTCATTGAGGCCCCAACATCAATATTAAACAAAGAAATAACTTCTGGTTGGAAAATTATTAATTTAAGAAAAACAAGAAAAGTGCATTGAAACCCTAGAAAAAATTATAAAAGAGAGGATAGGAAGGGAGAAACTTACCTCTGGGATGATGCTGCATACTTTGACCGGAGTTAAATGCCTCTAGACTTGTCCGGAGGGACTGTAGCAACTCACTAGAGCCGAGTGAAATCACAGAGAAACAAGAAAGGAGAATGAAAGAAAACGACTTGAAACTAAGTTCTAAAAGCAAATTTTGCTTGTCCGGTCAGACTTTTTGATTTCCAAGAGAGACTGGATAAGCGAACATGCGACTGGACACTCTCGGGTAGTGTCTTAGAGATTGTCGGGAATGATGTCAAGCGAGGCTATGACCAGATTGGACGAAATTCTTAAACTCACCGAATATGTCCGGTGGGATGATCGGTGGGACAAGGCATCTCAGACATGCAACTGATCAAGTGCGACGGGACAAAATTTTCTATATGAATATTTGTCTAGAAAACTCTACTGCTCAGTTCTAGTTAGAAATTCCTTTTTGCATGAATTGTATGGGACTGACACTATATATTATCGACTTATTTGTACAATTGTCTCATATACATTGGTGGTGTTTTTACTGATCCTTTAGGTACTAGAAGCCTAAAATGGTAGGTTGTACCCATAAAGGTAGTCGAAGGGCTTACAGCCTAACCCCGCCACCAACCGAGACTGGAACTGGAACTGATAACCAAATTGGGTTGGTACCAACCGGTGTGTACTAGACAGAAACAAATCAAGGGGCAAACGTCCAAGCCACACAGAACCCTCTACTTGGACCACCAAGGGATTTGGCCATGGTTATAACCAATCTGGCCCGTTAAGTGCAAGAATAGCATTAAGTATTGATGTTATTACAACTGCACTGGGAACAACCGCATCTACCACTGTCAATAATACACCAGTACCATAGGGCAGGAATATTACAGCTCCAGTTGGTAGTAATCCTACCCCAGTGAACCAACAACAACAGATCCCGATGAATAACACACCAGGACCGTACCAGGGTGGGTATCAAGGTGGTTATCAGGGAGGATACCCATACCAGCCACCAATGTATGGGATGAATGCACCATGGTAGAATGATCTGATAAGAGTAATAGACCGTTTCCAGAAGATGAAGCCCCAGACATTCTCAGGCAAGGGATCAAACCTACTATGGCTAGCACAGTGGATAGACGAACTGAAGAAGATATTTCGTATGATGGTGTGTACAGAAGATGTGAGGGTGTTGTGCGCTACCTATATGCTACGGGAAAGTACAAACCACTAGTGGAATTCCACCTGCACATATCTAATGACCAAGCATGCAGGTGACTTAGGCTATAGTCAAGGAGCATTCTTCAACAAGAACTTCCCTAGAAGCTTCCGAGATCAGATGGAAAGAGAGTTCTTAAATCTGCACCAGGGACAGATGACAGTCGACGCTTACTAGCAGAGATAAAAAGAACTATTCTTTGCGCCTGAGAGTATGAAGGAAGAGGCTACCAAGACCCAACGTTTCACTATGGGCTCAGAGGCAGTATCTGTGAGCACGTGTTGGGTTTGGAAAAGAGTATCTATAATGAGGCAATACAGAGTGCCCGACATTTCACTATGGGCTTAAAATCATGGAATAAAGGGCAAATACTAACACGTCAACTAGGGAAAACTGAAAGCCTTTCAAACCATTCAGGCCACAGGCAACTGCTAGACCAGCCAAGACTACCTGTACCAATGCACAACAAGAGGGTGGTTAAGCTGAAAATATCAAGTTCCACACAATTACAACCAAATGGGGCATTATGCAAAAACATGTCCTTAACCTAAGAAGCAGCTGTAGCAAGGAAATGTGTACGCTGTGATCTCAAGAGAAGCAACCGCATCGCTTGATGTGATTACAGGTACGATTTACTTTATTTACAACATACTTGTGATAGCATATAAACTAAGAGATAGTTATAACTATAGGTACTATAAATATAATGGGTGTACTTGCCAGAGTTCTTTTCGATTATGGGGCCGCCCATTCTTTTGTATCCTTCTTGTTTGGAAAGAGATTGGATGTACCCATCAGACCTTTAGACTAGAGCCTACTAGTACGATCTCCTTTGGGACTAGAGGTAGTGTTAGATGAATGCTACGGACCGTGTCCGTTTCGTATTGATAGACGAGATTTGGAAGTGAACCTATTTTGACTTGATATGGCAGACTTCAACATTATCTTGGGGATGGACTTGTTTGGCTTAACATTCAACAAAGTTGTTATGTACTGGGAAGAAGCTATCATTCAAGGGCAAAGACGGCATGGAATTTGGTTTCACTGGAAGCAAATTGCTTAGGAAGCGTAAACTCATCCTTTCTACTCTCAAAGCAAAGAGGTGTCTCGAGAAGGGTGGAATTAGCTATCTTGTATTCATAGTGGATGTTACCGCAAAAGCACCACGGATGAAAAACATCGAAGTAGTGCGAGAGTTTCCTGATGTGTTTCCAGAGGACATACCCGGGTTGCCACCATATTGAGCGATCGAGTTTGTGATAGATCTCTTACCAAGGTCGACACCAGTGTTTAAGGCACCCTATTGAATGGCTCCTATAAAACTGAAGGAACTAAAAACTCAACTGCAGGAGTTATTGGATAAAGGTATGCAATCGAGTATATCGCCATGGGGAGCACCAGTGCTATTCGTGAAGAAGAAGGACGACAGTGTTCATTTGTGTATAGATTATCAAGAATTGAACAAGCTCAATATCAAGAACCGATATCCTTTGCCTCAGATTGATGACTTATTCGATCAGTTGCAAGGTGCAAAAGTATTCTCCGAGATCAACCTTCAGTCAGGATATCATTAGCTAAAGATCAAGGACGGTGACATCCCTAAGACAGCATTCAGAACTAGGTACATATATTATGAGTTCCTGGTTATGCAGTTTGGATTTACCAATGGCCTCGTATCTTTTATCCAACTTATGAACCGGGTGTTTCATGACATGTTGGACACCTCGATCATAGTTTTCATAGACGATATTTTGGTTTACTCCAAGGACAACGAGACTCATGCAATACATCTTAGGGCAGCCTTACAACGGCTGAGAAGGAAGAAGCTCTATGCCAAGTTCAAGAAATATGAGTTCTGGTTGAACAAAGTGACTTTTTTAAGTCACGTAATTTCGTCAGAAGGGATAAAAGTAGACCCCTGCAAAATCAAAGTGATTGTAGGGTGGGAAGCATCTAAGAATGTAGCAGAGATAAGATGTTTCTTGGGATTAGCTGGTTACTACAGACGATTTGTAGAGGACTACTCTAGGATCGCAGTTCCTCTTACGAAGCTGACCAAGAAAGGGGAGAAGTTTGTTTGACCGACAAGTGTAAAGAATATTTCTAGACCTTGAAGTCAACATTGATATCGGCTCCCATCTTGACCATTTCAACACCAGAGCAACCATTTACTCTTTATACAGATGCCTCCAGATTGGGTTTAGGATGTGTTTTAATGCAAGGTAAATAAGTGATTGCCTACGCATTAAGGCAACTAAAGGAGCATGAAAAGGATTACCCTACACACGACTTGAACTTAGCAACGGTGATTCATGCAATCAAGACTTGGAGACACTACTTGTACAACAAGAAATTTCACATAAAGTCAGATCACAGAGCCTCACCTATCTCTTTACTCAAAAAGAGTTAAACATGAGACAGAAAAGGTGGTTAGAGCTCCTAAAAGACTATGATTGTGATATTCAGTAACATCCAGGCAAGGCCAACGTAGTAGTGGATGCGTTGAGCAGGAAAAGAATATTGAAGCCAGAAGGAGGACCTAGTATGAATGTTGCTCTGTGCTATGCGGTATCTGCTTCTGACAGGAACGAAGTGCAACACATACTAGAATCTGCAGATGACCCAATAGAGCAAGAGTTAATTTATAAGTTTTCACTTTTGTTCACCGCACTGAAGATTCTACCGGATCTGATGGATGAGGTAAAAGCAGTAATTTTACAAGACCCATTTCTAAGGACAGGGCAAGAGGACTTGGAGAAAGGTAAACCCAATCCTGACTTTACCTTGGATGCAGAGAATGTATTAGATACAAAGGCAAGATGTGTATACCTGAAAGTAAAGATTCGGACCTCAAAGACAGAATAATGAGAGAAGCCCAATCTACTCCTTATTTAGTACATTCTGAAAGAACCAAGATATACCATGATCTGAAGAGACTGTACTGGTGGAGGGGAATGAAGGCAGACATGGCAAAGCATGTGTTTCAATGCCTAAACTGTCAGCAAGTGAAGGCTAAAAGATAGAGACCAGTAGGTTTACTATAATCATTGCCTGAACCAGTATGAAAATGAGACTACATCACTATGGACTTCATCACTCGGTTACCATTGACTCCCAAATCCGTCGATGTAGTCTCGGTGATTATAGATTGCCTTACAAAGACAGCTCGTTTCATTGCAATAAGACATCAGTATACTTTGGAGAGACTAGCCAAACTGTACGTGGATAATATTATCAGACTACATGGTGTACTTGAGAGCACAGTGTCAGATTGAGATCCTTGCTTTATCTCCAAATTTTGGCAAGGATTACAGACAGCTATGGGAATAAAACTGAAGTTTAGCGCAGCATTTCATCCTCAGACAAATGGTCAGTCGGAAAGGACTATTCAGATCTTAAAGGATATACTTAGAGCTTGTACAATTGATTTCAAAGGAGATTGGAATGAGAAGCTACCACTAATTGAGTTTGCTTACAACAATAGCTATCAGGCTACCATATAAATGTTACCCTGTGAGGCATTGTACGGTAAGAAATGTCAAACCCCTCTATTTTGGAACAAAGTTGGTGAAAGAAGAATTATAAGGCCAAAATTTGTTGAAGAAACCTGTCAGGTAGTAAATAAGATCAAGGAGAAGGTAAAGACAGCTCAAGTTCGATAAAAGAACTATTCAGATAATAGAAGCCGAGACCTTGAGTTTGCTATAGATGACAAAGTGTTCATGAAGATATCACCTATGAGAGGCTTGAAACGGTTCGGTAAGAAAGGGAAGTTGTGCCCTATATATGTAGGACCCTATGAAATCTTAGCAAGACGCGACAAAGTGGCATATCAGCTCTCATTGCCATCGTCGATGTCAAACGTGCATGATGTATTTCATGTTTCCCTACTGAAGAAGTACATCAAAGATCCATCCCATATATTGATTGCAGATCCTCCAGACTTGAAAGAAAAAATGGCATTCGAAGTTGTCCCAGTAGAGATCACAAGTCAGAAGGTACAAAAACTCTAAAATCGAGATATCTTTTATGTCAAAGTAACCTAGAAAAGCCGCATTGCGAAAAGAATATCCTCACCTATTCGACTCGAAACTTATGTTCAAATTTGGAAGACGGAATTTTTTTTAGGGGGGAAGTTGTAAGACCCGCACTCCACTAACCTGGTCTAACATGGGTTAATGTGTCGTGACAGGTCTTCCTATCACAACCGGACTAAAAGGGACGGTCGGATGATAGGTCATACATTCAAGGTACGAAACAGACAACTTTAACCTTGTCCAATCTGACTAGTTGAGGTTGTCCGGTCTCACATCTTGTGCGATCGGACATGCCACTGAACAAACATAAAATAGAGTCCGTGAATAATTCCTAGTTTGCTTAGACAACTCTCCTAATCGGGAGAGGACTCTAATTAGGAGGTTACCCCCTCCATATAAGGTTCATTTTTCCCACTTCTTCTCACTCTTTAGACCAACTACAAACCCTAAAAACTGAAAAGATAACTGATAGAGAAGCTGTGGAAGAAGAATAGGTTGTGAAAAGGAAGAGTTCATCATCAGTTTTTGATCAACGTCACTGAGAAACTAACGATAAGATCTTCATCATTATACTTAGAATTGTACAAATAAGAAGCTGGGATTCACAGTCATCAAAGATTGATTGAGGAATTCCAGCAAAGTATGAATTATGTTGTCAAATGGTTCAACAAGGAATTAACGACAAGGATGTGTATGAAACTAGGGATATAAACCCTATTTCAACATGTTCTCGACCATAGAATGTTGTTGGATGAACCCTAGAAAGAGTCGAAGGATCAACTCTGAGGAAACATAGACAGAAGAGCAACCTGGGAGTTATCCGATTTGGTTGATAGGTCACACCTAGAGTGAAACATGTGACAGATCCGAACACTCTCGAGAAGTGTGTTAGGGTTGTCCATATTAATGTTTGGTAAGACAATATGCCATACTGGACATGCAACCAGACAATGTCCAGAGTGACTGTTTGCTAGTCCGGACAATGAATCTGATCACTGTAATTTTGTCAGATTTAAGCCTATTTAAGGGGTTCATAATCAATTCAAACTAGATTACAAGGTATTGAGGAAGATCAACATCACTCAACAGGTAAGGGACAAGACCCAAAACTAGTTGGTTAGTAACAAACTACCGTGCTTGTTGATGAATTTCTTGTATTATGTATATAACATGCCATCCAATATTTGTTATTATTACTCATGCATATATATTATTTCCTGTTATGATGTGATTGAGGTTAGACATGTGTTTGTGTGGTTGGTGTGTTGGGTGACGAGAGGTTGGAGCCTTAAACCATTCACCATACTAACATCGTCGTATCACCATCTATCTTAGCATACTTAATACGCTGCAGGGTATCAGGGGGAGTGCTGACAGTGTTGGCCATAGCCTTACCATTAGACTCTAGCTCTATCTCTGTTTCGTATTGAAGGATGCTAGGATAGGGCATTGGATATAGTTTTGATGACATATAGGATTGGTTAGTGGCGAACCAAGTTTGCAAACCCCTGCTAGTAGGGGCATACATACTGGTATGGGGTAAGGTATCAAGAGGGGTGCTGACGGTTTGATTGGAGTCTGCCATTAAGTCTAGCTCTATCTCTATCTTATAGTGAGTGTTGTGGGGTGACGATGATTTTAGTTAGAGCCTGACCATTGGGTGTGCTCACAATCTCATTTATGGAGGTGTGGTTATAGTCTATCCTTACCATAGTACATTGTAAACTTTACCAAACCCAATGATTGAATGCTACATCATGTATATTGCTTACTGCATGTTTTTGTTTTTCACTGAGCTAAGTTGTGAGCTCACCCCATGTATATGTTTTCTTTTTAGTTTCTGATGATGCAGGTTATACTGTGGACGACTAGGTCAATGCACCTTCTATTGGAAGGGTAGCAGCTATGGATGTGCAATCGATGGAGAACGAGCATGACTCATTATGCAAGTGTCTCTTTTGTATTTACCTTTAGGGTTTATTTTCTTATTTAGATTATAACTTGTAAAGAAATATTTATTTATGTTTTGGTCATGGAGATAATTGGATTAATTATTATTTATCACAGTAGTTCTCAGTTTATTAATAAAGACTTCTGTTGATTATTTATATATTCTGATTATGGTTCAATGTATGGTTTGATTATTGGCACCGTTCTTATGTGATACTGGTTTAAGTCATTGGTTCATTGACGGTTCATTTATATTTTTGGTTCGACCAGAATTAGGGTATGAAATGATCGTTCCCTTTGACGATCGGCAACCGCTGCAAAAAAAAAAAAGAGCAACCGCTGGTACTTTCCACGGTCAATGACGATCCTCTCATCTGTTGTTTTATTATTCTTTATTTTTAGTTTTTCTTTTACCATCGATCTCTTCTTTTAATCCATTTGCTTGAATTAATTTTGGACTTCTTCACATCCACTGATGCTTTGTTTTGACTTCTATTCCCCTCCCTCTAGTTTCTCTCGTGATTTAATAGATTACGGAAATTGCTATCCAAAAAGTAACAAGGAAATTCCCAAAGGAAACAATAAGAAAACTGAATGTGTTATTAATTTCTTTTTCTAATAGATCTTCTTGCTACTCTTTTACTGTTAGGAGGGTTGGTACCTAACTAGAAGATATAGGTATACCAATGGGGCTGCATGAGGGAGAAGAAAAGGAGATGAGAGGAAGAAGTACAATATAAAAGTTATTCCATGCTTAAATCTACCAAACAAATTTATTATTCTAAAATATATTATGCTTAATGGTTACCAAAGAACATTTTATTTTTAATCAAAAATTATTTTTGATGAATAGATAAAAAAAAATGATTTCAAAGAGAGCCTAAATAGATAAATTTATTCAATTTTCAATTTGAATTTGCTTGTTAATCATGTGACTTTTGTTTAACTCTGTTTAGCAAAATATTTGTGGGTCCTTATACTTTGAACTTATCTCTACATTAGTATAACCTAAAAAGTGGACTGTCAACATCTGGATTGAACATTAAGATGCCAATCCAGTTGGCTCTCCTTTTCACCATTTTCGGTTCGAGCTTTTAATATTCTCATGGTTGTAGGTTTTTTTTTTTTTTTTTTTTTTTTGGTCTTGTTGCCCATCTAATCTTAACTTTCTCATCTGCACTAATTGGATTCAAGTTATTTATTTCCTTTATAGTTTTTATTAAGCTAATAAATATGTGGTAATCACCTATGTAGGGTTTATGTATCTGGATCAAATTGGCAGTGACCGATATGGGTACTTGGCCGATACAAAAGGGATGGTTGAAGTTACCGATATCTGACTAATAATGGATGATACTAGCCAATATCAATCGATTCCAAAAAGGTATGCCATGTCAACATAATGGCTGATACTCAACGGATACTGATTGATACTATCACGACCCATTTCTGTAATCGGGTATGATACTTGGGTCGCTTACTAGGACCCGAATCATCCAAGATCGCATGTACGCCATGAATCACCAAAGCGCCACACATCACATAAATACATAATATCCATAATAATCAGAGTAAAACAGAATGAAATAGTAGTGGAATATATTTAGCAGTTGATATAAAGAACTGATGCATTAAAATGTTATATAATTAATTACAAGTTAAGTTCCTCTATCAAAAATCTAGAACATAAATATCATCGTGTCAATATATAACTATAATGTAAATCGTATCTAGACAAATATCCTAAATAGACTATACAAGTACATCTACAAAACAGGAACACGGTACCGCCTAAGGGATTATACACACAATCATTGTAGGCATAGCCTTCTCTAAGCCTCCTTAGAAGGCTCCCCAGCATCTACAATGTGGCTCGAGTCCACGGTGGGGGAGTCGATGAAGTCAATCACTGACAGAGCACCTGCATCAGAATTTGATAAAGAGTGTCAATATAGGGGTGAGTTTATATCCCAGCTCAGTGAAAGGTCAAGCCAAATGCAACATGCACATGAGATGCAAATGAGTTCATTTATTAAGTCTGGTGTAATGACCTAACAGTGTCATCTTGAGATTCAGCCAGTACATGACTGTGGATCCAATACTCAGACATGAAAAAGAGTACAAGGCCTACAGTCCCAGATCGCAACCTTGCATTCCAATAGGATGAGTCATCACATCTAATCCCTAATCAGTGGCTTATCACCACCCCAATATAGGCTCCGTCCTAGTATCCACGGTCCCTGACCACAGACTCATCCTATCACCACTCCGTTGGTACATGAAGAAGGTCGGGTCCCTGACCCTTCCTCTTTATTAGATCCTATGGCAATACATAATCCCCAACTGACTAGGGTTTTAGTCATGGTGTTAAATCTTAATCGCATATAATCTAAATATTATCACAGTCACACTCCAGTAGAGAACCCTAAACCCAATCCCGACGGGTGTCGTGCCTCCACTAGAGTGCTAGTTATGCAAATCGGGGTCCATATGGTTGGTATGTCACCAGTCCATCGGTGAGCATACTCCACACAGACTAAACATCCAACAACCAACATTAGAAATCACATGTTATAATTCAAATGCAAGAATATATATATATATAAAATTAGTCCTATTTAAACTACGGAATCTGACCCCTCACTTGGTGGCGAGAAAAGAAGATCTAAACTCAGCCGAAGACTTCTCTCGAAATCCCACATAGATTTCTCTAGATGTTTGCATAAGTTTTAGAGTTAGGTTAAAAGTTTATTAACCAAAGTTAAGTAACCAATAAGTCTATGGTTTGGGTCCCATGACATGTCAGGAACCCAACAGTTGGGAGGGATCCCTATATAAAACTATTTATCTATGGTTCCACTGGCTAAAATGAGCCTGAAGGAAATATCCGTCGGGTGGGTTATACTTAGCATGGAGGAGAGTTCCCTTGCTTACTTAATCTTATAAACCTAACAAACAGAAGAGAGCCCAGTGGAATGCTCTGTCGGTATGTGTCCGCCAGTTGAGTGCATTTCCTTCCTGCGGTCGCCACTGGGGCGGTTTCAACCGGCCCAACCCCAACGTATTGGGGGGGCCGGGGAAAGTTCTGCCAGCTCTGTTGGATCATTCCTGGGAAGGGGTGGTGAAACGAGAAAACCAACCTATTGGGAGTTCCCGCTACGCGATCAACGCGATGGCCGAGACAAAGGTTCCTAAGCCAATCAATGGGCAAGTTGGTGGGGGATGCACATCGTCTCCTCCCAGTGATTCTGGGAGGACGCGGCAACCTATGTCGGATGGCCCACTGGCTTTCGTTGAATCCGAGACCCACGTCCGAGCCGACAACCCCCGCCGGCTCGGTTTGTCGGCCGGGTTCGGCTCAACGTGGGTCTCGATTCGAGCCCACGTGGCGGCCATCCAGGACAGGTTGCCACTGTCCTCCCAAAACCACTGGGAGGACAGGATGCGAATCCGTGGTGGGTATAAACTCCAAACATAAATCGACCAACTTATCCCACAAAAATAAAGTATAAGTGTTGATAGTCATTGGATAATAGCACGGTGGAAAGTTCCACTGATTACATCCGCCTACAAGTCACAACCCAGAAATCGGAGCTGGAGGCAAGAGCTAGACCCCGTAGCCAACTTAGATCAACTGGTCGAACCTGAAATCAAACTCGATCAAGTTCATCAAGTCCTTGAGCTAGGAAATTTGATCCCCCATAGTTTCCTAAGTCCAATTACTGGTGAGGGTCATTCCCCTATCAATTACAAGGTTCATTGAACCCAAAACACTCCATGATGGAGATTGAGCACACCTATGGCCAAACCCTGGGTTTGTCTTGGTTTATTAATGGTGGCTAGCACCAATCTCCTAAAAGGGGAAGATATTGCATTAATGGAAGGGTTGGTTCATGGGTGGGGTGTGTTGTGGGGGGGTGGAGAGATGTTCCAAGGGGGTTTGAGAGAATTAATGTTGGGAATGACTAGTATTTATAGTGGGGAGAGAGAGAGAGAGAGAGAGACTCAAAGGCTGACTTAGGTCAACTTGCGGGGTCAATTGAAGGCAGGTAACCGGTGGATATTGCCTCCAGCACAAATCCGTCGATTGGGGCTGAAAGGCAGCCTTGAATGCTGCCCACAACCCCCAACCTGGTGGTTCATCTCATGGGCCCACCTAAGGCCTTTTAAACTCATATCATGCTCAGGTAGTGATTCTTACCTAGGAGTTAAATGCCTTGATCCGTTCTATGTCGGGTCCTATAGGTGACGGCGTGGGAAGACCTGGTACAGGAAAAATCCCAATTAATGAAGGATTTTGGGTATAGGTCTTATAGATACCCATATCTGATATTGATACTAATACCGTGAACTTAAACCATGCACCCATGACCCACCATTCTTCACAAATAGCCTAGTTATTTGAGTGGGTTTAGGTTTCTGTACGCACTTTTATTATTTTTTTTCCCTACTTCAAATGTCTTTTTGGGTGCTGTTTCTACAACAAATAATTAAAGGTGAAATGCTTCTATGGGTAGGCATGGGTCTCTTTGGTTGTTGGCATGGTTGTAGTTTCAGATATTGTACACACTTACGGTCATGGCCAAAACCAATCTAATACCTTTTCAAATTGGGAAACGGAGCCAATGGCTGAGTGACACGTAACCGATGCTTAATAAAAAAAAATTAAAAAGGGAAAGAATATGCTACATTATAACTAAGATTGGGTAAAGGCAGGTGTAGGACTCTAGGCTTGCTTGAAAATTCTCTAATATGTAATTCATGTAGAATACATTGTAGATCATCTGACTTCTGTATAATCCAAACGATGTGTCATGGGATTTAAACGGTCAGACAGCTTGTGATATCATTTCTCAAATTTTATTTTATATGGGTCTTCCTCTTCTAAACATAATTTTTTTTTATATATTTTTTTCTACCTTAAGGATTAGCTCAATGAGTAAATACCAACACTTCAAATAGATCATGAGTCTCTTTAGAATCTATCTATCAAAAATAAATAAATAAATAAATAAAACATGATCTTTATCCTTTTTTATTTTTTGTGAATTGATATTTCTCGATATTAGGTGCATGGATGCCAAGCACCACTTAATATGCCTAGTGAGTATATTGGTCCTTTTATGAGAAAAAAAATGGGGTAGGTTGGTCCCTTAAAGATAGGGAAGGGTCTCTAGTCAGATGATTAGAGAAATTGTTGAACATAGAGACGAGAGGAAGGTACCATAATCAATTCATAAAACGGGTGATTCTATACTTTTTTTTATCGGTGGTTGTTAGCAAACTACTGATAAGTACAAAGTTAGCCATAGACTATTAATACATGGTTAGAAGCCGAATAGGTTAGAATCTGACTATGCAAAAAAGCAAGGCACATATCCGACTACCAATACTGTCTCCGACTTTAAAGAGGAGCCGATTTCCAACGCAAAGTCACACTGCATGACAGCTGTCCTTGGAAGAGTAAGACAGCCCAAGTGTTGACGTGTCTTAAGGATTGCCTGCTCATAAAACACTCTCGCATGATTCTCCACTCAGCAGACATAATCATGCTTAGGACATGTTTCCATGTATTAAACCACGTGCCTAAACCTACTCTCGCTGCCTAAGCACATTCTACAGTGGTTAATTTACATGCTTAAATATCCTAGTACAATGACACTCGGTGGTCAACAAAATCATGTCCCACTAAGTTGCCACACGACAGGAGCTACAAAAGGCCAAGGCCAAGTCAAGGACACGCGAATGTTGGGAGGATATATACCACCTTAGCTACTTTTTGCTTGCATCCTTCCACCTCAAGACCACTCCAGTAACTATAAATACTCCCAGTTTCGTTCATATAAGGTTGGACGCTTCACATATGTAATTACTCTCACTCTCTTTTTCCTCAGTTCCATCCAGAACTGTAAGCATTTTAAATAGATCCTCTTTGGGTTTTTCCATGGGATTTCCCATGAACCCTGACAAACACACTACACAGATTACTAGAATATAATGGGTATTGAAAATAGATGATTAGAGACATACCTCTTGCTGTAGATTGATTTCCAACTGTTTTTCTTCTTTGATTTGAATGCTTGGAATGTTTGGAATGCTTGGATCAAAGTCTTCCACAGCCTGTCGGGATCCCTTGACCTTCTTTCTACGTATGGGAACATGAGAAGAAAATAACACCGTGGCTGTGGGGACTCTAACCATTGGTATTTATAATACCACCCCCAACCCTGGACCAGTCCCACAGTGGACCAGGTTGGTCCATCTCTAATCATACTTAAATCGGTTACCCGTAACTAGACTCCCACTGAATCAACTAACCTTATAATTAATTAAGCCCATAAAAATATCTTACAATCTCCCACTTGGGCTATATTAATTATAAATTCATCATTGATCCAATGTGGCCATGGAATCTAATTACACCAAAACCATTCTTTACTTTGATTCAGTTATCAAGCCTACCAATGTCGAACAACAGCGAAAAGTACTCCTACACATCCGGTGTATCCCCTACTGTCAGTTACATACAGAGGTCTACTTAATGACATAAATCACTTTGAGATGAATACTTGAGTCCAATAATCGAATTACCACGATCCCGTTACCTTAGAATCCTTATAGGTCAACGCACTTTGATATTATCCAACTTTATATAGGCAAACTACCTCCAATTTGAACTAATATCTTACTTTGGCTTACCGCCTTCTTTGGCTAAATACCGTCTTCTTTGGCTAAATACCACCTTGCAGTTTTGACATGTCTTAAATAATCAATAATACATACAAGCAATGAAATTAATGCTTACCAATAATCCTGCCCATTAAACCATAGACAATATAAACAATCACAGATAAATCATCAAATACCAAATCTCTACTAATCAAGCAGATCTAAACACTCCCACTGATATTACAAATTCCAAAAGAATAAATAAACTAATAAAATATCTTCATTTAAATTTAATATGAAATTTAGTTCTATAAAAAAACATGTCAAATAAAATCTTTTAAAATAAATAATTGAACTATAAATCAATAAATAAATGTCCAAAATAATCTAAAGACAACTGTATTAAACTACATTATCATTTGGTGTTTTCTTTCTCTGGTGTCTCAGTTTCCTTCTTCTTCTTCTCTAACCAAGCTTCTCTTGCTTTACATTCTCTCTTCATGTGCCCCTTCTTATGGCACCAAAAACATTCAACATCACTCATATCCCTATCATAAGGTTTTCCTTTCTTAAAAAAGTGTCTATCTTTTCTATAAGGTCCTACCCCAACCTTTCCTTTACCTTTATCTTCTCTAGAATGATGACTAGTGACATTGACACTTTCAAATCTTTTCTTGAGTCTCATTTCTTCTTTAGTGCAAATAGAGATTAATTTGTTCATATCTCATTCTTCTTCTTGAGTATTATATGCCACTTGTATCTGGTAATATTCTTCAGGTAACGAGGATAACGCACAATGGATCACAAACTCATCATCAACGTTTATTCTCATGCCTTTAATCTTCTCAGCAGTAGCAGCAAACTCCATGAAATGATCTCTGATACTTTCATTACTGTCAAACCTTGCATTAGAAAGCTTGTTCATCAAGGTGTTTCTCTGTCCTCTGTCAGAAAGCTCAAACTTCCCTTTGATATATTTTAAATATTCTCTGGCCGTTTCCTTGGCTTGAACACCATCACGCATGGTTTCAGGAATGGCCTGCCTCATGAGCAACATAGACTTTTTATTTGCTGCCATCCATCTTTTCATTTCCTCCTTCTCTTCTAGGGTACTAGTTTCAGTGATGGCAGCAGGTTTATCCTCTTTAAGCGTCATATCTAAGTCAATTAAACCTAGAGTCGCTTCTAGCTGTTCATACCACCTTTTAAAACTCATCCCAGACATGGAAAGAATATTAACTACCAAACCTCCTGGCATAGTCACAGGGATGGACATCTTGGAAGATACAAACCATCATCACCATATGAGTTCAAGCAAAATATCAAGTAATAGAAAACCTTGCGAAACTCATACAAATACATGCAATTTTATTTACTTCTACTTTGTCCCAAATAAAAAGAAATAGACATCAAAAACCTTTTTGGAACAACCATACTTAGATGAAACCATCAATGCATGAGATTAAATACATATCAACCAATAGAAATTTGATATATATACATCATTTACTTGCACTAACCATATCAATCATTCATGCAAATAAATATTATTTTTTCAAGAGTTAACCAACTACACATTCTCCTTTGGGATAAACATGCAGTGGTCTTCTCAGTTTCTGTGCAATAACTGCGAAAGAATAATGACTCTCAAAAATCCCACCACCTTTGGGTTAATGAGACTTTCTAAAGTTAAAACCTTTCAATTCATGTGCATGAGATTAAATACATATCTTTAATTTTGACAATGCCACCTTTGAGTTAACACTGACTTTCTTAGCTGGTTTACATACCATGAAGAATAATATATTAAAATATATCATTTATTGTATATGTAAATGCACAAATTTAAGGTTTGAGGACCACCATGTTGGAACTGAGTGTACCACTTTGGTGGATTCCACCCAATCTTCACATGATACCACAAACTTTAATTTGATCAAAACTTAACAATGCCACCTTTGGGTGTACATCGCCCTTACACAAGCATTTACAAATACATGAACTTTGAATTTGAAGACATCATGATGAAACTAAGTGTACCATTTTGGTGGGTTCCACCCAATTCCACAATGATATCCCCAAATCCTACTTTGCAGCACATTGTGGGTCAATAAATAAAATCTCATGCACGCATAACCTTCTACATGCATCTGGTACAAAAATAACTGATAAATAAGCAGAAAACTGCAAATTGAATTAATTTGGGGTACCTTTTAATCAAAATAAATTTTTCAAATCACCAAACTGTATCAAACTATGTATCAAACTGTAGAGCATCAAAATACGAAACCAACGCAAAAAACCGCATCAAAATCCGACGCTCTTAGCTCTCACAATCGTCGTTCAAAGTAGGCTTGAGCATTATTGAAACCTGAACCGGCTAGAACCGGTTCATCCGGGTTCGGTTCGGTTTGTCCGGGTTTGGCTAAGGGAGGACCGAACCCACAAAACTATTTTTTTTTAAAGCTTTGGTCCAGGCCAAACCAAACGGTCTGGGCCATGAACCGAACCGTACACCGGCGGTTCAACCTCCGGACCATCCAACCCACAAATTCGGGTTTCGGGTTAAGTTTTCGGGTCACGTAAACGGATTCCCATGTCAAAAAATCGGGTCATATATTCGGGTTCTCGGGTCAGCTATCCGGGTTATGTTTTCGTGTAACCGGGTCGGTTGTCGGGTCACCTATCTGGGTAACCGGGTCGTGTTTGAATCATTTGGTTGGGCTGGGTTTTACCCGGTCTGGGCTGGGCCAGCCCTGGCGCGATTGGTCTGGGCTAGGCGCGCCTGGGCTGGGTAGACTCGGCCAGAGTCAACCCAGCGAACCTGTTAGGGTTATCGATTCGGCGCCGAGTCGACCCGTCGATGACTCGGCGCCGTAGATTTTTTTTTTTTTTTACTTTTCCAACTGCCAGCGCGTAGATCTCACGCGCCTTTTCAGGCGGCGTGTGAGAGCGCGTCCAGTAGTTTTCGACGACCAACTTTATGTCGCCGGCTCCATCTCTCCGAGGTCTACAGTCCTGTATAACTTATTTTGCTTTTTAATGGTCTGAAAAAAAATTTTCAAGGGTCCAAACCCTAGACAGGTTCGAAGAGAATTTTGGGAGAAAAGTCTCTCCCTTTTCCAATCCAATCAAACATAAAGATTTAAGAATACTTTTCCATTGATTCTAAATCTGTATAGGAGGCTCTGATACCACTGTAAACATTTTAGATAGATCCTCTTTGGGTTTTCCCATGAGATTTCCCATGAACCCTGACAAACACACAACACAGATTACTAGAATACAATGGGTATTGAAAATAGATGATTAGAGACATACCTCTTGCTGTAGATTGATTTTCAACCGTTTTCCTTCTTTGATTTGAATGCTTGGAATGTTTGGAATGCATGGATCAAAGTCTTCCACAGCCTGTCGGGATCCCTTGACCTTCTCTTTGCGTATAGGAACAGGAGAAGAAAATAACACCGTGGCTGTGGGGACTCTAACCATTGGTATTTATAATATCACCCCCAACCCTGGACTAGTCCCACAGTGGACCAAGTTGGTCCATCTCTAATCATACTTAAATCGATTACCCGTAACTAGACTCCCACTGAATCAACTAACCTTATAATTAATTAAGCTCATAAAAATATCTTACAAGAACCGCCTCCACTAAAATTTTTGAGCTCACCTATCTTCCCCTGTGTTCAAAACCATTAGATCCCTTATTGACTGGAGCGTCGGAATGATTTCAAAGTTCTCCAACCTATCCACACAACTCTTTACTTCCTCTTACAACATCTAATCAGCACCCTGGGAGAGGTTAGGATTGTACACAACAACTACAGTATCAGATACCCTGATTTGTTGATCAAAAATACTTTTGCCATAGAAGAATGCATAGACATACTTTGATTTATAAGGTATACAAATAATCTAACAAATTTGGCGCGAACTTGTGGTCTCCATCAATTTGAATTTAGCCGGTTCGGAATCGGTCGGAACCAGCTTAGATCCAACAATTCTAAACAACTTTAGTGCTCAACTCATTCCCCAAGATCCAATTAAGAGATAAAAAAATTCAGTCCCCAATATATTTATCCCATTAATTTAAAGAGCATAAATCATTGATATTTGTGTAAGCTATGGGATGGTCCATTCCAGTATAAAAGAAAAAGAAAGCGTGTGGGTCCCTTCAATGATCGATCGGTTCAGCTTTTCTTATCTTTCTAGATATTAGTGAAACCTATAAAGACCCCTCGAAATGAATGTCAAAAACAAATTCACCAAAATTCAAACCATCAAATCTTATCTAAAACTGAAAAGTTACTCGATGATTCATACAAGTGAAAATTTCTTTTTATTGAGTTTATAGACGATTATTAAGAACTACCAATGTGCATGCAGTTCCATTTATTAGACGACCAGAGTGACTGAATATCCTCCGTCGCTGTCCAGAACGGTGGAGACAAATCGTAGAACATGGAAGAATATCAGTCAATCGGTATGACCGTGTGAACACTACTTTCTACTTGGGAACCTTTTTCTTCTGTTTTTTTCAAATTTCTTATTGAAAGTGAAAGAAAAAGAACCACTTTTTTAGTAAGATTAAAAATATGGAATTAATAGCTACGGCTGAGTCAAAAAGTAATAAAGCTGGAGTTTGATTAAAGAGACATTCTCTTACATTTGGACTTGAAACAAGGGTCTTTTAAGTTTTTTATATTATATGTTCCAAAGTAGGGGGACTTTAATTATATATAAATAAGGTTAAGGATGTAAATGAATAATTAAAAATTTGGATTTGATTTGAATTTGTATTCATTTAAGAGAATCTGAATTCAAACAGCATAGCATGAGTTAGATTCGGATGTAGATTCGGATATCAATCAAACAAATATGATTATATCCCCTTTGTTTACAGTAGTGTTAAGACACATATAATTTTAGATTTTAAAGTGTTAAAATGCATATAGCCTTGATGTTTATATAATCATTTAAGGTTTCGTCTCTTATTTTCTTAAGATTGACTATACATATATTTTAAACTACAGTTTTCTTTCACTTTCCTTGTAATTTGTATTCTAATTCTATTTTCTGGATTCGAATTAGATTTTAACTGGATATCTAGTTAAATTTTGAATTCAGGTTCAATTCGGTTTTTATACGTAAATCAAATTTCGGATCAGATTCAGATAGGGTAGTTGGTAAACAAATTTGGATTCGAATTCGGATAATGGGGTATTTGATTTGAATTCAATCCGTTTACATTTTCTATATAAGGCACCTAAGATTCCTAACTTAACCAATGTAAAATTATTTTCAATATTACCCTCACGTGTTGCTCTTTTTTTAAGTGACAGCACACATGGTATGTGATCCCTTTATTGGTGATTGTAAGGAGAACCTAAAATTCTGATACCATATTAAGTTTCTAGGTTCTCCTTACGATCCTAGAAGAGGGATCACATGCCATGTCTACTGTCACCCAAAAAAATGGTAACATGTGAGGGGAAGTATTGAGAATAATCTCACATTGGTTAAGTTCGGAACTTAGATGCCTTATATACTTGAGAGTGGATAAAAATTCTCTCTTGTCGTCGGAGAGCCCCAATTGTTATCTCATGATTGGAGTGCACCTATCGGTATGCGCAGAGTGCCTGGAATTGGCCAATATGGGATGACTTTTAGGTTTGGATCCTTTGTAATGAGGTCAGCTCGAATCAAAGACAGGAAGAAAGAAAGCTACCGACCCTCCTTGATTGACGTGACGTTTGAGAGGGTCACCCCTACAGTGAAATGTAATGATGATCCTACTCATTCAAAGTGGATCTACATGTATCTTGATACATTTTGAATGGATTGAGATATGTATCAATTTATTTTTAGTGGATGGAATCCTCACTACAGAGGTGCCTCGTAGACAACATTTTTTCTAATTTTTACCTTTACTTTTCTCCATTTCCTGAACAAATTTTTGAGAAAAAAATTTAACAAGATTTTATCACTGTCAGATCTACTTCAATCCCCAGTGGAAATATTATAACTACCCCTGGATGTAGACTTACAAAAGGGTTGGTTTTTCTTTATTTTTCTTTCTCACCTTCCACTTCTCACTTCTAAGTTTTGATTCTTTCTCATCTTCCACTGCTCACTTCTCAGTGTTGTGTGTGAGAGAGAGAGAGAGAGAAAAAAAAGTTGGATAGGCTTTGAAAATGAGTGGAAGCTCGAATAGCTGTAAATGGGTTGTACTGTTGATGCTGTTCTTCGTCTGTCTCTCCGCTGGAGAAGATGGTGAGCTCTCTTCTCTATTCTTATTGCCTCTCTGAACTTCATTCTGAATGCAATACTAAGTTTAAGTGAGGTACTGCTAGTTCTCTGTAGCTGGGGAATGATTTTTCTTTCATGGGTTTTGAATTTATTTTTCTGATCTACAGAAAAAGGGAAGCTCAGTGAGTAATTTCTTGTGTAGTTCTCTGTTCTCTTTTCTGCCTAAAGTAACTCCACAGATTATTTCATTATGATCATCTTCTGCTATGTTTAGTTCCTTCATATCTCTCTAGTCTTGGGGGTCAGAAAGAAATATTTGATTTCAGAGAGTGCTTAACTGGTTATTTAAGCTTTTTTCATGGCTTCACCCACGATTCCTTCAATCAGTGACTGAAAAACCAGTGTGATTTGCAACGATTACATTTCCATTCATCAAATGGAAATCAATGGAAACTCAGTGCCATTTCATTTCTAGTTTTTAGTATCTACCCATTTATTTCCATGATCGACCATAGCTCCCCTTAAAGGTGGTGTTTGGACAGTGGGATTCTTGAATCATATATGTGTTATTGTTTTGGGTAAAGAAGAAGATTGAGGCTGTTTCTGGCTGAATCAAAGCCAGACTCCAAAATGATATTATCGGCACCGATTTGATTTTTGAATGGGCCCTACCATCCAATGGTGCTTTGATTCCTTTGCAGGGTTGTGTTGCATTGCAGCATTATTTAGTCAGTTCTTCCGTCGTCGCTGCTCAGATGCTCAGATGTTCTGCTTTCCAGCTTCGCCACACAAACGCGCTATTAACAGTCCCCACTTTACGTGTGGGATCCACTTGTGATGGAATAATATTTTTTTAGATTTTACCGTACTGTTTTTTGTTGTTATTGTTGATTGAGAGGATGACTGGATGTGAGAGGATCTGATGTAACTCCACAAATTTCAACCGTCTGATTGGAATATATGTGTTGAGATTTTTTTTTTTTTTAGAAATGATTGTACAGGATTGAGAGTTGGTATGGTTTGTAGGAAGGGAAATGTGAAAATCTTGTATATGGTGAGAAAACGGAATGAGATCCTCTCCAGCTGCTGGACAGGTCAGCCGTTGATCCAACGGCTAAAGATTAATCGGTGCACATATCGAGACATGGGTTCCAAGTTCCGTTTGATCCTCAGCAGCTGAAAGGGGATATTCAGCGGTTGGGAAGGATCTTTTTCCGATAAAACATAGCAAAGGATCCACCATTTATCCAGAAATTAGGGATAGTTTGGACCTTTGAACTTCTAAATAAAGTAGATTTTTCCACTTCTAGGGTGATTAGAGTTGAGGGTAGGGTTCGAGCCAGCTTCCTAGAGAGTGGTTTTTATTCGGCCCAAAATCTTAAAAACCAAACCGTGGATGGAACCGTTTCCTGGTGTATATTTCAGTTTGCTATCTCGATGACTGGGGTCTAACCGTACTTTTTTAGGTGTCTGGTTGGGTTTAGTACGGTCTGATTTTCAAACAATGTATTGGGTTCACATGTTTAACCGGGCTTAAAACATGTTGGGTTGTTGGTTTAGTTGCTTGACCTGGCCATACATCTCTTTGTGTGAATGGATTTTATTCCAAAATGTATGGTAAAAGCGTTCAGTTTTCTTCCTCTTGGATTAGCCCATGAAGTATTCAGGTCTGAATTTGAGGTACACTGACTGGGCTGGGGCTCACACTGTGCCGGTTTAAAGCGAGCGCGGTACACTGCAGCCTAATCAAGATACCATAACAATGTATGGGGACCATCTTGGGTCCGATTTACAGGTTCCTGCAAGTGTAAGGTATCTTTCTTTGCTTTTAAAAAAGTCACGCATGAAGCATGCTTGTCTCTAATGATATTATGATGTCACTGTTCATAATAATTATGGTAATTATGAAACATAAAAGGAAAAAAAATAAAAAAAATGAAACCAGATTTTGTCACCAGTTTTGTAGTTGTTAGATCTTAAAAATTATTCTTCTCAAAAACCGAAACCGAAACCGAAACTACCCTTTTGCTGCATCGGTTTTGGAACCATGCAAGAAAAAATTGTTTGAATTGATAGTCTTAGAACCTATGATCAGCATTCATTAATTCATTTTCTTACTGAACAATATGGATTATAGGTTTACTAGCAAATGGTGATTTCGAAACAGCTCCGGCCGGTGGATTCTTGAATGAGGGAGTTGCAGATGGTCCTACCTCCATCCCTGATTGGAAATTGAAAGGAACAGTAGAACTGGTAGAATCAGGGCAAAAACAAGGTGGTATGATCCTTATAGTACCTCAGGGAATGCATGGTGTGCGGCTTGGTAATGATGCAGAGATAAGGCAGGATATTAAGGTTGAGAAAGGGTCATTATACTCGATCACATTTAGTGCTGCAAGGACTTGTGCTCAGTTGGAATCTCTCAATATATCTGTACCTCCAGCATCTCAAACCATTGATCTGCAGACCCTTTACAGTGTGCAAGGCTGGGATTCATATGCATGGGCCTTCCAGGCTGAGTTAAATGATGGAGAGGTGGTTTTTCGGAATCCAGGCATGGAAGATGATCCTACCTGTGGACCCATCATTGATAACATTGCCATCAAGAAGCTTTTTACACCAGATAAACCAAAGGGTATGTCAGTATGATATGATGATGATGATGATATTAGTTTCTTTTTCCAACATATATGTGTTTATATGTTCCTTTCTGTTGCAGACAATGCTGTTCTTAATGGTGATTTTGAAGAAGGTCCATGGATGTTCAGGAATGCTTCATTAGGTGTTCTGTTGCCTACAAACCTTGATGAAGAGACATCTTCATTGCCTGGTTGGATTGTCGAATCGAACAGAGCTGTTAGGTACATTGATTCATATCATTACAGTGTTCCTCAGGGTAAAAGGGCTATTGAATTGCTCTCTGGGAAGGAAGGTATCATTGCACAGATGGTTGAAACAAAACCCCAAAAGCAGTACAACCTGATCTTTTACTTGGGCCATGCTGATGATAAATGTCAACAGCCCCTAGCTATCATGGCCTTTGCAGGGGATCAAGCTCAAAACATCCATTACATGTCCAATTCAAATGCAACTTTTGAAACTGCAAATCTTACTTTCACAGCTAAAGCAGAACGGACTCGAATTGCATTTTATAGCATCTATTACAATACAAGGTCTGATGATCATAGCTCCTTATGTGGACCAGTGGTGGATGATGTGAGGGTATTGGCATCCTCTGCAAACCGAAGAAACACTTTTCATCATCTGGGTTTAGGGTTTCTACTGTTGATTTTGGTATTGGTTTAGGATTTCTGGGTATGTCAACTTCATATTTGTTGTATGTTTTTCGGTGATTCGACGAGGGAAAATTGGTAAACCATCTTCCCAAGTCTGTGTTGTATGTGGGTTTCCACTCTGGGGATGTATTACTATCTTAGTTACATAGCTATATAGTTTAGTGAGGTGAATGAATGAGAAAGTCTTTTAAGCATAGCTGTTTTGCAATGGCAGTCATAATCCAGCATCGCCAACTCTTACTTGAGAAAAGCTGCTTTTGTCAATCTTTGGTTTGTGCTGAAATAATGGCAAGGAAATCTTGAGGATCAGACTTCTCTGTGTTTGCAGAGGTGTTTCACAGGGGACAAAAACTAATGGACCAGGTTGCAGCATTTTTCATTTAAAAAAGAAAAAGAAAAAAAGGGTAAATAAGAACTTCTTATCATATGATGTTAAATGAGTGCCATATCATTGAGTTGAAGTGATTAGATACCTAGTTACTGGTTGAAACTCAGATGTCCTATGGTTCTCAGCCCCAATTTTGTCCTCAAATTTCCTGGATTTATTGTGACATGAGCAGAATTTAAAGTTTTATGCAAAGTTAAACAAGGATCAAGCCCCATGTAGAATTAGGGATTTCATGTTAGGTAAGCGTAGAGGGGGGAGTGAATAGACTACCCACGAATGATAAATTCAAAACTCAGTTTTAAGTCAGTGTGGGAATATTCCTTAGACCTAGGGACGAGCCCCAATGGGTCTCACCTCACCCCTAACTAATCTAAAGTTGGTTGAGGAGGTGGAGAACCTAAGGGACTCCTTAGGATGCCAATTGATAGTCCCTTGCAGTCTCCAACTGTCCAAGGATTTCTACCCCAAGAAGGAAAGAGACTCCCAAACCTTAAAACTCCCTCCAAAACCCTACCTCTTTTAGAGAATCATTCCAAACCCTAGAGGTCTGACATGTTCTTGGAGAAAGGATAAGGTTGGAGGAAGAAGAAGGAGGTTGGGAGGAAGGTACACCTTGAGAACCACAGATGAGTTTCGATATCATTGAACAGTAGTTCAAAACCACTATAACTAAACCCTACCTTACCTTTCAGTAGATCCTAAAATAAGAAGGAATAGATGAGGCCTTGGTTCACCAACCATTAATGGAATCACCGTCCATTAATGGCTGAGCATCGAAAAAGTTTTGTCGAATTCGAACCTAGAATGAACTGCCAGAAATTTAAATAGTGGACCATAACCTATGTGATTAATTGATTATAACTTCACGAAGCCTAGCATAGGATTGGCAAATACAATATGGATATCAGGCCATGGACTCCACAAAGGAGTTTCATCTCAGGAAACCTATTGTTAGAATCCCAGATAAGAAAAACCCAGACCAACTCCTCGGAAAAGGTCCGGTCTTGACATACCAGTCGCAAAATACACAATTAGATTCACGATTGGATATATTCAGGAAGCCCTTGGGAAGTTACCAATCTTTGTGATATCTATGACAGGACTCACGGTCGGTTGGGACCAGAAGGGTTCTCAAGAGCATCCGGTCCTGACCACCGGTCCCGATAATCAGAACCAGTCAGTCGCAATTGGTTAGCCCCAAAAAGCCTTATTTAGGGCTGGATCAAATAAACAAAGTAACTAATGAGATTCCCATGCAAGAGGTGACTTGTTTGTGACCAAGAGTGACCCTTTGACTGGGAATAGTGATAATCTACAAATCTCAGGTAAGGGAATAGAACCCCTATCCTATGTTTGGAATGATTTTCGTCTTGAATATGACTATGAATGCTGAATTGATTATGATAACATGTCGTCCTCTTTATTGTACTTGCTTGCATTTGCATCTTTTTATTATGAATATTGTAAATGTGTGTGAATATAAATGTGCATTGTAAGTAGTGGTGAAATGATCGAGGACCGCAGGATTCGACTCACTGATTGGTTGGCTTGTAATGTTCTCATACCCCAAGCAAGATGACAACATCTTTGGGGGGGGGGAATAAATGGACTAGGATTCCTTCTGGGTGTGTATGAGGAAACTACAAGGGATGACATGTAGATTGATGACTAGTGTGACAACCCATGTATGTGACCTTGGCCAATAGGGGGTTAGGTGTTGGTACAAATAGGGGAAGAGGGGAAGGCGTTGGAATGTTCGTTGCCCCTTGTCATTGGCCAAACCTTTGCCCTAGTACTGTCTATCTCTGGGAAGGCGTGTGGGAACACCAAGTCTATTGGTGTAGACTGGTGAGCCCCCATTCTTTCCTATACATAGAGGTTATGACCAGCTTCGGTAAGTATGGTTAAGCCTTCCCATAGCTATAGCATACATTATACCAGACCAATAGTGTGAACTAGGAATATTAATAATATGATCATGCATATTGTCATTTTCCTGTCTGTTTTCTCATTGAGCTCAAGTTGAAAAGCTCACCCTTGTATAGACAAACTTTTTAATGGATGTTGCAGGTAACACTATAGCTGATTATGTGAATGCTCCGATTGTCTCTTCTATGGCGTACATGGACGTGCAGACTCAGGAGAAAGATGAACATGACGCTGATTGTGAGTGTGATGCATGTGAATTAGGGTGAAGGAAGCAAGAGATGTTGTGTCAAATGTTGGAAGTTGATGCAGTTTTGTTTCAGTTTAGTTTATGTTTGAGTTTTATTTATTTTTATCAGTACTATTTTAAAGCCCAATACTATGGGTCTGGATATGAATGAATTTAAATTATTGGTTGTAGATTTGACAAATAAGAATAATTCTGATACAATGATATTATGTGATTCTAGGTTGAACCGAATATAAAATGCGTATCGGTTCAATCAGCTTTGAAATTTTACATATCGTAAATTTGGGTGTGACATTCAGCACCCCCTTTGATACTCTACCTTGTACCAATATGTACACCCCTATTGGTGAGGGCTTGCAAATTGGGTTCGTCACTAACCAATCCTAGATATCATTACAATGTACCCGTGGCCCTACCCTAGCACCCTTCAATACGAAACAATGATAGAGCTAGAGCCTAATGATAAGGCTACGGCCAACACCGTCAATATCCCCCTGATACCTGGTCTCGTACTAAGCATGCTAAGGTAGAAGGCGATACAATGATGTCAGTGTGATGAATGGTCCAAGGCTCCAACCTCTTTCCATCCAACACATCAACCACACATAAACACATGCCTATCTTCGATCATATCATAATAGAAATAAATAATATGCATAAGCAATAATAATAGATATTGGATGATAAGTTATATACATAGTACAAGCAAATCAACGACACGCACAATAGTTTATTATTAACCAATTAGTTTGGGGCCTTGTCCCTCACTTGTTAAGTGATTTAAACACTCTCTGAGACGTTGAAACTAGCCTTGATTGTATGAAATTCCTATATAAACATTAAGGTTAAAATTAGGTTCATTCTGCCATTTTATGTCTGTTCAGATTCACTGTCTGGAGGGGATTATGTCACTCTGGACATTGTCCGGTGTAGCATAATGTTCGACCAGACATCACACCGGATAACCCTGAGACACTTCCCGAGAGTGTCCAGATCTGTTACTGGTGTCACTCTAAGTGCCACTGGTCTGAGTGCCATCGGTCAACCAAATTGGACAAACCTTTTTTAGAGTTGATCTTTCGGCTCATTCTAAGGTTTTCTACGTAGTTTTATGGCCAGAGAACATGTTACATGTTAGGATTCGGTCCTCTACTATAACCCTAGTCCATTATCATGTTCTTGTTAATGGATTCTTACGAATCATTCAACGATATGATTATGAACATAGTGGGATCAGTCATTAACATATGTGCTCCGGAATTTATACATCCTATTCTATGTACAATGGTTAGGGACTTACCGTTAGTTTCTTAGCGACATTGATAAAAAAATCGATGGTAAACTCTTCATCTCCATAGCCTCTTCTCCTTCCACAGCTTCTTCTCAGATCTCCTTTCAGTTCTAGGGTTTGTAACTGATCAAAAGTGAAAGAGAATGGAGAAAATAGGGTTTATGTATGGAGGGTAATGTCCTATTATGGATCCACTCCATTTAAGAGAGTGGTCCATTCAAACTAGGAAACTTTCCTATTCTCGGACTCTATTTTGAGTTTGTCCGGTAGCATATCTGGTGGCATAACCCGTGTGACTGGACATGCTTGGCCAATGAGATCAGACAAAGTTAAGGTGGTCAGTTTTCGTACCTGTAACACGTGGCTTGTCATCTGACTGACTCTCCTGGCTTGATTATGATTGGAAAACTTGTCATGACACGTTAACCTAAGTTAGACTGGGTTTGTAGAGTGTGGGTTTTACAATAAAAGCCTCTTGATTGCACCACTACTACCATTGGTCACCTACCCTAGCCTCCACCGCTCAGCGATGTCCGTTGTAGGTCTAACAACGATGCTATAAGTCTACTCTGGTTCTGGCTCCTCCTCATGCTCAAATTCTTGATCTGGTTCCATCTTTGGTTCATGCTCTGTCATCGACTCTGCCCGGGCTCCTATTCGGTCACCAGCTCCGCCTGCCATGGGTACTGCAATTGCTCCTGATTTCCTTATTGCTCTTCATAATGGTACATGTTTATTATTTCCTCCCATCTCCCCTTCTCAGTTCATAATCTTGTTGTGTTCCTCTATTGTACTTTTGTTCCTTCATCCCACCTCTAGGTTTCTCATCCAGGGTAGAAGGTGGTTATGGAACCTGAGATGGATGCCTTGGTCTCCCGTCAGACATGGACTTTAGTTGATCTCCCTATTAGGAAGTCTATTGTATGTTGGCACTGGGATTACATTGTTAAGTATAATTTTAATGGATCTATTGAGTGCCTTAATGCTTGCTTAGTTGCCAAAGGGTTCACTCAGACATATGATGTTGATTACTTTGAGACGTTCTCCCCTATTGCTCGTCTCAAATTATACTTGTTATTATCTCATTGGCTATCAATTTCGATTGATATCTCTATAGATGGAGTGAAGAATGCTTTTTTGTATTGGGATCTCCATGAATAAGTCTATATGGACAAATCTTAGGGGTAGGTTGCTTTGAGGGAGAAGCCTACCAAAGTTCACAAGTTATACAAAACTATCTATAGGCTGAAACAATCACCACCTGCCTAGTTTGATAAATTGAGCTCTGTTATTACATACTGTAGTTTCTCCCCTTGTTACTCTGACCACTTTGTATTAGTCTGGTGCCGTTGTTCTAAAACTTTTATGATAGTTATTTACGTTGATGATATTATTGTCACAGGAGATGATATATATGGTATTACTGAGGTCAAATCCTACTCTTACAAGTAGTTATAGATGAAAGATTTGGACCTCCTTTATTATTTAATTGGCATTGAAGTTATCCTCAATAGCATAGGTATCAATCTCTCTCAAGGGAAATATGTACTCGACCTTTTGACAAAGTCTGGCTTACTTGGTTTTAAACCGGCTAATACACCAATGGATCCTCATTAAAAGTTTGGGATTAGTGACAGTGAAGATTTTAATGATTTACACCGATATATGAGACTTATTGGTAAACTTATCTATATTACTGTATTAGACTTGATCTATCCATTGCTGTTGGAGAATCTATTTCATGCAAACTCTTAAGCAAATTCATTGGGAAGCTGTTTGTCGTATTTTAAGCTACCAAACAAAATCTCTAGAGAAAAGACTCATTTATCTTTGTTATAAGCACATTGATGTTGTAGGGTACTCAAATGCTGATTGGGCTGGTGCTGATGGTAACAAATGATTTACAACTGGTTATTGTACTTTTGTTGGTAGAAATCTCGTTACATGGAAAAGTAAGAAATAAACTATTGTGGCTCACTTATGTATTGAAGCTAAATATCGTTCCATTATGCTACTACTGAACTCATGTAGTTAAAGCCTCTTTTTCAAAAGTTGGGATTCCCAATGTCTCAACCTATAAAGATGTTTTGTGACAATCAAATTGCTATTTACATTGCTAGTAATCTTATTTTTCATGAGCATTCCAAGCATGTTGAATTTGATTGTCACTTTGTTCGTAAAGCGGTTGCAAAGAAACTACTGGTTACCCCCTTTGTCTCCCCTTCAAATTAATTTGTTGATATTCTTATAAAGTCTTTATTGGTTTGATGTTTCTATTGAATTGCTCCAAGTTTGGCATGAGTGATTTATATGCTCCAGCTTAAGGGGGTGGGGGGGTGTTAATGATATCTCTATAAGGGAATGGATCCATTCACCAGGGTTCATTTTCATTGTCAACTTTGCATAGGCGGTGCTAATACCATCTCGAGATTGTTAAGGAAACTATTAGATTTTGAATTCAAATATTCATACTCTTAACCTTTACGCTTAGAATGAGCGATCACACTTGATCCTTAAACTATAGGAATTGTAAATTAATTAAAAGAAGTTTATCAATTGAAGACTCTATCTTGTGATAGTTGGTATACAAATACATTCAATATAAGAAGACTCAACCTAAAATAAAGGTAATACAGTTTACATGAATATTTCTTCATGGTATGAGAGCAACACATCACTCTTCTTGTTTGAATTTTTTTTATTATGTCGTCTTCAAAATCTTCCACAAATCCATCCTCTATCAGTTCTCCCACCACTGCAACTGCTACTACCCCTTTAAGCTTCCATCAGCATATCATTGTGAAACTTTTTGTCGATAACTTCTTGCTATGGAAGACACAAATTCTTCCATTACTTTGTAGCCTGAGCTTCTAGGCTACATCAATCACAGAACCACCTATTCATCATCGACTTTGGAATAACAAGGTACTATTCCTCCCCAACTGAATCTTGCATATGCCGAATGGATTCAAAAAAACCAACTTGTCTTAAGTTGGCTTCTGGATTCTCTTATTGTTGATACACTTCCCTACGTTATTTGTCTCTCAAGCGTGGCAAAAGTTTGAATAACTCTACAATCTTCACTAGCGTATGCAACTGTAAAACACTTCCAAAGGGGACAAGTCGATCAGCAACTATCTTTGAAATGTAAAGGATATCTCTGATCAATTAGCCACTACAAACAAGCCAGTTGCACTTAAAGAACTGAATGATGTCATCTTTTGAAATCTCGGACCAGACTAGTGATATCGTCATTGCTTTAGCTAGTAGAAACCTAGTCAACTCACAGCATGCCATCTTAGTCATACTCTAGAATTAGTGATCACATACCCAATGCTGCTTCATATATGCCACTAGCATTGTCGCTCTCTCTCTTGCACTAACGCTCTCTCTCCTCATTTCTTTGACTGTATACTTATCAATACTGCCACATCAGTCAAGTTTTCAATAATGACAACACATGACCAACAAATTCTTCAATTCATACACCACAACTTCGTGTTTGAGCGAGTAGTACCCTAGCACCATCCATACAGGCAAAGTCATCATCAAATTTATTAAAAGTTAATTTACACATCATCTGAATACTAGAGGTAAATTGATGCAGTAGCATTCAAGCAACAACATACAACAACTTCAAGATATCCAAAATCTGAAACCAACAAAGTCGAGATCTCACTACCCTAGAACATTTCATCAGACAAACTGAAATCACAATTTCCAATTAAAAGCAAATTGTCAAGGAAAAGATTGACTGAGGGCTTCAGCTCTTCATATAAGAAAATAAAACTCAATGACCAATCATGATAACCACACATTGCAGGTACAAAAATGTCATCTCCAGCAGTAAAATTACCCAAACAAAATATAACTAAGATTTTAGAAGACGAAAAAGATACTTACGTCCGGAAGTAGCTCATTGTTAAAGGAATGCAGATCCACATACTAAGATTGAGTCCACCGAGAGAATTTTGGTCACCTCCATTCTTCCTTCAAGCTATACGCCCGTTCGATGTTGTCGCCAGATATATTGGCAAAATCTAAAATCGTAGAGGGTTTGGGAGTGAAATAGGGGTTATGACAATAAAAGGTTAAAATATTAATTTTCATTTTTCTTAGCTTAAAATTATAAGAGTATAACTGTCTTTCAAATTTTTGGGTTCTCTGTTAGTTAAATGGGAACGGATGGAATTGTCAGAAACTAATAAGTGGTTGATGATATTAGTCCAAACTCTAAGGGTAGCATGTGTAATTTTTTCAAATATTAATTATCTCAAGAGTGTGAAGTTTTTTGGTAAAAGAATGCTAGAGAAAGAATACTAGAGAGGGCAAAAAGGAGGGCAGCGGTGAATAGTGGGGTGAAAGAGATGCAAGCGGGGTAGGGGAGGGGTGAGAATGGTTGCGAGGGAGAAGACCGATTGTAAAAGATAAATTTAAGACAATACTTAAACCTTAATAAATTGATTTATGTTTGAAGTGGTTGGATCCAATGTAACCATTACAATATATTAACCCATTTCAATTAAAAAATAATCAGTTTTTTTTATTAACAAAAGGGCATTTCAGGTATTCTAATGTATCCAGGGGAGAAATTGAGGAAAAAGTTAATTTTTAATTTTTTTTAGAGAATCTTAAAGAAAGTTTCGAATAAAAGAATTTTAGTAATTATAGGATAAGTATGGGAGAGTTCTGGAAATTTATTCATTTGAAAAAAAAAAAAAATTACTTAAAACACGTGTAACTTGAGACCGGGATTCCATGGGCTGAAAACCCCAGCCCAAGCCTCAAATTTTATGGGCGGGTCGGGTTTTAGGGCCCAAATTGCATCCTCGTCGACGGAATCTTCCGACATTTGAAAACTTTCTTTGTCGCATGAGCTGCTGGCACGGCAGGAAAAGATGGCTAGGCTTAAGTAGACCTATAAATTGAATTTCAACGACGTTTCTCAGAGCAGGAGAAGGGTAAAAGCGCGGGAGCGGTCTGGCGATCACTCAGTGCGGCTCCTCGTCCTCGCTCCCTCTCCTCGTAGTTCAAAATGGAAAGCGAAGAAGCTGTCACTTCCGTTGCATCTCCTCTTCCTTCTGATTCAGAACTCATGGACATCGGTTCCCTGGATGATCTAGGGTTCGAAGAACCAGAGCAGCCGTTTAATACTGCCGTTCCTTCGTCCTCATCCAACGAGGTTGTCGTCCTCACCGAAGAACTCAGAGACAAAATCATAAGACAGGTAAGTTATCGGTTCCCTTCTTTTTTCTTCTTGAATTTGATTTTGTTGATTCATTTTAACACTGAGGTCTCTATTCTTTTATGCTTCTTTGCTACATGATGTTTACCAGTATCTCAAAATGGTGTAGATTATTGAAGGATTCGTCTATTTGGGTACTCGAGCTATACGCTGTTGCGAAGTGGTTGATTTTTTTATTTTTGATAACTAGATATGTATTGATTCAAAAGAGAGGAGAACACAACAAGCTGAATCTCGTGAGAAACCCAGCCAAAACAGCAAAACAAAACTACAAACACACCGGGGCTAGACTACAGCATAACTAGGCCCAGCAAAGATTAAAACAGACACTAAGCAGCCGGCTCATATTTTAGTGTTTCGAAGCTGACTAGGGGGAGTTTCAATGTGGATACACTTTCTCAGGAACACCGAAAGAATAGACTAAGAACCCTCACACTATTTCCATTATACATAGGGTGATGCAGGAGAATGCCTCTATTATCTTTCCAGTGTAAGAACTTGACATTGGGGGCCAATATTTGGCCTTCACTATTCGTGGAATCGCTATCAGAGGCCGCCTTGCTAGGCCTTCTGTCATGATATTCCCAATTGTCCAAATGGTGGACAGTCACATGATCATCAATGCAAACCTGTTTTCTGATCACAATACTGCCCTCTTAGGTAGATGATTAGAGCCCATGCGGTCACCACCAAGACCAAGAGAACTCTTCACTACCCAAAGAAGGTTGAGAGGGGTGGGTGGTTATCTGATCAGCATCAAAATCAAGTCCCTCCCCAACAAAAACGATGGAAGATGAAGGAGGGTGAACAGTTGGAAGGGGACTCCAGTAATCGAAGGCACTGAGATACGGTCGATAAGGGGGTTGGAGGAGAATTTAAAGTATTGGAACTAGTTGCACCGGGGAAAACCAATGAAGAGGCCAGATAGGGACAAGGCAAAGCTCTGGTTCAGGACTGAACTTGAGGAAAAAGGAATGGTTCGGATAGGGAACCAGGGAAGGGGGGACTCTTGGGCTGACGTAGCAATGGGAAAGAAGTGGTTTTTGAAAGATGAGAGCTGGAAATGGAGGGATAGGATAAAATAGGAGGAGGAATAGGGCTATCGGCTAGGTTGGAGAACAATTTACCCCCAGAGGATAGACGATTAGGAAGATTTTTTTTTTTGGGGCGGGGGGTGGGGGGGAGGGAAGGGCTTAAAATGTAGAAGGAAAGCCAGAAGAGGAAGGGGTTTTAATCGAGGTTTCAGATAAAGGGGTAGGTAAGGTAGACAATGACAATTAGGAGGAGGAGGCGAAAGGGGATAGACAGAAGAAAGAGAGGGGGGGGGTAATAAGGATCTGAGGAGGTTGCCAGAGGGTTTAAGTCAGAAGAGGAAGCAGAAGGGAGATGGGTTGCTAAAGGAGAATAAAAGGGAGGTTGGGGATGAGATAACGGGTTTTAAGCTAGAAGGGGAAAGGGCTGAAGTTGAGGTGGAGGCACTTGCATAGAGAAAAGAGTGTGCAATCGGGGATATCGAAGGCAGAGGTAGAGGTAGGCTCTTTGAAGGGGAAGAAATGGGAAAAGAAGGGGGGTTGGCAGAGACCTCCTCAACACACATACACACAGAGAGAGAGAGAGAGAGAGAGAGAGAGAGAGAGAGAGAGAGAGAGAGAGAGAGAGAGAGAGAGAGTCCAATTTTTCTGCAACACCTTACCAGAACCCTTTATACGGCATCAAATTTTCTGTTTTTGTCTATATTGATCAAGTTTTCTTCTCAAGAAAGAATTACAAAGTTTTAATGAGGAGTCTTTTTTTTTATTTTTTATTATAATATATAAGGATAATGTTTTCGGTTTAGAAACCTTACTGACATAATTTCCTATGCATATAGCTAAATGTTTTGAGTATTTTACTTGTTGATTTTGGTTTTCTTTTTCTTCTAGATGTTTCTATTTCAACCCTGAGTTTTTAGATATGGATTCTATAGTTGGATGTACGGAAGTCTTCATCTTCGGTAGACAAATCAAAGAAACTATATTATATTTGAAAGGGTAATTTACACTAGAGGTACCCGATGTTTTGAGAAATCATACCATAGGTACCTCACATTTCAAAAAGCATACCAGAGGTACCTCTTTTTATATTTCTAACATTAACCCTATTTAACGTTGGCATCTTCTAAGTTAATCATTAGATCTACTTCAAATTTTCAGGGATAGATAGTTTCTTGTTGAATTTCCTTATTTGGTGTGATGCAGTCCAAGAAAGCAACCAGCCCACATGGTCAACACTGTTCAGTGGTAATGTTCACGTGAACAGTACCAGCAGATTTTTTTTTGAAATATTTGTTCACTCTTTTGTTATTTCTTTCCTAAAGTTAGTTTTCTAATTTCATTGTTTAGTTAGTTTCCTAATATTTATGATAGATTGTTAGTAGGTTTCAATTACTTGGAGACCAAGTATTTACTTTCCTATTTTTAGATTTAGGACTTTCGTATTTTATTGTTTTAGAGCCTTCCTAATTATAAAGGAAGGTTGGTTTTACTAGATTTAGTTCTTTCCTATCTTAACTGTAAAGTTTCAATCTATAAATATGAATAGAAGCAACTGGCGGCAGTAGAGTTTTTTCAGAAAAATTGAGAATCAATTAATTTCTGGTTGAGCCTCACCTGGTTGTGAGACTCAACCTCTTGTTTTTTTTCTCTTTCCTTGCAATTTCTGTTCTTCCTTGGATCTAGGTCTACTATACCTTGGCTAGCAACACTGTTCCTACAAGCTCCTTCAAGTTTTTTGTGGCTGAATTGAAACTAGATCACAAAAGCTCCAGAACACTATCCAGAACCAGGTGCTACCAGGTCCAGCCAGCTTTGGGGCCTCATATCTTCTTCAGTTTTGTTCCAATCGTCTTCAACTTTAGAGGGGTGTTCATAACTATTATAAAGGCCATTCAACCCAAGTTTCATCAATTTCTGACGGTCGGATTTCTAGATAACAATTTTTTCTATTATTTTTCTCTGCAGATTTTTGTGTTGGACTGAATTAAGATCTTATAGCAAAGAGGTCTTGTTAATTGGAGATGTCTTAACCCCTTTGCCACCATGGTGCCTGATTGTTGGTGCACCCGTCGGAAAAATAGTAAGTTTGGGTGCAGAGTTTCATCGGAGGTGTGTACTAAAGTCGAGATTTGTGACTTGGTGATGAGTAACCATCGGTGAAGAAGTGTCACTAGAGAGGACAAGGGCAAGAGAGGGGGTGGGCAACTGAGACAGCGATGAGCATATGAGAATCCGAGTGGAAGTACAAAAATAAAAGGTACCCCAAATGTAATATTTTTGAAATGTCAAGTACCTCTGATATAATTTCTCAAAACATTAGGTACCTCTGGTATGATTTTAGAAACATGAGGTACCTCTGGTATAATTTCTCAAAATGTCAGGTACCTTTGGTGTAATTTACCCTATTTGAAATGATCAGATCCTGAATAATTTTTATATTTAAAAATTTTAGATACAAGAAAGAAGATGAGATATGCACTGTCCATATAGTGAGGTGAACAACTTGGTGACCCAGACGGTGGAGCATCTTCTGTATAGGCTTCATTGATTCTAATTCTATGCATTCCATAATGTAATATGCTACAAAAAGTTGATCATTACAGGTGATAATAAGAGATTTTAGTGGACATAATTGCCTATATTAGATAAATTTTCTGATTTAGATAAACTACTTAAGATAGAAAAATATAATTGAGTTGAGTTGAGTTGAGTCTAGTCTAGTGGAATTATAATCATAGGTTATTTTTCATTCCTTGCCTTCTTATCAACATTTTTCCATCTAGTTTCTTGAGCATGTTGCAATAGTAGAGTATTATCCAGATGATCATTGTCTCTCTTTCAGTTTCTCTCAATTGCTTTGAATTAGAAGAATTTTGGTATAAGTAGTCTAGCAAATATCAATTCTTAGGTCCTTGCAGCATGTGCTTCAGAAAATTTTGATGAAGGGTAGAATAGGGTTATCGCAGCCCAAATTTTAACCTTCTACTACTTCTTAAGTTCTCTTTCATAAATCATATTCTGAAGCTTTTGATCCTCATGCAGGTGGAATATTATTTGAGTGATGAGAATCTTCCCACAGATAAGTTTCTGATGAAGTATGTGAAGAAGGATAAAGAAGGGTTTGGTATGTTCTGTGGATCCTTCATACCCTTGACTCTAGGCAGAAACAATGTTCTCTATTACAACTCAAAAGATTTTTCAAAATGAAGCTTCTTATGTTTTGAGCCTCATGTGTTAAAAGTTATGAATTACCTTCTGGTAGAATACATGTATCCAAGATGATACCATTCCAACTCCAATAGGCAATGTTGCATGTTCAGTGATTTACCATCATTTTGAAAATTGATGTCTAAAAAGGACTGATTTTAGAGATTATCCTTGGGTTATCTTTTTGTCGTGGGAGTTTCTAATCAACACTTTATTCTGATAGCTGGTTTATGTCCAAAAACACTTTTAATTGTATGGAATCTAAATATGCAGTGCTACATCATCTAAATGCCTGGATATTTGTGTTCTAATACAGATGATACTGTTATTTCCAATCCAGTCTTAGGTCTTTTTGAACACTGCAGATCTCTGGTGCCTTTTGCTTGTACATTTTTTTTAAGTATTTGATCAATAGTACTTCTTTGTTCTTTTTGTTTCAGTTGTCTTCAATTTGGTTTTTGTTTGCTGAGCCTAGTTTTTCAAAAACTAGCTGAGTCTCAGAAACTGCACGTTACCATTGTATGCTTTACAGAAGCTGTTTGCTCTTATACCTTTTGACTGGATGGAGGACTGTGAAGAGACCATGTGACAAATCCTGCCCCTGATGGTTGCCCGGTTACTGCTGCTGGCAGCCCATGTGGCAGGATATGATGTTTGCCTTACTCATCTGAGTCTCTTCTCCTTTAATGTTCTAGATCTTTTTGGGTCAAAGAATTATGCTGGAGCTGTAATCTCTGATTACCAGATACATTTTTGTGGTTTATTTTGTAGAGCATACCTTATTGAGTTGGAGCTGTATATGTTTCTTATATACACCAATGAAAGATAAATTTTGGTTGGCAATAATGAAAAGAATGAATTATGTTTGTGCATTCTGGTATCCACGACTAGCTTGCCATGGATCTTACACTAGGCAGACAACCATGGAGTTAAAAGAAGATGATGAACTAAAGCAGGTACTTACGACAGGTTGAGCTTATCTGAGGTATCTCCTGGTGCAGCTCTCTGTAGCTGTACTGAGATATTGGATAAGTCTGAATGACTAAGCAACCAACTTCTGACTGATTCTTTCTCTATGCTCCTTTTTTTTAATCCTTTCTTTCTTTATTTCTTAACTTGCAATTATGCATGTATTCAGTTAATTTTTACTATACTCTGCAATGAAATTCAGTTCTTATTTCTAGATATGTTTGTTGCCCGTGTAGTTAGATGGTCGGACAATACTGTCCTAGGGTAGCTCACCAACACTAAACATCAATCTAACCCAACCTGCTTAATTAATATATGAATGATCACTTTTGCTTTCTTTATATTTCTTTATATTGGGTCAGGATTTGCATGACTGGATCCTTGTTATTATGGTTTTAACCTTCATAATTTATTTATTTATTTTTAAATTTTCTCCCTTCCAACTGGCGTCTTAGATATGTCCACTGGGTTTCCAATGCTTGAATTTCGCTGTATTCATATTGTTATTGTAATGGTTTGTTTATTGTATTCCAACAATAACAAATCCCAACTAAATGGGTTTGGTTACATTGATTCTTTCCCACCAATTAGCTATGTTCGGGGTCATACTTGAAATAAGGTCTAAGCTACGGTCCTACGGATGCCTTTCTTTAACCTCACCTAGAGTCATCTTAGGTCTGTCTTTGGCTCTTTCGTATCCTTTGATCTGAATCAAATCACTCCTCCAACTGGAGCATCTAAAGGCTTCAGTTGAACATGGTCATGCCATCTCTACACTACTCCCAAATCAGCTCTAATACAATCATTCCTTACCTTATCCTTCCTAGTTTTGTCACACATCCGTCTCAACATTTTTATTTCAACTACATTGAGTTTATTTATATGATGCATCATACATCATAGCCAGTCAAATGACTGTCCTATAAAAATTTCCTCTTAGTTTTAAAGGAATATGTCGATCATACAATACTCCGAATTTACCTCTCTACTTCATTCATCATATTTTAATCCTTTATGGAACATCATCCTCTATATCACATTCTTTATTTGTGATTGAGCCTAAATACCTAAAATAGTCCATTTGTAGTATCTCTTTTTATCAAATTTTTACCACCACATTATACGTTCTTATGTGCCTAAAGTTGCACACCAGACACTTCGTCTTAATACCTTTTGATTCCAAAGTTGATATATATAGCTTCAACTTGGAATTAATTCCTGCATTTGTCTCATCAACCAAATTAATATCATCAGCAAAAAAACATACACCAAAGAACCTCATTTTGAATTTTTGGTTAAATCATCCATTATAAGTGCAAAATAAGGGTTTAAAGCTCGTCCTTAATGTAACCAAATTGTAAATGGGAATTCACTACCTTGAGCCCCTTCGGTGCTTACATCAGTCACCACATTATAATACATAATTGACTCTGTTCACATATTTACTTGAAATAGTTCCCTTCTCTACCACTTGCCATATTGACTCTCATCACTCTGGCATAAGCTTTTTCTAGGTCAATAAAGATCATATAGAGATCCTTCTTGCAATTCACTAGATCAAGGTTGTCATAGCGACCAGACGACCTAAGGCCTTGGAAGACCAACAGACCCTTAAGGCGACCAAGGCAACTTAATTTCTAAGGCGCATAGATGCCTAGGCGTAGCGCATTGACAACCTTGCTCTAAATCTTTCTATGTCTCCTAAGTAATTAAATAGCTTCTGTCCTAGATCTCCTTGATATAAAACCAAATTGGTTCTCCGAGATACTAAATACCTAAGTAGTTTATTGTCATAGGCAAGCTTCAATAACTTTCTTCTATAATTTTATATATGACTCATTAGTTTTATGTCTCTTTAGTCATTGTAGCTCTGAGTATCACCTTTATTTTTATAAATCAGGACCACAATGCTTTTCCTCCATTCATCTGACATTTTCTTTGTGCTGATAATCTTATTGTAAAAACTTGGTAAGCTAAGAAAGTCTGGATTCTTGAGCTCTTCCATACTTCTATTGGGATTTCATTTGGGCCTAGAGTTTAGTCTACATTCATCTTTCTTAAAGCTTCTTTTACTTTCAATATCCTAATTTTTCTTATATATCTACAACTTGTGGTATCTTTATGAGGAATGCAGCCTTCAAGTTTCACTATTACTTGAAGTGAGTTGGATCATGACAAATAAATCAAGAAGCATAGGGTTCTCTCTTTCTCCTTTGGTCCGTTTTCTAGACCTATTTTTTTTTTTTTTTTTTTTTTTTTTTGGTTTTGGTTTGGTCAGGTTTAAACACTTTTTAACTGAATCTCCTTTTGTTTGGGTTGGTCCGGCCTAGAAATGGGTTTGGATTATTTCGTAACCCATGATGACTTGGGGTTTCTTTACCTTTGCCTGAATGAGAAGTCTTGCCTTCATAGTTTTGTTGAAGATTTCTTCCAGAACCTTTTTTTGATATTGAAATGAATTCGTCATTGCTTCCCTGCAACATAGTGAGTTTGAGATCTCTACTTAGTGTATTTGCAATACTATTTTTGAAAGATTTAATAACCTCAGTATCAAACTGATGCATTTGAAATCAAAGTTGTCATCTTAAAAGCCTTAATTAGCTTTGGCATTTATCCAGATTATTTTTTAGAAATTCGGATAAACATTTTGAATCTGTACGGGGTAAAAACCTTTGTGGTTTTACAAAAAGTTCAAATTTAATGGTATTTTTTGTAACTAAAATTCTTTTTCATTAATATGGTAGTTAAGTTTTGCTGCTTCTAATGTTTCACTACCATATCCATAAATTTCTTACTTGTTTTAAATAAGCACTCCATGTAGTGTAATTAATATTTTTTCAGATTGTGGTAAAGATAATTTTAACATAAATGGAATCTTTTTCTTCCCAGAAAAACCCTTTCTTTTTTAGCTTCTCTTGAAGATAAACTTTTCACCATAATTAGGACTACCCAAAAATCTTTCTAATTGTTTTAACATCTTCAATATTGTTTGGAAAATCATTTATTTTTTCAACATTATCATTTTGTAGTTGGATTTTTCCATTTGAAAGTTAAACCAAGAAATTCAATTTCATTTTTTAGAAAATTACATTTTTTTTTTATGGAAATGATTATTCCTTGATTTATAAATTCATTAGTGATATTGTCCAAATGCAAAAGATGTTTTTCCTTTGTTTTTGAAAGACAAGTATATATCATCTATGTAAACAAGATAATATTTTCGATGTTTACGAAAAGTATTATCTATGCGTCGTTGGAATATTTGTGGGGCGCTACAGAAACCGAACAGCATGACTAACCATTAGTAGTGACCGTAAGGGACACTAAAAACGATTAATGGTATAGATGTTGGTTGCATCTTAATCTGCCAGTATCCAACTTACAGTCAAATTTCAAAAAATAGCTGTTGTGTTGGATGCTAGAGATTAAAGATTTTCTGTTTGGAATCTTATATCCATCAAATACAGTCCTTGTGTTTAGCGTTTGTAATTAATTACCATTCTTGCCTTACCACGGTTTTATTCAACATGATTTCGGACTAAGAGTGCTGGTGGTATATGTGGACTTTCAGAAGGTCTGATTAACTTTTTTTCAAAAATTTCTAATATTTGCTTCTTGAAGTTCTTCCACATCACTTGGGCTATAAATCTTATTTTTATTTGATATGATTGAATCCGTATTTTTTAATTTTATTTCTCTATAAATTCCTGATGTATCCCATAGTTTTAGTTGATTTTCACTAAAATTTTCAGATATTTGGTTTTGATATCTTCAATAGTTAACTCGTGAGCTGTATACTTGCTTGTGATGTTAGCGTTTGATGATGTTTTGGTGAAATCATGTTTCATTATCATCAGTCTTATGTTTCAAGACTTGTCGGACTTAATTATGGTTCAGCTGTATCTTCGTTAGATTCACTTAAAGAATCTTCAGAGATTGGTCGGAATTAAAATTGGTTGAAGGAATACTTATCTCCTCCCCCATCGAAAAGTCGGACAAGTCAGAAAGAGACGGAATATGGGAGGTAGAGCTAATAGTACCTCGACCAACTTGTAACCAACCATTGTTATATTGGTAAGAGATTTCCTCTTGCCATATGGAGCACCAATTTATTGTGTTTTTTCTTTTCCTAATATCGACTCTGGCTCGATTACGGGTAATAATGCATCATAGAGGGGTGTCGGTTGCAAACTGCTGCTACATACCATAATTGCTGTTTTGAGTTTAGGTATAGGATATGCCTGAGCTCCAAGTGCAATATAATCTCGATGCCGCATAAATGGTTTACACGCATTTTGTATAAAGAAATTATTGCCAAGGATTAGATCTTCCTCAAGACTATTCATTTGGATGAGACGTTGAATGCAAAACAACCCTCCTTCAAAAGGTACGGGTACGTTTTTAGCTTCAAAGTTAAGAACTATCTTTGAGTCATAGTTGTCAAGGCACCAAGGCGAACCAAGGCATTGGAGGCCCGACGGGGTGCCAGCTAAGGTGACCAAGGTGCCCGCCAAGGCGACCAAGGCACGCTATTATCCAAGGCATCAGAAGGGCGCCTGGATAGCGACGCCTTGACAACTATACTTTGAGCTATCTACCAATGTTACCTCTTATTGAGACGATGTGCGTTTCCAGATATTGTGAGGCAGTGCGTTTGTTTTGGCTCATGAAAACGTTGCTCTTGTATCTACAAAAGCATCAAGAGTATATGGATGAAAGTCAGGAAAACTAAATGAAGCTTGTACATAAATGGCATTCGACTAACTACTCTCTAGTTGTGCTTTCTCTTTTTTTAGTGATTCCTGATAAGCTTTGCGTAAGCTTTGGAGTTCGGTTTCTCCAAGACTATGTATTACCTGTTTAATCAAGACATCTTCTGCCTTCTTTGGTCATGACCGCTGAAAACCTGAATTAATATATTCCTCAAAGGTCCTCTTCTTTTTTTCTTTCCTTTTTTTTTTTTTAATTTTTTTTTTTTTTTAAAAACCTTTTAAATTGATCATTGCCAAACTCAATTTTTTTTTAAAGTGTTTTCAAAGATTGGCAATCTAATAACCTTATATCCAACAATCTTCTTAGATGATGATGTGGCTAATTCGATTGTTGGTTCCTCTTTATCTCCATCGTAGATATACTGATGTTCTTGAGTTTTAGACTTTATTTCTTGCTGACTTTGTATAAGACCTTCATTATCTATATAGTGTTTTCCTCCAGATGCTAAGATCAAAGACTTTCGAGATCTATCAAATGAAGTTTCTGTAAAACATTAAAATTACCATTTCCTTGGTACCCTAGGTTATTTCCATGAGATTAACTTTGGAACTATCTCTCTTCCCATAGGATTTGGTTCTAATAATTATGTTATGTCTCTATTAGTTAGACTATGCTCATGTTTTGCTACACTGCATATTGTCTGTGAAATTACAAGACATTTCTGGAAATTATGGACAGGTATCCCAATGTAGGAATTCAGTGAAAAGTTGTCATCATAATATTCAGGTGATTCTAGAAGCTAATGACACTATGGGACGATGTTTATGATTTATAATTAAACTGCGAGTTCTCAATTACATCATTTTATTTTAAAAAGCACGTTTTTATAATGGTATTTTGTGTATATCTTTGTATTTTGTAAACAGCATATCCTTTCTATACTGATATAGATGTATATAGTCTTGATTGATACTTTTTAAAATTATAGATGTAATCCTTCTTGCTTCGTTGCCAGAGTGTAACATTTAGGGATCATGTTTATAAACACGTACTATTCATTTCGTATGAATCTTTTACTGAAATCGGAGGTTGCTACAGTTGTTTCTACTTCTGAATTTTGAAATTTGGATCTGTTTACGTTATTGTTTTCTTGTCTAAGCTAATTTTCTAATCGATTAGAATGGATGCAAATGCACCGATTTCTTGCAGTGGTTTATTTTGTACATGGGCCTATTCTTCTACTTTCTTGTTGACCCTCAAATTTTCAACTAGTGATATGTGATTTTCTGAGTCATTCTCCTATCCTGGGTTAAAATAGATGAAGCAAGTCCTCTGAGAATCAGAACTTCTCATTCAAACTAGATCTTTCTTAGATTCTGTTACTTTTCTTATGAACATAAAAGAAGTTATAGTTATTTTATTTGGTTGTTGAAGTTATGCCACAAATTAATTGTGTTTACCTTCCTGCAGTTCCGGTGACACTTATTGCATCCTTTAGGAAAATGAAAAAGCTTGTTCGAGATAATTCATTGATATTGGCTGCGCTCCAGGAATCAACACAGCTTGTAATCTCTCTCCCTTTCACCTTGCTCCTTCCGTTTGACCTTTTATTTTCTTTTGAATCCAATGCACACTGAACCTTTTCTCTGAATTGATGTTTAGGATCTTGTATTCCACCTTCTTCTTTGTACTTAATATTCCACCTTCTTAAGGCTCTTAAAGATATTTCTTATGCAATTGAACAACAGAACTCAAATTCATTTATTTCGAATGTAGATCTTAAGTTCAGATGGGAAGAAGGTGAGGAGGATACATCCACTGCCAGTTACTGAGGTGAATGATGCAAAGGTATCTGTCTCATGGAATTTATTTCTTGTTCCTATGATCAGTTATATTAAATCAATTGTTCCTGTATCTAATTTGTGAACTCTAGTCACGCACTGTTTTGGTAGAGAATCTGCCGGAGAATTATTCGACAGAGAGCATTCAGAGGATCTTTGGTGATGCTGGCAAGTATGCCTTTTTCATGATCTCATGTCCTTATATTTATTTTTCATGGATGAAAATGCTGAATTTCTCCACTTGTTCACTGAATTTCAGGATAAAGAATATTTCTATCCACGATCCACAAGTCACAGAGAAGCCAACAAAGATCAGCAGGGCGGAAAAGATTATCAGTGGAAAGGTGTGGATGTTGATGATATACTGGCTTGAAGTTAATGATAATTTCTGAACTCCTGAATGAATGAAGTGTCTTTTATCTCATCCGTTGCAATCCTTTAATATTATCTGCTGTATTATCCTTTTATTTATCTCCTTTGGCAGGTATCTTTTATCTCATCTATTGCAGTCCTTTAATATTTTCTGCTGTAATTATCCTTTTACTTATATCTACTGTGGCTACTTCATCCATCCTGCGTTCTCTGTCTGTAGATACATGCTCTTTTAGAATATGAGACCGTGGAAGCTGCTGAGAAAGCTGTGAGTGTCGAGCTCATCTTCTTATTGCCTTGTTCCTTCTGCTTGTAATGTTTAGATGCCTAAATAAAACTACTAGCTGTTCACCCAATCTTTTGGGTTATTGGCTCAGGTTGCCACTCTGAATGATGAGAAGGATTGGAGAACGGGCATGCGTGTTGAGCTTCTTCTCAAGAGAATGGTAATCATTTCTGTTTACTTCTTTGCATTCAGAATTTGTTGCTTTAGTTTCCTAATTATTTTTTTCAGGGAAAGTATGGGCTAACCAAAAAAGGCTGGAAAGGCACTGCCTCTGAGAAGAACAGCAATACTCCATCATCTGATGTAGCGGGAGATGATGAACACTTGAAATCTACCAATCGCCATGATGACATACCAGAAAAAGAGGTCCGTTCTCATATTATCCTCATGATATATTGTTAATCTTCATCTTGAAGTTCAGAATTTACCTATCTCAATAGGAAATAGAAAAAATCCTTTCAAATTTGAAGTTGTAGCTTCAATTTACCTCCAGCTGGAGAAGTTTTTGTACTGATCTGAATTTAAGTGTTCACTGGTTATAAAATACAGCTATTTTGCAGTCAAGATCTGTGAAATAACTATTGGGATTGGGAAGAAGGGAAAACAAGAGAACAATATGGAACGCCCATTGAAAAATAATGTCTGCTTTCGAGTATATCAGCATAATATTCAATTTTCCGTTCTTTGACAGCATTGGAAAGTAGAATTTTTAACCAGGCAAATGAACCTAAAATTTGCATGGTCTCAGTATGAGCTGTGGATTTTTAGGGTCTTGGTTCTGGGCATAAATGGGTGCTGGAGGTTTTTGGCAGCTCCAAGGTTCAAAGAGAACCAAAATCCTGTCTCTTTTCTACTCATTGGAAAAACAAAAGAAACAGAACTAATAGAAATAGGTGTAGGTATGAAACGTTTCTTGAATTGGGAAGATGGTGACGTGAGCATCATTCAAGTAATCGGTATCGGATCAGCCGATCTGTATCAGTTTTGGACCTGACCGATCCCCGATCTGATCCTATTTTAATATTATTATATACGGTATAAGCTACAACTCAGCTTCCAATTGGATCTGTATATCAATCCGGATCGGTTTTGGACATGTCTGATACCTGGATTTAGATACTTGATTTGAGTGGTACCTTCTTATTGTATTGGCTTCTGCCACATGCTTTTATGCAGGAAGAGGGGCACTTGCCAAGTGACAGAACTGGATGGAGAAGTAGAAACCGTGGTAGATCAAAGGGTCACAAACAGCACAACCATAATGGCCAAGGTAGTCTTTGAACTGCTGCATATGTTTTGGTCTAACCTTCACCTTTTATATTCTCATGATTATTTTCCATTCACCAGGAAATGAATATTTCTTGTTAATATTCATATTTTGCCCTGTTAGTCCTCATGCTTGATATTTGGAACTTAAGTGTACTACTGATTTTGTTCTTTATTTCTAGGCCATGGAACTCTGCACCATGGTCCTAGCGTTGAAGGTTCAAAGCCACCTCCTGGGCCAAGGATGCCTGATGGAACTAGAGGATTCGCAATGGGTCGTGGTCGGCCTCCTGTTTCCAATCAAAATTCAGCTTGAGGCTACTAAAAGATATATTATCATGATTGTAGCCATTCTTCGAGACTTGAGTAATGCAAAGTTGTGTTGGACCAGTGTGGATTCTCTGTTTTCTATTTGCGAATTATGTGTTTTGGTTCGGATTATTAGATTTTGCTAGGTAGCAATATTCCTTACCATCAGAGTGTAATTTTATCTGAAGATTGGTAAATTGTTTTTGGGTATTCAAAGGTTGGTAAAGTTACAGCATTCAAATTTTAGCCTGGGGCAAAATAACAATTATGGCGAGGGTTAATAGGACTGGCAGTCTCAGCCAAGCTGGATGGGTTGGGTAGCCGTACCTCTACTTATCATGTGGCAATTTTCCTAGTATTCAGGTTTAGTGATCCATGAACCCATCAAACTCTTTTTTTTATTTTTTTATTTAATTTTTTTTTTTTGAAGTTCAATTAGTCTTCAATGAACCCAATTTTGACGCTTTATATTGACCCTAATTTCCTGAAAAGTGTCGGTTATCCATAGAAATTCTGGTGGTTTTTATTGATAGGAAATTAAATCATATAATGAAGTAACTATCCAACACTTGTTTCATGACATGCAAAATGTATATATATATTTTTTTCCTTTTGTTTTTTTGTTGCATTTTTTTGTTTTCGTAGATAGCTATCAAGGAAGGAATGTACTTGATGCTTACCTAGTGGTGTCACATGATTGTGATGTGACAATTCCAACCATCAAATATTTAGAGAATGGTCTGATTGTAACTTAATAAATTTTGTGGTCTAGCTGTCCATAAAATTGCATTACCATCCAACCTATCATATGGCATATATTTGGGACATTAGATAACAAAGTATCCTTAAAAGAACTATACAAGAACGTCTTTCTTCTTCCCAAAAGGATAAAGGGGAAAAGAAAAAATTTAGGAGTGTCATGCATGATGCGTCCCAATGGTCTGTTTTCGAATGATATAGGTGGACAACGAAATCCTTATGACCAAGTTTTTTTCATGGGTTACCCGCACTTTCAAAATGTGTTGAGGATACAAAAAAATTATTTCACATGATCCCTTTATTGCACATTCATTAGGTCATCATGGAAGCTTGAACTTATAGGAGTCAGATTTGATATTTTATTTAGGGATTAATGCAAATTTAACGATGAAAAAACCTTGTTACAGCATGTGGTTATAACAAGTTTTGTTTATTACAATTAAAAAAACCTCTTATTTAAAAGGTTCAAGATTATGCTACCAAACCAATCAATTCCAATACCTTATTTGCTAAAATCAAACAACTTCCCACTAAGTTTAGATTTATGAATTTGCGTAATGCTTCTTGGTTAAGGTTAAAACTTGTTTAGAGAGAGATGGGTGTGAAGTTATCTTTCACATGGACGATCTCCATGTCCCCCGTGAAGATAACACTCTAATAGGTATGGGAGAGAGAGAGAGAGAGATCCTCAGAACATGTGTACCCTGCACACTTAGTTAGGGGGCAGCATCTATCCTACTCACTATCGTTTACCATACACTAAGGTAGATTTGTTGAAGTAAAAAGAGCTGGTGTCTTCCACCGACCATCCGCACAAATGAATTATTCTCGAGAGAGGAGAGGGTGCTGATGTAACCTCCACCGCTGGCTTAGAGAACTTTTTGTTTTTTACCCCCAAAAAATAGGAGAAATTAAGATCTCTCTCCTTAGAGACCTCAAAACACAACTGACACATTGCTTATCCAAAGATAGAACTTCCCATCCAATGATCAATTGGACCAAAATTCCCTTCACATGGCTCCAAAAAGTCAGAGTACACTGTACAGAAAAGTCATTACTCTGAATACACAACATGATATGAGTGGATAACTTGAATTTACTAAATTCATGGAAAAATGTGGAAACCCATCTCCAAAAAACTAGGTGGGATTGATGAGTTGTGTTGTCTTGCGGACCCTTCTATGGATTTCTCTGATTTCCTTGGAGACTATGCGAAGAAGGTACCTTGAGAGTGCCACCAGATTACGACATAGGGCAAGGAAGGGACTGGCAGGGTTTGAACAGCAAGCAAGCAACTCAACCAAAATGTTCTCTCACATCTGAGTGGATTACAAAATTTGGTACTGAGGGGAATTTTTCACGTCACCAATGACATGACAACTATTGAAATCCAATTATCCACGTCAACATCTCCAAAAAAACCTATGAGGACATTCTCATAAATCCAATCAATAAATAAGGGTAAAAACATCATTTCTATAGTTTTATAAGGATACTTTGGTCATCATACACCAAACAAGGGTAAAAGCGACATTTACAAAGAGACACTATTCACTATAAATACCATGAATCCCGAGATTTCAGGTACATAGTATTTTATACTCTTTCCTTGGGATTGTCGCTCTGACACCTCGGACTGATAATCTCTCACTTACCCCATCCATATTTAAGTGGACTCGAATGTCGAATCCATTGACTATTCATAGAGCCCTAACTTATACATCGAAATAGACTTAGGGCCATAGATCCACCTCCCCCGTTGTCTTTTCTCGTGTCTTGAAGGTTTAGTCAGCGAGGTAGATCTCAGATACAGATTTGGACCGAAACAAGTAGAATTCCCAAAAGCAAGCCTTCCAAGTCATATATGCTCAGGTATCTACTTCAACTACTGTCTTTTTCTCTGAGCCGGCGGTGGAGGTTACATCAGCATCTTCTCTTCTCTCGAGAAAAATTCATTTGCGCGGATGGTCGAGGGAAGTCTTTTTGCTTCCACAAATGTCCCTTTGTTTATGGTAAACAATAGTGAGTAGGATAGATACCGCCCCCTAATTAAGTGTGCAAGGTACACATGTGCAGAGGAACTAAACTCCTTTTTATAGAGGACGAACCTAAGGGAGCTAAGGTGGCAAATAACACAGCTGATGAGGTGGCAAAGCAAGATGCGGATCCTTCCAGGAAAAGCAATCGTCACATGCATAGGCCTAACAAACTTAAGGATTTCATTTGATTCCACGTTGTGAGAGTGTAGAGTCTAATAAGGCTGTTATAATAGAATATCATCGTAAGGATTGGAGAGGAATGTAAAAATGTTATAAAAAGGATAAGGTCGAGTGTTAAGAACTTTGTTGCTCAGTGTGCGGTGTGCCAACAAATCAAAGCCTCAACTTCTAATACTGTTGGACTCTTGCAGCCGCTGCCAATTCCTACCCAAGTCCGGGAGGATATTTCAATGGACTTCGTTACGGGTCTTCCACCTTCGATAGGAAAAACGACGATCTTGGTGGTGGTCGATCGATTAACTAAATATGGACATTTCTATTTGTTGTCTCTAGGCTATACAAGCATAACGGTGGTTGCTGTCTTCACTTCCAGTATAGTGCGACTTCACGGCTTACCACGTTGGAAGACCCGCACTCTACTAACCAAATCTAACATGGATTAACGTATCGTGATAGGTCTTTCCATCATAATTGGGTCAGACGAAACAACTAAATGATGGAACCACAAAGCAAGGTACGAAACTGATAACCCTAAACTTGTCCGGTCGGACTAATGGAGTTGTCCGGTTTACGTATTGTGCGCCTGAACATACCACCGATCAATCATAAAAATAGACTCCGAGTTTAGGAAAGTTTTCTAGTTTGGTGAGACTACTCTCCTAATTGGGGGAGGACTCTATTAGGAAGTTAGCACTTTATATAAATGACATTTCTCCACTCCCTCCAACTCTTTTGTTCTATTACAAACCCTAGAACTGAGAGAAGAAAAAGGTTGTGAAGAAGAAGAAGGAAGAAGAAGGCTTGAACTCACCGTCAGTTTCTAGCTAACATCATTGAAAAATAAATGGTAAGTCCTCTCATCAATGCAACTAGAATAGGATGTGCATTATGTTGGACTTACAGCCATCAGAGACTATTGCTAAGTTATGAGCTCACCCTACGTATACATTTTCTTTTTAGTTGATGATGTAGGTACTACAATTATAAGACTATATTAATGCACCTTCTTGTAGACAGATGGCAACTATGGACATGCAGTCAACGAATAATGAGCATGACTTATCATACGAGTGCCATTACTATGTTTATCTTTAGGGTTATTTTTGTATTTGAGATTACAAGACATGTAATGGATATTATTACGTATGTTTTGGTTAATATTTGAATAACTAATTTATTTAATATTTTATCACATTAGCTACATAGTTCATTATTTAATAGAGACTTTCGCTATTATTTTTTTATTCTGATTATGGTTGAATGTATGGTTTGATTGTTGGCAAGGTCTTATGTGATCTTGGCTTGAGACATTGGTTCATTGATGGTTCATTTACACTTTTGATTTGATTAGAATTGAGGTGTGATAACTTGATATTAGATTGCTAAGGTTATGCCAATCAAACTAGTATACATTAACCTGTGTATATAAACTGAGTTAGGATAATTAAAACCTTAATAAAAACACAAAGTAATTACCACATATGTTAGATGAGACCAAAACACTAAGCAAGAGCATAACGCACTAGTAAAGTAAAGTGAGAATTTTAATATCAATAAGAAGAGTTCCAAACAAAACTATGAAGTACGGTCCACAGGTCAGACTATTACATTAGAATGAAAAAGGAGCAAATAATAATAAAGAATAAACAAAAGAAAATCTATCACTAGGCCGGTGGAGCTGGTGCTAAGTTATTGTGCTCATAATCCCGCTCATAGGCCTCTCGGAGCCAACGCACCTGCTCCTGAGTGACCTAGAGACTCTGAACGGCTTGCCATACACTAGTCCGTCGTCCACTAAGCCTCAAGCAGAGACTGTTGATCCTCCCTAATGGCTAGGAGATGGGACAAGATTTGATCAGTGACTGATTGAGAGGGTCCAGCCACAGGTATGGGCTGGGTGCTGGAGGGAAAATATCATCTATGTCCATGTGGAGATCCTCCCCTCCACCCTCAGCTATTGCTGCTTTGACTATTGCTGCTGTTGCGGCTGCTACCCCTCACAATGGCCTCTTACATGCCTCCAACTCCTCATCACTAAGGACGACATCATGTAGGCCCATATTGTAGATGAACTCCAAGTCTAGAGCAGCCATCACCGTTACCTCATACATCCACTTGCCCTTCATATCCACCCCAAGGTGATCTAGTAGAGTAATGATCAACCGTCCATAGGATAAGTTGCCCTTTAGTCTTGGCATCGTCGCATGATACATAGTGCGGATGATGATGTAAGGCAAGCATACCTCTTGCCTAGTGGCCACACAGAAGGTGAGGTATTGGGTCAGCTGTGATACCTTATTGTAGTGACCGCTATGTAGGAGGATGTTGTACTGGATGATCCGATAGTAGATGTGGGGGAAAGGGTGTCAGTTGACCGCCTTCATCACCTGGAAGCCAATCTGCATGATTTCACTCTACACAATACCACAAAGCTCCTCAGATAGATATTTGAGTACCTTTGGCGCACAGTAAATGAGATCACCATCGTTGAAGACACCAAACAAATCTGTCAGCTCCTGGGTGTTTAAAGAGATGTCCATACCCTTTACCCTGCTGGTGATGCAGAGATTTTTGCCTTTGTTAAAGTCATTGGGGTTGCTGTAAGACCCGTATTCTACTAACCCGGTTTTACCATATCGTGTCAGGTCTTCCTATCATGGTTGAATTGAGCAAATCAAGTGCGTGAAGGAACCACAAGGCTAGGTAAGTAAATCAACCCAAAACCAGTCAATTTAGAGTGTATGGTCGCATACCTGAGCTGGTATAGTCGACCACACCTAAGGAAAATAAGACCACTCGAAAATCCAATGTGTGGTCGCATATTTGGGACGTGTAGTCAACGGATTCTGTGACCACATGTGAAACCACATGATGGTGAGACTGACTCTGAGTTTTGCAAAATTTTCCTAAACTAAGGGATCTCTTTCCTAATTAGAGTGGGACTCTATATGGAAATTTTTTTTCTATATTAAGGACGTCCCTTAGCCTCTCCTACTCTTTTAAAACCTAAATTAAAAGAGAGAGAGAAAAAGAAGGAGAAAGAGAAGGATATTTGAAGAAGAAGGCTAAGAGGAAGAGTTGCAGAGAAGGTTCTAGTTCTCTACAAACTTAAGGTATGAAACCATTCCCAGTAGCAGTAGAACACCTAGAATAGGATCTTCCATTGTAATGGAGGTGTTGAATCAAAGTAGGATCTCAACCAAGAGACTCCATGAGAAAATCTCAGAGGAAAACCATGGGGAATAGGTTAGGACCAATAACTTTACAAAAATTATGAATTTAAGGCCATAGATCCATTATAGGAAGGACCCTAATGATAAAGCAAGGAATCGACTCATGAAGGGGTTGGACTAAGGATAAAAGTTGACCAAAACTTCGTTTGGTTGTAGCTATGGTCGACCACACATGGATCATGTGATCGACCACACTTTCTCGAGAAGATCCTATAGAAGGTATGTCGCATGTGTGGTCGCATGATATGCGACCACATGTATCGACCACACGCCCTGTGGACGCAAAAACTGAGACTACAGGTGTAGCCACACCTGTGACCACACAGCCTCTGGAAGTCTGTTTTACACCAGATTAGACTTTCGACTACTATAGATTGGAGAACTTAAACCCTAACTAAGAATCCATAAATTTTTTAGGTTTTCAAGTGGTTCAAAAGTGATTTACAAAGCTTAGAGAAGATCGAACATCAATCAAAGATGAGGGAACAAGATCTAAACTAATTGGATAATAACAAATTATTTTATTTTATTGTGTCCAATACCATGATTGATTCTATGCTTTTTTGTTTGTAATGTACATCTCACATCTCATCTAATATTACTACTATTCCTGCTCATGTATATTTGTTTCTATCCATTTATTACATGATGATAATGCTAGGAGTAGGCATGTGATTGTGTGTGTGGTTAGTATGTTGGATGCTAGTGGAGCATCAGGGGGAAGACGTGGCATTATGGTTCAACCTGGTCACCAGACTCTAGCTCTATCTCTACTCAAGTTTTGCCCACTAACATCATCATATCACCATTACCTTACTGAAACTATTACGTTGTAGGGCATCAGGGGAGGTGGTCTCGGATCATGTGTCTTTGACTTTGTCGGGGGGCCTTAGCTCTATCTCTATGGACGTATTGAGGATGCTAGGGTGAGGCCTTGGATACATTGGATGGAATTAGGATTGGTTAGTTGCGAGCTTAGTTTGCAAGCCCTCGCCAGTAGAGACTTACGTGTTGGTATGGATAGGGCATCAGGGGAGTGTTGATTGTAAGACGCGTACGCCACGAACCCGGTCTAACCTTACTTTCACTTGTCGTAACCGCTCTTCCCATCATAATCAGCTCAGGTGAACCAATTGTATGAAGAAACCACAAGATGAGATAAGCAACAAGTCAAATTTAGTTGGTGTAGTTGACTGTTTAAGTTTGTGTGGAAGCAACCAGTTAAAAACTAAAAATCAGTAAATTTTAGACATACGGTGGCATTTTTTTAGGGGTACGATCACACGTATGGTCGACCATATTAAGACGGTACAACGTATAGTCGACTGTTTTGAAAACATATGGTCGACGGATTATGAGACCGCATGATCGACCGTACGAACCCAGAACGGACGTGTTTAGAAAACTTTCCTAATTTAAGGAGGACTCTTTCCTAATTGAAAGAGAACTCTAGATGGAGGTTTTTCTCTATATAAAGGACGTCCCTTAGCCCCTCTCACTCTTTTAGAACCCAAATTGAAATTCTAAACCTAAGAGAGAAAGAGAGAGAGAAAGAGAAGGAGAAGGAGATTTGAAGAAGAAGTCTGAGAGGAAGATTTTTACAGAGAAAAGTTCTATCATTCTATAGCAAGCTTAAGGTATGGACTTGACTCTGTAGGGTAGATAAGATAGAACATGTTCTTTTCGAATTGATATGGAACCTAATACAATGATTCGGTTATAGGTTTTCTATGAGAAACCATAGAGAGTAGGGTAGGGATAATTGATAAGGATAAACTATGATTAAAGGCCATAGAATGATTTTAGGATGAATCCCATTGATGAGCCAAGAGGAGAAACTCGTATGAGAAGTAAAAATTAACTTGACTACGTATGGTTGCAGCTATGGTTGACCATAGGATGAGAAGAGAGTCGACCAAAGCCATTCGGAAAGAATTCAGGAAATGTATGGTCACAGGTACGGTCGCATATAGTGCGACCACAGGGTATCTACCGTACGTCATATGGTCGCATATATTAAGACCATAGGATCGACCACAGGGATCGACCATACGATAACAACAAGTATGTTTTGAGATCAGACAAGGTTTTTTATTACTGTAACTTGGTACAATCGAACCCTAACTTAAATACATTAATTGTTTAGGTTCCCAATAGATTCAAAGTGACTTCCAAAGCTTGAACGAGGATCTACGCTCAATCAATGGTGAAGGAACAAGACCTAAACTAATTGGATAATAACAAACTATTTTATTTTATTTGTCCAATGCAATGAATGATTCTATGCTTGTATGCTTGTAATGTGCATCTCACATGTCATCCAATATTACTGGTATTTTTTCTCATGCATATTTATTATTGTCTATTTATAACATGATGATGATGATGCTAGGAATAGGCATGTGATTGTATGTGTGGTTAGTGTGTTGGATGCTAGTGGGGCATCAAGGGGAGAACGTGACATTGTGGTTCAGCCTGGTCACCAGACTCTAACTCTATCTCTACTCTACTCAGTCTTGCCCACTGACATCGTCGTATCGTCATTACCTTAGCAGAACTATTACGTCGTAGGGCATCAGGGGAGGTGGTCTTGGACCGTGTGGTCTCTGCCGGGGGGCCTTAGCTCTATCTCTATGGCTGTATTGAGGGATGCTAAGGTGAGGCCTTGGATACATTGGATGGCATTAGGATTGATTAGTTGCGAGCCCAGTTTGTAATCCCTCACCAATAGGGGCTTACATGTTGGTATGGGTAGGGCATCAGGGGATGTATTGGTGATGTGTGATCCAGACACTTTAACTCTATCTCTATTCCATGGTGGGGTGGATGTTGATGACAATGGTGTTTGATCTATTGGGTGGGCTTACACACCCGTGTATAGATGTGCGGTGGCCGCCAAACCTTTCTATAGCACATTGTAAACTTTAAAACCAGACCAAAGATATGAATTGAATGCATGCATATATTTATTGCATTGTTTTGTTCACTCACTAAGCTCGAGTTGGAGCGATGACCCTCGCATGTGCAATTCTTTTTAGTTTCTGATGTTGCAAGTGTCACACCCCAATTCCACACTGTTCAGAATGGTGTGATGAACCGCTAAATAACCAACAGTTCAACCAGGATCTCTAATAGACCATCCCCGTGTTATCCAAACTTTACACACACCCACAATCATAATCAGAGTATTACACAATAGCGGAAATCTCATAAATAAATGAACTGAGAACTAGAATGATATCCATAAATAATAGCAAATTATTCGATGTTTAACTGAGACATAAATATTTAAGTACCAAATACATGTCTTATAAATCCAATAAAGAAATCTATAAAACACCAAATCGAATACACACGAGTTGCACTCGCAAGAGAAGTCGTGTGTATCATCTTCAACTCCAGCGTCCATGGCTGCTACATTCCCGTATGTAGATGCGTTCATATAATCTTCGACTGTATAACCTGCATCATCAACTAAAAATATTCGACGTCGAGGGGTGAGCACACAACACGGCTCAGTGAGTAGCCAAAACAATGCAACAATACATATGCATGCAAAAAGTCAATTTATATCTTTGGTCTGGTTTATAGTTTGCAATGTGAAATAGAAAGGTTGGGTGGTCAAAGGTTAATGTTTATTGACACCGCCTCTATACACAGGGTGTGGAAGCCCGCCCGAAGGTTAACGTTTATCGTCGTCCCCATCCACCCTACCATAACATTATACAACAAAGGTTAACGTTTATTGCTATATAATGCTATACCAACATGTAAGCCCCTGTTAGCGAGGGCTTGCAAACTGGGCTCGCTACTAACCAATCCTAATGCCAAACAGTGTATCGAAGGTCTCACCCCAGCATCCCTCAGAATGTCCATAGAGATAGAGCTAAGGCCCCCCGATAGAATCAGAGACTACAAGGACCGAGACCACCTCTCCTGATACTCTACGACATAATAGTTCTGCTAAGGTAATGACGATACGACGATGTCAATGCACAAGACTTGAGTTAGAGATAGAGCTAAAGTGCTGAGACCCGCCAAAGGTTAACGTTTATTGACGTTCTCATCACACCTCCCCTGGTACTCGCTCGCATCAAGTACATCAACCACACACATACAAGCACATGTCTATTCCTATCATCATCATCATCATCATGTTATAAACAATAAAGTAAATATGCATGAACAAGTAATAGAAATATTGGATGGCATGCTGTATGCACATTACAACATATTCGCATAGAATCAAACATAGCATAGGACTCAAGAAATTAAAAAACAGTTTATTATTAACCAATTTAGTTTGGGGTTAAGGTTCCTCACCTTAGCTTGCTAAAAGATACTTTTCCAAGCTTTAGAATCACCGTTATAACGTTATTATATTGCTAGCAAACCTAACCAAGTCGATAGAATTTAATTAGAATTAATTCGGAATTTAAAACCATTCTGTCAACTGAGGGTCGATGCTAGGGTCGATGGGTCTATCGACCCTCCCTCCATTCTGAACTTCCCGAATGCTGAGGGTCGATGGTCAGAAACACCTAGGGTCGGATGGTCTATCGATCCTCGGTGCGACCCTCGATGCACTCTGGTCCAATTTCCACTTTTAAATCCATTCTTCGTGTTTGGGGTCCTATGGCTTACTTCCTACATTCATTCAACAGTCATTCCATGGTCTAGAACCATGTATAATCCATCTAAATAGTTTTCGTGCATCATCCTATGGTTTTCCATGAAAACCTAACCATAGATGGATGGTTTGGGTTTCTCCGAAATCCTACACTCAACCATATCTAATCTAAGGTCTGTAGAAACTCATGGGATTAGTATCCATACCTGAGAAGATTACTTTTCTCTGGAATTTCTTCTCCTTTTTGCTAAGTCTTCCTCCTTGTCTCCTTTCTTCCTCTCTTCCTTCTTCTCTCTTTCTCTCAATTCAATTAGGGTTGTGAAAGGAGTGAAAGTGGCTTAGGGACGTCCTTTAAATAGACTAGGAACATCCTAAATAAGTCCCATTGAGATTTGGAAAGAATCCCAATCGAAAATTAGGAAATTTCCTAATTTCTATATTCGTCAGAAACTGAGGGTCGATGGGAGGGTCGATGATCCCGTCGACCCTAGGGTCTTAAGCTGTCCGACCCTCCCTTCAAATCTGAGGGTCTGACATTCTGTTTTGGGAGGTCCGACCCTACTTGGCTGGGTATGCGACCCTTCCCTAAAATTAAGTGTTTTTTGGTCGATTTTATACCTGGGATCTCGATCTCCATCACGCCCTTGGTCCACTTGACTCGACCATGATGGGTAAACCTGGTTCAAGGTGGTAAGACCGGGTTAGTTTGACACGGGTCTTACAACCCCCCCAACTTATAAAAATTTTGTCCTCGAAATTGTACGTACCTTCTGAATCAAACAAGTGAGGGTATTGCTTTCGCATAGCATTCTCTTCTTCCCATGTAACTTCTTCCATGTCTCTACTTTTCCATGTGACCTTAACATAGTAGATATCTTTGTTGCGTAGACGTTGAACCTTTCGACTGGTGATTTCTGTTGGTGTTACTTCGAATGTCAAATCATCAGTCAATTCCGGCAAATCCATTGTCAAAACATGCGTTGGGCCTTTGACATACTTCTTCAATAGAGAAATGTGAAATACGTCGTGCACATTGATGGTGGTAGTGCTAGCTGATAAGCTACTTTTCCACGCTTAGCTAGAATTTCGTATGGCCCGACATATCTTGGACTTAATTTTCCTTTCTGTCCAAACCTCTTCAATCCTCTCATAGGCGATACTTTCAAAAATACTTTATCACCTACGATGAACTCTAGATCTCTTCGTCGAGTATCTGCGTATTGCTTCTGCCGGTTCTGAGCTATTCTTACTCTTTCCTTAATGATGTCAACCACTCGACAAGTCTCTTCAACAAATTCCGGTCCAACAATACTACGTTTTCCAACTTCATTCCAAAACAAGGGGGTTCGACACTTCCTGCCATACAGTGCTTCATAAGGTGACATCTGTATAGTAGCCTGATAGCTATTGTTATAAGCGAACTTGATCAATGGTAACTTCTCGTCCCATGATCCTTTGAAATCAATCACACATGCTCGTAGCATATCTTCTAGAATCTGGATTGTACGCTCCGACCGCCCATCCGCGTGGGTGGAATGCAGTACTAAACTTTAATGTTGTACCCATAGCCTTTTGCAGTCCTTCCCAAAATTTGGAAGTAAATCGTGGATCTCTATCCGACACAATGCTTTCTGGTACACCGTGTAAGCGAACAATGTTATCCACATACAGCTTTGCTAACCTTTCCAGTGTATACTGAGGTCGTATAGGTATGAAACGAGCTGGCTTTTGTCAACCGGTCTACAATCACCCAAACTGCGTCAACTACTCGAGGAGTCAATGGTAGTCCTGTGACGAAGTCCATTGTGATGCAGTCCCATTTCCATGCTGGTTCCGGTAATGGTTGTAACAATCATGCGGGTCTTTGTCGTTCCACCTTTACCTTCTGACAATTTAAGCATTGAGACACGAACTTGGCTACATCTGCCTTCATTCCCCTGCACCAATACAGTTTCTTTAGATCATGATACATTTTTGTGCTTCCAGGATGTATCGAGTAGATGGTGGTATGGGCTTCCTTCATCAGTCGGTGTCTAATGTCCATATTTTCTCGTTTCGTGTACACATATTCTCCCTTTATATTTTAGTACCTTCTCGTCATCCAAGGTGAACTCAGGGTTAGTCCTACCTTTCTCAATATCTTCTTGTACCGTTCTCAGATAAGGATCTGCTTTGATAGCTGTCTTCACTTCATCCACTATATCCAGTATAATCTTCAATGCCGCGAACATATTCGAAAACCGATGAATAAACCCTTGGTTGACTGATTCATCCGTTGTATCTATCACATATTGTTCGTTGTCGTGATTAAACACCATTCCGTTGATACACATTCCTGCAGTCGTGCTAACTTCTCCTTGAGATTTTATCATTGCTTTTCTGCTCAATGCATCCGCTACCACGTTCACTTTTCCCGGATGATACTGGATATCACAATCATAGTCTTTCAATAGTTCCAGCCATCTTCTTTGTCTCATATTCAACTCATCCTGATTAAATAGGTAAGTAAGACTTTTATGGTCCGACTTAATCTGAAATTTCTCTCCGTATAAGTAGTGTCTTCATATCTTGACAGCATGTACTACTGCCGCTAACTCCAAATCATGAGTGGGGTAATTTTTCTCATGTACTTTCAACTGTCTCGAGGCATATGCAACTACTTGCTCTCCTTGCATAAGCACACATCCTAGTCCCAATCCCGATGCATCAGTGTATAAGGTAAATGTCTGTCCTGGAACGGGAATGGTCAAAATTGGGGCGGATATCAATCTGGTCTTCAGTGTTTGAAAACTCTTTTCACACTTATCCGTCCATACAAATTTTTTTCCTTTCTTGGTCAAACTGGTGAGAGGTACGGCAATCCGAGAATAGTCTTCTACGAATCTCCGATAATATCCAGCTTGGTGCTTCCCACTTTACGATAGCCTTGATCTTACTGGGGTCCACTTTGATTCTTTCAGCGGATACTACATGGCCTAGAAAGGCGACTTCACTTAGCCAAAACTCACACTTCGAAAATTTGGCGTATAACTTCTCTTTCCTTAAATGCTGTAGGACTGCGTTTAGGTTCTTGACATGGGTTTCCTTGTCTCTGGAGTACATTAATATGTCATCAATAAATACTATAACCGACGTATCCAACATATCGTGGAAAACCCGGTTCATAAGTTCCATGAATGTTTCCGGTGCATTAGATAATCCGAAGGACATCACTAAGAACTCATAATGTCCGTATCTTATCCTGAAAGCTGTCTTCGGAATGTCACATTCTTTAATCTTCAGCTGATGATAGCCCGATCGAAGATCGATCTTTGAAAATACTTTCGCTCCTTGTAACTGATCGAACAAGTCATCGATCCTGGGTAGTGGATATCGATTCTTGATGGTCAGTTTATTCAACTCTCGATAGTCGATGCATAATCGAACGCTACCATCCTTCTTCTTTACAAACAACACCAGTGCTCCCCATGGAGATATACTGGGTCTAATATAACCCTTATCCAGCAGTTCTTGTAATTGCACTTTTAATTCCTTCAATTCAGTAGGAGCCATTCTATAAGGTGCTTTTGATACCGGTGCGGCTCTAGGTATCAGGTCTATTACGAACTCCGTGACACGGTCGGGCGGTAATCCAGGTAGTTCCTCCGAAAATACATCTGGGTAATCCCGCACGACGTCAATATCTTCTATTCATGGCACGTCCTTGGTTAGGTCGACCACTGATACTAGATATCCGACGGCTCCCTTTTCAAGGCACTTCTTAGCCTTCAATGCTGAGAGTATGAGCTTGCGTCTTCTGGGAAGTTTGGTTCTCGAGAAACTGAATTCTGCTCCTTCTTTGTCTTTGAACGTTAGCTTCTTTTTGGCGCATAATAGGTTTGCTGAATGCCGAGCTAACCAGTTCATTCCCAAGATGACATCAAAGTCTGCCATCTCAAGTCTAATTAGGTTGCGTCCAAATTTCATCCATTTAGTAATCTCAAAATAGATTCTCCATTACTTCATCTGAGGTTCATTGGCTATAGCATTTAGTCTGAATCCAATCATCTTTCTTCCAATAATTCCATTATCACTACACATCTTTATCAACCATGATCAGGGAGTGTATAATTCAGAATGTTTGTCCAAAACAATTCATTTCCTTCTTTCAATTATCATAATGACAACCACTTGCTTTATCTAGCGAATCTAGGTTTTAAGGATCAGGAGTAAATCTGTGGTATTCCAACCGGCATCAAAAGATCATTAGGTTGCACGGTGGTCTAAATACATGGAAATAGAGGTTCTACAGCTCTTAACCTCATGGTTATCGGTTCTATCGAGTATATAATGCCATTGATCAAGGCACTATAAGAATAAATCTGGAGAAGATTTCATACATCAGTATATCAGGTATAAATCTGGAGAAAATTTTCGTACATCAATAAATCAGGTATAAATCAGTAGATGTACGCTCAACATGATTAAGCATTTAACTGTTCATTCAGCTTTGTATCTCTGTTCATGTTGTTGATCATGAGAATGGTGCGATTGGTATAATCGGGACTAATACTAAAGAAACAATATCCAGTAACTCCAATTGACAAAGTTAAATCAAGAAGGTATCCTGTTAAGACACGAGATTTAAAATCCGGTATGTGCATCCTCTATAATCATAAGAGTAAATCAATAATGCACCGCATCCTATATAAACATATCTACTTACATGGCCATTATCCTCTTATCCCTGTTTGGATTTAGCCCGAGATCTTTTCCTTTATCTCTACAGGGGTTTTGGCATTACTAGCCATTTTCCTTCTTCCTCTGTCTTACATCGAGTTTCACATCTTGTGAGTACCAACTCGGTATTCCAACTTTCAGCTTTACAGAAGCTCCCTTCTTGCTACTGTACTATATCCTTGTATACTTGGATAACTACCCAACTTATAGATAATACCCTAAATTATTTGTTTATTAGGATAATTCTTGGTCTTCTCTTTCTGTGTGAGTGTATATATATGGTTCCACATTTTATATGTACATTATCGTCTTGTTTAATTTCTGTCTCAACCAACACAGATGCTTACAGTGTGTTTATATTAAAGCTTTTACTTTTATCCTATCTCAGTTCACAATGGTCTTGAATGCGTGTCAGTTCGGCGGGCAAAGCCTGAGATGCTCTGATACCAAGTTGTCACACCCCAATTCTACACTGTTCAGAATGGTTTGATGAACCGCTAAATAACCAATGGTTCAACCAGGATCTCTAATAGACCATCCCCGCGTTATCCAAACTTTACACACACCCACAATCATAATCAGAGTATTACACAATAGCGAAAATATCATAAATAAATGAACTGAGAACTAGAATGATATCCATAAATAATAGCAAATTATTCGATGTTTAACTGAGACATAAATATTTAAGTACCAAATACATTTCATATAAATCCAATAAAGAAATCTATAAAACACCTAATCGAATACACACGAGTTGCACTCGCAAGAGAAGTCGTGTGTATCATCTTCAACTCCAGCGTCCATGGCTGCTACATTCCCGTATGTAGACACGTTCATATAATCTTCGACTGTATAACCTGCATCATCAACTAAAAATATTCGACGTCGAGGGGTGAGCACACAACACGGCTCAGTGAGTAGCCAAAATAATGCAACAATACATATGCATGCAAAAAGTCAATTTATATCTTTGGTCTGGTTTATAATTTACAATGTGCAATAGAAAGGTTAGGTGGTCAAAGGTTAACGTTTATTGACACCGCCTCTATACACAGGGTGTGGAAGCCCGCCCGAAGGTTAACGTTTATCGTCGTCCCCATCCACCCTACCATAACATTATACAACAAAGGTTAATGTTTATTGCTATATAATGTATACCAACACGTAAGCCCCTGTTAGCGAGGGATTGCAAACTGGGCTCGCTACTAACCAATCCTAATGCCAAACAGTGTATCCAAGGCCTCACCCCAGCATCCCTCAGAATGCCCATAGAGATAGAGCTAAGGCCCCCCGGTAGAGTCAGAGACTACAAGGACCGAGACCACCTCCCCTGATACTCTACGACATAATAGTTCTGCTAAGGTAATGGTGATACGACGATGTCAATGCACAAGACTTGAGTTAGAGATAGAGCTAAAGTGCTGAGACCCACCAAAGGTTAACGTTTATTGACGTTCTCATCACACCTCCCCTGATACTCGCTCGCATTAAGTACATCAACCACACACATACAAGCACATGTCTATTCCTATCATCATCATCATCATCATGTTATAAATAATAAAGTAAATATGCATGAACAAGTAATAGAAATATTGGATGGCATGTTGTATGCACATTACAACATATTCGCATAGAATCAAACATAGCATTGGACTCAAGAAATTAAAAACAGTTTATTATTAACCAATTTAGTTTGGGGTTAAGGTTTCTCACCTTAGCTTGCTAAAAGATACTTTTCCAAGCTTTAGAATCACCGTTATAACGTTGTTATATTGCTAGCAAACCTAACCAAGTCGATAGAATTTAATTAGAATTAATTCGGAATTTAAAACCATTCTGTCAACTGAGGGTCGATGCTAGGGTCGATGCTAGCGTCGATGCTAGGGTCGATGGGTCTATCGACCCTCCCTCCATTCTAAAATTCCCGAATGCTGAGGGTCGATGGTCAGAAACACCTAAGGTCGGATGGTCTATCGACCCTCGGTGCTACCCTCGATGCACTCTGGTCCAATTTCCACTTTTAAATCCATTCTTCGTGTTTGGGGTCCTATGGCTTACTTCCTACATTCATTCAACAGTCATTCCATGGTCTAGAACCATGTATAATCCATCTAAATAGTTTTCGTGCATCATCCTATGGTTTTCCATGAAAACCTAACCATGGATGGATGATTTGGGTTTCTCCGAAATCCTACACTCAACCATATCTAATCTAAGGTCTGTAGAAACTCATGGGATTAGTATCCATACCTGAGAAGATTACTTTTCTCTGGAATTTCTTCTCCTTTTTGCTAAGTCTTCCTCCTTGTCTCCTTTCTTCCTCTCTTCCTTCTTCTCTCTTTCTCTCAATTCAATTAGGGTTGTGAAAGGAGCGAAAGTGGCTTAGGGACGTCCTTTTTTAAATAGACTAGGAACATCCTAAATAAGTCCCATTGAGATTTGGAAAGAATCCCAATCGAAAATTAGGAAATTTCTTAATTTCTATATTCGTCAGAAACCGAGGGTCGATGGGAGGGTCGATGATCCCGTCGACCCTAGGGTCTTAAGCTGTCCGACCCTCCCTTCAAATCTAAGGGTCTGACATTCTATTTTGGGAGGTCCGACCCTACTTGGCTGGGTATGCGACCCTTCCCTAAAATTAAGTATTTTTGGGTTGATTTTATACCTAGGATCTCGATCTCCATCACGCCCTTGGTCCACTTGACTCGACCATGATGGGTAAACCTGGTTCAAGGTGGTAAGACCGGGTTAGTTTGACACGGGTCTTACAGTAGGTATTACTGTTGAAGATAATATCAATGCGCCAACGTATGGACATGTGGTAGCTATGGATGTGCAAGCTGTGGTGGACAATTATGACTCCTCAAGCGAGTGTTTCAACTATGATTATGCTTAATGTTTAACTTTCGTATTTGGATATTTGTAATAGGTTTTTATAATTATGTTTTGGTTACTTGGAGATAACTTGATAAATATTTATTTATCATGTTAGACCTCAGTTCATTATTAATAAGACTTCCACTATTTATTTTATTATCTCTGATTATTACTATCTTTGATTATTATTGTGGAATGTGTTTTGGTTTAACATGGTTGGCACGGTCTTTACGAGATCATGGTTTGAACCATTGGTTCTCATAATGGTTCATTACACCACTGGTTAGTCCAGAATTAGTGTGTGACATTGACGGTGTGTGATTCAGACACTTTAGCCCTATCTCTATTCCACGGTGGAGTGGATGTAGACAACAATGATGTTTGATCCATTGGGTGGGCTTACACACCCTTGCATAGAGGTGCGGTGGCTACCAATCCTTTTTATAGCACAATTGCAAACTTAAAATCAGATCAAAGATATGAATTGAATATATGCATATGTTTACGCATTATTTTGTTTGCTCACTGAGCCGTGATGTGTGCTTACCCTTTCAACGTCGAATATTTTTAGTTGTTGATGTAGGTCCTACTGTGGAAGATTATATGAATATGTCGACGTATGGACACGTAGCAACCATGGACGGGGAACTGATGGAAGATGTGCATGATCTATCATGCGAGTGCTACTAATGTGTTTTTGATTAGTTTAATTATTCTTGATTACTGGAACATGTAATTGATTATTTTACTTTATGTCTTGAGTCTTTGAGAATAATTGGATTTAATTATTTATTATCACTGTTAGCTACTCAGTTCATTATTAATAAAGACTTTCGCTATTGTTTATTTACTCTGATTATTATTGTAGAATGTACTTGATTTAACTGGATGGGAATAACCTATACGAGATCCTAGTTGAACCGTTAGTTCTTATGACGGTTCATCATACCACTGGTTAGTCCAGAATTGGGTTGTGATAGTTGCCCTCTAATTGTAGGTTACAATAAAACTACTGCAACAAATCTGGCCAGGTGGCTACCTGGTACTGATTTATTGGCAACCAACCTAGAGCGCCAAATGCTGCCTCTACATTGAACCTATCCAACTGCTATAGGTTCACAAACCGCCCCACCTCTATGCTCTTACCTTGGAATCAAGGGTACGGAGCCTGTGCCTCAGTAAAATGGAATCGGTGCCCATCATACAGCCTAGTGGGTGGTGGTGGACCACGAGAGCTAGAAGGTCCAACATTCTTGGCAATTGCTCAATGTCTAGACATGATAACTTACAATAATCAAAACAAGATAAACATGTATTAATCAAAAATTTTAGAAATTTCGAGAGCATAATGGCGTAAAATGGGGCAAAAGCCTCGAACTCGCCCAATTCATGGATAATAGGACTTACATGGTTCACAAACCATCCTGGAATGATAAACTAACAAGCAAAAAAGACCAATTTTATAAAAAAAAAAAATAATTTTTTTGAAATTTGGGGGGTTTCCCCAAAATCTAAGGGAAAAACTAAAAATTTTGGGGTTTTCAATATACCCACCGATGAAACCCCAAATTGATTGAAGGTTTTCGCTCGTTGGGTCCCAAATAGTGATTTTAAGCAATGAAACTAAGTTTTTTTATGGTTAAAAAATTTTTAATCAAAGAAAAACTAGAAAAGTATATTGAAACCTGAGAAAAATTTACAAAGGAGAAGGTTAGGAGGAAGAAACTTGCCTCTAAGATGTTGCCACACACTTGGACAAGAGAAAAACACCTCAAAAATTGTCCAAAGGGACTATAGAGACTCACCAGCACCGAGTCAAATCACAGACAAGGGAGAGAGCAAGAGAGAAAATTGAGAAATAACTCAAAATCATGGAATTTAAAGTGATTTTTGATTATCCGTTTGGACTTTTTGATTTCCACAAGCAATCGGATAGTCGACCAAACAAGCGATCAGACATCCTCAGGAAGTATCTCAGAGTTTATCCAGATTGATGTCTGGTGCAGCTATTGCCAAACCGGATAGTCCAGCCAGATAATTTTTCAAAACTTCTAAAATGTATCTGATGGGATGTCCGGTGGGACAAGGTATCCTAGACCTACGACTGATCAAGTGCTACTGAACAAATTTTCTTATATAAATATATTAATTGGAAATTTTAGCTGCTCAGTTCAAGTAGGAATTTTGTTTTACAAAATTGTATGGGACTAATACTGTAGATTATCGATTTTTTAGTAAATTGTCTCATACATTGTGGCAATGTTTTTTCAGCTTCCCTTAATACCACTAAGTTAAACGACAAGCCGAACCCGCAAAGGACATCACAATTCTGTAACTCTGCTATACCACCCACCGAGACGAAGACTAGGACTAGCAACTAGACTGGGCAGATACCACCCATTCCTTTTGTGTTCATCTCTTTTAGAAAGAGACTGGATGTACCCGTCAGACTTTTAGACCAAAGCCTACTAGTACGAGCTCCTTTGGGACTAGAGGTAGTGTTAAATGAATGCTACGGACCGTGTCCGATTTGTATGGATGGATGGGATTTGAAAGCAAACCTAGTTCGACTCAAGATGGCAGGCTTTGACGTTATCTTGGGGATGGACTAGTTGGCTCAACACTCAATGAAGTTGTTATGTGCTGAGAAGAAGTTGTCGTTCAAGGGCAAGAATGGCACAGAATTTGGTTTCACTGGAAGCAAATTGCTTAGAAAGCGTAAGCTCATCCTTTCGGTTCTCAAGGCAAAGAGATGTCTCGAAAAGGATAGAATTGGCTATCATGTATCCGTGGTGGATGTTACCAAAGAAGCGCCACTGATGGAAGACATCGAAGTAGTTTGAGAGTTTCCTAATATGTTTCCAAAAGATCTACCTGGGTTGCCACTAGATCAAGCAACTGAGTTTGTGATAGACCTTCTACCAGGGTTAGCGCCAATGTCCAAGGCACCCTATCGAATAGCCCCTACAGAACTGAAGGAATTAAAGACTCAACTGTAGTAGTTGTTAGATAAGGGTTTTATCCAATAGAGTATATCGCCATAGGGAGCACCGATATTGTTTGTAAAAAATAAGGACTATAGCATTCGCTTATGTATAGACTACTGAGAATTGAACAAGCTCACTATAAAAAAAATTGATATCCATTGCCTTAGGTCGATGATCTATTCAATCAGTTGCAAGGTGTGAAGGTGTTCACTAAGATCGATCTTCGGTTAGGGTATCATTAGTTGAAGATTAAGGACAGTGACATTCCTAAGACAGCATTCAGGACTAGGTACGAATACTATGAATTCTTGGTTATGTCATTTGGATTGACCATTACCCCCGCCTCATTTACAAAGCTTATGAACCGGGTGTTTCATGACATGTTGGACACCTCTGTAGTAGTCTTCATAGATGATATTTTGGTTTACTCCAAGGACAACGACACTCTTGCAACACATCTCAAAGCACCCTTACAACAGTTAAGAAGGGAAAAGCTTTATGCCAAGTTCAAGAAGTGTAAGTTCTGGCTAAATGAAGTGGCTTTCTTGGGTCACATAGTTTTGTTAGAAGAGATAAAGATAGACCCCAACAAGATTGAAGCAATCATAGGATGGAAAGCACCTAAGAATGTTGCAGAGATAAGAAGTTTCTTGGGATTAGCTGGTTACTATCGACAATTCATTGAGGACTACTCTAGGATTGTAGTTCCTCTTACTAACCTGACCAAGAAAAGAGAGAAGTTCGTTTGGACTAACAAATGTGAAGAGTGTTTCCAAACCTTGAAGTTGAAGTTGACTTTGGCTCTCATATTAACCATTCCAACGCCAAGGCAGCCATTCACACTGTATACGCATGCCTCCGGATTAGGTTTAGGATGTATTTAATGCAAGGCGAACAAGTGATTGCTTATGTCTCAAGGCAGCTGAAGGAGCATGAAAAGAATTACCATACACATGACTTTGAATTAGTAGTGGTGATTCATGCAATCAAGACTTGGAGACACTACTTGTACAATGAAAATTTTTTAATCAAGTCAGATCACAAGAGCCTCACCTATCTCTTTACTCAAAAGGAGCTAAACATGAGACAGAGAAGGTGACTAAAGTTGTTGAAGGATTATGACTGTGATATTCAATATTTTCCAGGTAAGGCCAACATAATAGCAGATGCATTGAGTAGAAAGGGGATACTGAAGCCAGAAGGAGGACTAAGTACGAATGTCGCTCTGTGCTATGCGATATTAGCTTCTGAAAGGAACGAAGTACAACAAGTACTGAAATCTCCAAATGATCCAACGAAGCAAGGGTTGATACACAAGTTTTCATTTATTTTCATCGTACTGAAGATTCTACCAGATCTAACGGACGAGGTAAAAGTAGCAATTTTACAAGATCCATATCTAAGGACAATGTAAGATGATTTGGAGAAAGGTAAACCAAACCTTGACTTTACCTTAGATGCAAAGAAGATACTCAAATACAGAGGCAGGTTGTGTATACCTAAAAGTGAAGATTTAGACCTCAGAGACAAAATAATGAGAGAAGCCCATTCTACTCCTTATTCAGTACACCCCGAAAGTATCAAGATATACCATGATCTGAAGAGATTGTACTGATGGAGAAGAATGAAGGCAGATGTAGCTAAGAATGTATTTCAATGCCTAAATTATAAGACCCGCACTCCACTAATCCGGTCTAACTGTGTCATGCCAGGTCTTCCCATCATTGCTGGATCAAGTAGACCAACTGTGTGAAGATGGACTACAAGACCAGGTATGAGAATCAATCCAAAAATACTTAGAATCAAGTGTATGGTCGACTACCTGGGTAGGTATGGTCGACCATACAATGGAAAATAAAGACCACTGCTTGTGAAGCATACGGTCGATGTTTTGAGCTTATGGTCGACGGATTTTGCAACCGTACCATCCGACCATACAACCTCAGATTAGATTCTGAGTTTGGAAACTTTTCAAATACAAGGAGGATCTCTTTCCTATTGTTGGAAAGCCTTATATGAAGAGTTTCTCTCTAAATAAAGGACGTTCCTCAACCCTTTTTTACTCTTTTGGAACATTAACAAACCCTAGAGAAAGAGAAGGAAGAAAAGGAGAAGGAGAGTTTGAGAAGGAGAGAAAACTAAGGAGAAAGCTGAGAGAAGAGTTCTACTGATAGTCTGCAACAAGTAAGGTATGAACTTTGTCTCTGAAGCCTTAGAACATCAAGAGTAGGAATTTCTAGTGTAAATTGTAATACCAAACCCAATGTAAGGATTCAGCTATGGGATTTTCTGAGCAAATCTCAAAGGGGAGACCATAGAGAATGGATTGGAGTAATCAGTTGATTAAACTAAGAGAATGGACCTTAGAATGATCATTAGGAAGGACCCTACTAAGGAGCCAAGAAGAAGAATTCGGATTGAAAGTGGTTTCTAGATCAGATAAGTATATGGTCGCAGCTACGGTCAACTATAGATCGACCATAGGGTGACCATACCATTGACTATAGCTATTCAAGAAGAATTCAGGAAATGTATGGTCGCAGGGTATGGTCGCATATAGTATGACCGTAGGGTATCGATCATACGTGGTAAGGTCGACACAACATGCAACCATAGGGCCTATCAAACACCTATCAGTGATATTTTTGATTTTCAACTACTGTAACATATTACACATGAATCCTAACTTAAATTTATACAACTTTTAGGTCATTAAATTGATTCAAAGAGAATTACAAGGCTTAGAAGGACATCAAGTTTTGCTAACAGGTGAGGGAACAAGTCCTAAATTAATTGAATAATAATAAACTGTTATTTTATTGAGTCTAATGCCATGATTGATTCTAGGCTTGTATTCTTGTAATGTGCATCTCACATGTCATCCAATATTACTGTTATTACCGTTCATGCATATTTACTTTTGTCTATTTGCTACCATGTTGATTGGTGATGATATGAATAGACATGTGACTCTCTGTGTGTGGTTAGTGTGCTGGATGCGAGTGGAGCATTAGAGGGAGAACGTGATATTATGGTCTTTGACTTCGTCACCAGACTCTAGCTATATCTCTATTCAAGTCTTTTTCATTGACATCGTCGTATCGTCATTACCTTAGCAGAACTATTCGTCATTGAGCATTAGGAGAGGTGGTCTCGGACCGTGTGGTCTTTGACTTTGTCGGGGGGCCTTAGCTCTATCTCTATGGATGTATTGAGGGATGCTAGGGTGAGACCTTGGATACACTGGATAACATTTAGGATTGGTTAGTTGTGAGCCCAGTTTGCAAGCCCTCGCCAATAGGGGCTTACGTGTTGGTATGGGTAGGGCATCAGGGAAAGTATTGGCGGTGTTTGATCCGAACACTTTAGCTCTATCTATATTCCATGGTGGGTGCATGTGAGACGACAATGGTGTTTGATCCATTGGGCGGATTCACACACTCGTGTATAGAGGTGCGGTGGCCACTAATCCTTTCTATAGCATATTGCAAACTTAAAACCAAACCAAAGATATGAATTGAATGCGTGCATATATTTGTTGCATTGTTTTGTTTGCTCACTGAGCCTTGATTTGTGCTCACCCTTTCGACGTCGAATATTGTTAGTTGATGATGCAGATCCTACTGTAAAAGAGTACGTGAATTCGTCGACATATGGACACGTGGCGGCTATAGGCGTAGAAGCTGTTGAAGATGCACATGATCCTTCATGCGGGTGCAACCAATGCGTCTTTGATTAGTTTAGTTATATTTTGGTTAACAGACATGTAATTGATTATTTTATTTTATATCTTAAGTTAATTGGAGATAACTGGATTAAATATTTATTTATCACTGTTAGATACTCAGTTCATTAATTATAAAGACTTTCGCTTATTTATTTATTATCTTTGATTTTATCGTGGAATGTGTGTGTGGTTGATACGGTGGGTACTACCTAAACGAGATCCTGATTGAATGTTGGTTTATTGACGGTTCATCACACTATTCTGGATAGTCTAGAATTGGGGTGTGACAATTTGGTATTAGAGCTCTCTCAGTTTCTATCCATTGACCTAACTACTTCTACATGAGTCATGAACTGAGTTAGGATAAATTAAAAATTATAATACAAACACACCATAAACACCTGTGTTGTTTGAGACATAAACTATGAAAGAGAATAATGTACATAATTAAAGGAGAAGAATTATATATATATATATATATATATATATATATATATATATATATATATATATATATATATATATATATATATATATATATATATATATATATATGCCAAAACTCACTAAAATGAGAAAAATGTATATCCAAATCAGAGTACGGTCCATAACCCGAACAGTTACTCTGCAATATAAATAAGAAAAAGTAAAAGAAGCAATCATGGAGCTGGGGGTGCTAGAGGAGGAGGTGCCTCACGGTCTCGATCATAGTCTTCAACATACACTCTTGCGAGCCAGCTACCTGAGTCTGGGTTGTTCGGAGACTATCTGTCAGATCTACTACCTGCTGGTCTGTAGAGCACTGAGCATCTAGGATCTCTCCTACCCTCTGATTCGTGGCACGCTAGGCAACCCGAATCTCATGTAGTAATGCCATCATGTCATCTGATGGTGGGAGGGGAGGACTAGCCGAGTGAGAAGTCCTAAAAGGGCCGGCTCCAGTAGAACGTTGTGGCGATGGAGGAGGTATGGCATCTACATCCGTGTGCATCTCATCATTATCCTCCTCATGATCACTCTCATCTGCCTCTATTGCCGCCGCCGCTGCTGCCTCTGCATCTGCTACTGCTACCCGAGTAAGAGGACGTTCTCATGGCATTCCTCTCATCATCACTGACTTGAACCTCTCTCATCCTCATCCTACAGATGGTATCCCAATCAAGATCGACAGAGAATGTGTCTTCATAGATCCTCTCATCCTCTAAATTCACCTAGAGGCGAGTAAGCAGAGTGAAGATCAACCGTCCATAGGGCAGGTTACCCCTCGAGTCGGACAAAGTAGCCCTATGCATAGTCCGGATAATAATGTATGGTAGACAGACAGGCTACCTAGTGCATATACAGTACACTAGGTACTGAGTCAACTGGGAAACCATGTCGTAGTGACCACCCTGAGGAATCAGATCATGCTGAATGATCTTACAATATACCCGTGGCTCAGGACGCAGGTTGACGACCTTCATCTCCAAACGGTCATCACGAAGAATCTAATTGCATATCTCTAGGCACATAAAAGTGGATAGGAACTGAGGCTCCTTTGGTGAGCAAGTAAACCAACGACCCATCATTGGAAATGCCCAGGAGATCAGTCAACTCCTGACAGTTGAAAGAGATAGGAACCCCTTTCACCCAACTGGTGATCCAAAGCTCTCTACCCCTGTCCATATCCTCTAGATCACCCTCGACCTATAAGTGGCAATAGAACTGCTTCACTAGGTCTGGAAAGGTGCAAGCCTCGTACAAGATTATGGGTAGCCAACCCATATCACCAAATGTCCTCTCCACATCAAATATGGTTAAATGGGCTAGGTTAACACATAAACCCCCTTCTACCTTTTTCCACTGAAACCATGGATATTGAACCTTAGCTTTGATGGACCTGAAGCGATGCTGGTCATGAACTCGAGGAACCTTAGTGCGAACCATGATAATTGCAAGAAAAGAGAATAAGAAAAACAAGTTGGAGAAATTTGAAATTTGGGCAGCATAACGACGTAAAACGGAAAAAAATCTAACTTCCACTCAAACATTTGGGCAGGAGGATTTACATGAAGCATAACCCAACCTACAATGAATAATCAATAGGAAATAATCACCAATTAAAGTAAAATTGAAGAAATTTTGACATTTGGTAAAAACCCCAAAATTTATTTTAAAAGTTTGAATTTTTGAAATTTAAACAAATCGACCGATGAAACTCAAATTTTCTTGATGGGCTTTCATCAGTTGGGTAGCCAATAGAAATAGCCCCCAATAAAAATCAAATTTTTACTGTTAAGTAGATGTTAATTTGAAGAAAGCCCTATATATGGCAAAACCCTAAGTAGAAGAACTTGAAAAGGAAGGAAAAGAAGAGAATATACCTGGTGGGATGGAGTGAAGATTGTTGATTGATGGAGAAATCACCAAGTTCATACGGTTGACACTGTAGCAACTCAGTGTTGGCGAGTTGAGTTGAAACCGTAGGAAGGAGAGGAGAATGAGAGGGAAAATCTCAAAAAACAGGTTTAAAACCTGATTTTAAGTTCGTTCGGTCGCACAATTCGACCAAATAGTCGATCGTACCATTCCACCGTACAATTGACCGTAGGGTCTTGGGAAGCAGCCAAGGTTCATATGGTCAAAACCTATGGTCGCTCTACATGCGACCATACGATACCAACCGTATGATTTATTGTTATTTGTTTTTTTATTAGAGTTATTGCTTCATAAATTATTTCTTCTCTCTCCTTTCACTGTGGGACTAACAAAATATTACCATTCTGTCCTCTCACATGTGTAGCCTCTCTAATTTTACCTTACCCAGAAATTTAAATGGCTGGGCGTAGAATAACTAGAAGGAGACAGAGTGCAAACCCAACTCCACCACCTACAGAGGTTAATGACAATGAAGGTCAAGAAGAGCAAGGAAGAGATGCTGGAAATCAAAATGTTGCACCTCAAGATGTTCACACCCCGGCCAACCCAACTAATTTACCAGCACCACCAACAGAGTTGGCTACTGCAGTGATGAATTTGGCACAATAAGTGCAACAGATACAACATATGCAAGCAAACATACAGGCTGCTAGGGGAATTTCTTCCCCAGCTGCTACCATCACATCGATGCCTGCAGGGCAAGCTAGTACCGTACCTGGGGGTAGTAATACGGTGCCCTAAGTGTCTGCTATGAACAACGCGGTACCCCAAGCACCGTAAACACCAGTTGTAAAAGCTGAAGTAAAGAATCCTGAAGCACCCCAAGGCGGGTACAACCAAGGTAATTATCAGTACCAACCACCCGTGTATGGAGCTTATGCACAATATCAACTTGATCACTCCAGACTGATCGAACATTTTCTAAAGATGAAGCCGAGGGAATTCACTGATAAGCCATCAGATCCTCTGTGGTCAGCCCACTAGATTGACGAGATGAAAAGAAACTTTATGATGATAACTGTCAGCGAAGAAGAGAAAGTATTATGTGCCACATTATGCTAAAAGGTGATGCACACCACTGGTGGAAGTCCACTCGGAGTTATCTATTGACAAAGCACACCCAATTAACCTGGGCTACCTTCAAAGAAGCCTTCTTCGAGAAGTATTTTCCCAGGAGCAGAGATCAGATGGAGAAAGAATTTTTGAGTCTATATCAAGGACAAATGTCTGTAGACGCTTATCAGCAGCGTTATGAAGAGCTATTTTTTTTCGCTCCCTCTAGCATGCAGGTGGAAGATACCAAAACCCAAAGGTTCGTCATGGGACTTAGGGGAAGCATTTGTGAGCATATATTGGGACTAGAAAAGAAAATATATAATGAAGCAGTACAGATTGCTCGAGTTTTGGAGTTGAGCCAAAGGGAAAGCTACTTTGCTCAAAATAAGAGTATCAAGAGGCTTAATGGAAACTCATTCAATGGAGGAAATTTCAAGACATTTAAATCCTTCCATACTCAAGGCTTCAATGCTGCATCTAAGACTACTCCAAAAGCTCAACCACAATTGAAGCAGGCTAATGCTGGACTCAAATGCTTTAATTACGATCAAATAGGGCATTATTCAAGATATTGCTCTAAGCCAAGGAAGCAACTACAGCAAGAAAAGGTTTATGTTGTTACTACTGAGGATGCTGCAGCTTCGCTTGATGTAGTCACAGGTATGATTCAACCTCTTGTTTGAAATATCTTGTGTGATCATGTACACTAAATTAAATCAAATCATAGGTATCATACCTATTAATGGCATATCTGCCAGAGTACTCTATGACTCTGGGGCCACTCTATCACACCCTAATTTTAGACTAACCAACAGTGTGATGAACTATCAAAAAAACCAATAGTTCAAACCAGGATCTCGTATAGGCTATGCCAACCATGTAAAACCAAAATATATTTCACAGTAATAATCAGAGATATTTGAGTAAATAGCGAAAGTCTTATTAATAATGAACTGAGATCTACTTGATAAATAATTAAATGATCCAGATATCTCCAATTAACCAAAACATAATTAATATATATTACAAGTATCAAAATACGAAAGTTAAACACTAAGCGTAACCACGGTGGAAACATTCGATTTGCTTGTCCTCCACAGCTTGCACATCCATAGCTGCCACATGTCGATATGTTGGCATATTCATGTAGTCTTCAACAGTAACACCTGCAACATCAGAAACTAAAAATAATTACTCACGCGAGGGTCAGCTCTCCAACTTGATCTCAGTGAGAAAACAAAACAATGCAACAAACATATGCATGCATTCAATTCATATCTTTGGTCTGGTTTTAAGTTTGCAATGGGCTATAGAAAGATTTGGAAGCCCTCGCACTTCTATACACGAGTGTGTGAATCTATCCAATATATCAAACACCATTTTCGTTCCACATGCACCCACCATAGAATAGAGATAGAGCTAAATTGTCTGGATCACACACCACCAACACTTTCCCTGATGCCCTATCCATACCAACACGTAAGCCCTATTGGCGAGGGCTTGTAAACTGGACTCACAACTAACCAATCCTAATATCATCTAGTGTATCCAAGGCCTCACCCCAGCATCCCTCAATACATCCATAGACATAGAGCTAAGGCCCCCCCGATAGAGTCGAAGACTACACGGTCTGAGACCACCTCCCCTGATGCCCTATGACGTAATAGTTTTGCTAAGGTAATGGCGATACGATGATGTCAGTGAGCAAGAATTGAGTAAAGATAGAGCTAGAGTGTGGTGACCAGGTCAGAGACCACCATGCCACGTCCTTCCCCTGATGCCCCACTTGCATCAAGTACACTAACCACACACACAGTCACATGCATATTCCTAGCATCATCATCATCGTCATGTTATAAATAGATAAAAATTAATATGCATGAGCAGTAATAACATAAATATTGGATGACATGTGAGATGCACATTACAAGCATACAAGCATATAAGCATTCATTGTATTGGATAAAATAAAATAAAATAGTTTGTTATTATCTAATTAGTTTAGGTCTTGTTCCCTCACATTTGATTGTTATTTTTACTCTCCCAAGCTTTAGAAGTCACTTTGAATTTATTAGGTACCTAAATAATTAATGTATTTAAGTTAGGGTTCAAGTTTACCAAGTTACAGTAGTCAAAAACTTTGTTTGGTCTCAAAATATGCTTGCTGTTATCGTGTGGTAGGACATGTGGTGGGACCTGTGGTCACAATATATGCGACCACACACTGTGTGGCCGGACCCTGTGGTCGCATGTTATGCGACGACACCCTGCGACCATACCTTTCTTGGGAACTTATCGAATAGTTGTGGTCGATCCTCTGGTCACCTTGTGGTTGACCATAGGCTGCGACCACATGATGTTTGGTTGATTTTTACTTCTCATACGAGTTCTTCCTCATGGCTCATCAATGAGATTCACCCTAAGATCATTCTATGACCTCTAATCATAGTTTTTCCCTCATCCATGATCCCTAACCTATTCTCTATGGTTTCCCATGGAAAATCTATAACCAAATCATTGTATTAGGTTCCCCACATCAACTTGAAAATAACTCATTCTATCTTATCTACCCTACAGAGTCAAGTCCATACCTTAAGCTTGCTGTAGAGTTAGAATTCTTCTCTATAACACCTTCCTCAGGCTTTCCTCTCCTTCTCTTCTTCTTCTTTTCTTCTTCTCTTTTTCTCTCTTAGGTTTGGAGTTTCAATTTCGGATCTAAAAGAGTGTGAGAGGCTAAGGAACGTCCCGTATATAGAGGGAAAACCTCTATATAGAGTCCTCTTTCAATTAGGAAAGAGTTCCCTTAAGTTTTGAAAAGTTTCCAAAACTCGAAGTCAGTTTAGCATCGTGTGGTCACACATGTGGTCGCAGAATCCGTAGACCACACATCTCAAAACTGCGACCACACGTCCGAGACTCGAGTGGTCTTAATATTCTGAGGTGTGGTCGACCACACCTGTTTAGGTATGCGACCACACGCTCCTAATTAGATGATTTTGGTTCGAATTACATACCTAGCATTATGGTTTCTTCACGCACTTGGTCTACTTGGTCTGACCATGATAAGAAGACCTAATACAAGGTGGTAAGACCGGATTAGTAAGGTACGGGTCTTATAACTCCACCACCCTTAAAAAAAATTTCATCCTCGAAATTTACACGTACAGATCTTACAACTCCCCCATCCTTAAAAGAAATTTCGTCCTTAAAATTTGAATGTACTTCGGAGTCGAACGGGTGAAAATATTGCTTTCGCATTGCACCTTCTTCTTTCGATGCAATCTCTTTCACGTCTTGGCTTCGCCAGGTTACTTTCACATAATAAATATTTTGGCTCCAAAGATGTTGTACCTTCCAGCTAGTGATCTAGGTTGCTACAACTTCGAGAGTTAAGTCTTCTATCAAATCCGATGGATTCACGGTCAATGCCCGTGATGGATCTCCAACGTACTTTTTCAATAGAGAGACACGAAATACATTGTGCACACTAGACATGGATGGCAGTAATGCTAGTTGATATGTAACTTTTTCATGTCTCTCTAAAATTTTATAAGGTCCAAAACATATATAGGATGTAACTTTCCCTTTTTACCACACCGTTTTAAACCACACATAAGTGATATCATTAAGAATACTTTGTTACTTATGGTGAACTCGAGGTCTTGGTGTCTTTTGACAACCTTGAGCTGTTTTAGCCCTTTTTTTGATCTTGTTTGCCACTCAATAGGTTTCTTTAACAGACTCAAGTCTTATAATTCCTTGTTTTCCTATTTCATTCCAAAACAGAGGAGTTTGACATTTCTACCGTACCATGCTTCATAGGTGACATCTATATGGTAGCTTGCTAGCAAAATTAATCAATGACAACCTCTCAACTTAAGCTCCATTAAAAATAGTTTCACAAGCTTGGAGAATACTTCCTAGGATCTATATAGTCCTCTCTGACTGTCCGTTGATTTGAGGGTGAAATGTAGTACTAAACTTTAACTTTATTTTCATTGCTTTCTGTAGTCTCTCCTAAAACTTTAAGGTAAAACGTGAGCCTCTATCTGACACTATGCTCTCAGGCATACCACTCAATCTGGCAATTCTATCCACATATAGCTTAGCTAGTCGCTCCAAAGCATACCCAGGTCATATAGCAATGAAACGAGCTATCTTTATGAGGCGATCAACAACTACCCAAATTGCATCAATCGATCTGGGAGTCAGTGGTAAACCGGTGACATAGTTCATTGTAATGTTGTTCCACTTTCAAGCTAGCTCCGATAGTGGTTGTAGCAAGTTTGCTTGTCTTTGTCTTTTAGCCTTTACTTACTGACAATTCAAACACTGAAACATGTACTAAGCCACATCTGTTATCATTTCTCTTTACCAGTATAATCTCTTCAGGTCATGATATGTATTGATATATTTTTGTACCATCGATATGTATCGAATACGGTGTGGAATGAGCTCTAGCATTATTTTGTATCTAAGATCCGAGTTTTTCACTTTCAAGTATGCATAATCATCCTTTGTATCTCATACCTTCTCCGCATCCAAAGTAAATCAGGGTTAGGTTTTTTTTTTTTCTTTCTCTAAATCTCTTGCACTGTTCTCAGATACAGCTCTAATAAAATTATTGCTTTTACTTCGTCCATCAAATCAGAGATGATCTTTAACCCTGTGAACGCAAGCAATGAACTATTGCTCCATAAGTTCATTCCTAAGTTCTCGCTCAACTGGATCATCACGAGTTTCTATTATATGTTGCTCATCTTCTAAATCTGAATTTGTAGCTACAAAACACAAGACAGTGTTTGTACTAGGTCCTCCTTTTGGGTTCATTATTTCTCTTTTTGGTCAAAGCTTCAGCTACCACATTAGCCTTGCCTGGATGACACTGAATATCACCGTCTTAATCCTTCAGGTGTTCCAACCATCTTCTCTGCCTCATGTTCAACTCTTTCTAGGTAAAGAGATAAACCAAAGTCTTGTAATCTGATTTAATTTGAAATTCTTCTCTGTATAAATAATGTCTCCAAGTCTTGATTGCATAATTCATCACCGGTAACTTTAAGTCACGAGTAAGGTAACTCTCTTGATGCTCCTTTAGTTATCTTGAAGCATATGCAATTGCTTGTTTACCTTACATCAACCCGCATCCTAGACCCAATCCGAAAGCATCGGTGTGTAGGATAAAAGGTTCCCCTGGTGCTGGAATGATCAAGATGGGAGCTGATATCAACCATGCTTTTAGAGTTTGAAAATATTCTTCACACTTGTTAGTCCAAATAAACTCCTCTCTCTTCCTGGTTAGCTTGGTAAGAGGTATTGTAATCTTAGAGTGGTCCTCCACGAATCGTCTATAATAACCAGCTAAACCCAAGGAACTTCAAATCTCTGCAATGTTCTTAGGCGCTTCTCACCCCACAATAGCTTCTATTTAGCTGGGGTCCACCTTTATTCTTTCTGATGATACTACTTGACCTAAGAATGCAATCTCGTTTAATCATAACTCACACTTCATGAACTTGGCAGAACACTTCTCCATTCTCAACCGTTGTAAGGCTGCTCTAAGGTCTGTTACAAGATTTTCTTTGTCTTTGGAATAAACCAATATATAGTCTATGAAAACTATGATCGACATGTCCAACATGTCATGAAACACCCGGTTCATTAGCTCCATAAAAGATATAAGGGCATTGGTCAAATCAAAAGATATAACCAGGAACTCATAATGTCCGTACCTGGTTTCGAAAGCTATCTTCGAAATATTACTATCCAAATTCTTCAGTTGATGATATCTTGACCGAAGGTCAATCTTAAAAAATACCTTTGCTCCTTGTAGCTGATTAAACAAGTCATCGATCTGAGGTAGTGGGTATCGGTTCTTGATATTGAGCTTGTTTAATTCTCGATAGTCTATAAATAGTCGAACACTACCGTCCTTTTTCTTCATGAATAGCACTGACGCTCCCCGTGCTGAAATACTTAGCTGATTAGGATCTTTGTTTAATAACTCCTGTAGTTAAATCTTTAGTTCCAGGAGCTATTCCATAGAGTGCCTTAGACATAGGTGCCATCTTTAGTAACAAGTCGATAACGAACTCGGTTGCATGATCAGGTGGTAACCTGGATAAGTCTTTTGAAAACACATCAGGGAATTTTGTATCACATCAATACCTTTCATCCGTGGTACTTATTTTGTAACATCTATCACAAATACCATATATCCAACTCCTTTCTTTTCAAACATTTCTTCACCTTTAGTGTAGAGAGGATGAGCTTCCTCTTCTTAAGAAATATGCTTCCAATAAAATCAAATTATGTACCATCTTTGTTCTTAAATGATAACCTCTTCTATGCACATAATCGCTTGTAGAGTGTTGAGACAACTAGTCTATCCCCAAGACGATGTCAAAGTTTTCCATCTCAAGTCGAATTAGGTTGCATCCAAGTTTCATCCATCCATATGATTCGAACATTGTTCATAACACTCATCCAATATAATATTTAATCTAAAAGGGCTTCAAATAGCAAAAGCTCATTTAAAGGTCTTAAGAGCACATCTAGCTCTTTCATCTCTTTTGATTGTTCAAAGACTATCGTCAATAATCTCATATTGCACTCACTAGCTTACATCTCTTTTATCACTACTGTTCTACACTGATCTCTCTATCATATAATCCAAAAAATATCTTTTGATTGGTTACTCATTACATATCCCAAGTCTACCTATAAGCATTAGGATATATGCTTATATTCTTATTAATTCCACCAAACTCTCTTGGTTTTTACTCAATCCTCTTGTTCAACAATGGGAATAACTCAATAGTAATTGTACTAAACTGAGTACTAACAATACCATCATTTTTAATTTCATCGTTGTATCCACTTTTAGATATGCTTTTAGAAATCTTTTACCTTATCAAAATTCATTCCGATATAGCCATCTTTAACTCAGTTCGAGTGCTATCTACTCCCTACTGGCTACTCTTGGTAATTCTCACTTCCTTCTTATGTACTCTTTTACAGATCATGACTCAAATCCATATATCCAACAATCTCAAAGTAGATTATCCATTACTTCATCTAAGGTCTCTTGGCTATAGAGATTTATCTGAATCCAATCATCTCCCCTCCAATAATTTCCTTATTAACTAAATATCTTTATCTATGGAATTTAGGGATTGTAAGAATCAGAATATTTATCCAAAAGCAATTCATTTCCTTCTTTCAAATTCATTATGATGGCGAACATTTGTTTTATCTGAAGAATCTAGGTTTAAAGGATCAGGAGTAAATCTATGATAACCCAATCCGATTACCAATTGAATTGGACCTATGGTTGTTGGTTGTCAGGTGGTCTAAATACATGAAAATAAAGGTTCTATAGCTCTTAGCCTCATGGTTACAGGTTCTATCGAGTATATAATGCCATTGGTCAAGGCACTATAGGAATAAATCTGGAGAAAGTTTTGGTACATCAATAAATCAAGTATAAATCAGAAAGATGTACATTTGAAATTATTAAACCCTTAACTGATCATTCAGTTCACATCTGTATTCTTGTTGTCGATCATGAGAGTAGCTTAGATTGGTATAATCAGGACTAATTCTAAGGAAATAATATTTATAACTCTAATTGACAAGTTGAATCGAGAAGGTATCCTGTTAAGGCACTTCAATTTAAAATCAGGTATGTGCATCCTCTATAATCATAAGGATAAGTCAATGATGCCGCATCCTATATACATTTGTCTAGACATATGGCCACAATAGATTGGATCCATTGCTGAAAACATCTGAGCTTCATCTTCAGAAAACATTCTTCAATCCTTGTTGGATCATTCTGCCATGGAGCAGCTATCCCATACATTGATGGCTAATTAGGGTAACCACCTTGATGCACTGCTTGTGCACCAAGCTTCTGTACGGGGGTGAGCATTACTAGGACCTGCTGTATGGTAGGTACTGTATTATGGCTAATAAGTATTGGAGATATAGTATTGCTATCAACTAGTACCATACTTGGTCTGACTTGGAGGTATTGGTGCAGTATTGGTAACTTGGGTAGCGATTTCCATAGTAACTTGTACAGTCGGTATCAACTGTTGTTGCTTTTGCATTTTACCGAACCAAGTTTATTACAACCGTGGCCAAGGTGCTTGGTAGTCCAGGTAGATTGGCTAAAGTGGCCTGATTGTTCACCCCTTTGACTTGTTCCGGTCTGATTATCATTATTTGGCATTTGCTCAGATGGTTCTCATTACCCATTCTCGACCCAGATAGTAGTGGGGTAGGGTTACGACCTCTTCTTAAGGCTCAATGGGCGATAGATCAGCGTGTGGTGGATCTTACTTTGAGTCTCCACGTCACCCAGGTGTATAGCTTTATCTCCTTTTATAGTTACTCTTATTTGGTATATGGCCATGGTTCTCCTATCTCTGTTGGATTTAACCGGAGATTTTTTCCTTTACCACTGCAGGGATTTAGACATTACTGGCCATTTTCCTTTTTTTCTTTATCATACATCGAGTTTCACATCTTGTAAGTATCAACTCGATATTCTAATTTTTTGCTTACAAATGCTCCCTTCTTGTTACTGGACTATATCCTTTATATACTCAGGCAACTGTCCAACTAGTATACTATACTCTATGTTATTTTTTATCAGGATACGTTTAGATTTTTTTTCTTATGTCTGTATATACATATGATTTTACTTTTTATATGTACATTATTGTCTTATTTAAGTTCTGTCTCCACCAGCACATGTGCTTATGGTTTGTTTGTATTAAAGCTTTTAAGTTATCCTAACTCAGTTCATGGACTCTTGTAGAAGTATTCAGGTTTGATGGGAAAGACCTGAGAGCTCTGATACCAAGTTATCACACTCCAATTTTGGACTAACCAATGGTGTGATGAACCATTAAGAAAACCAACGGTTCAAACTAGGATCTCATATAGGCTATGCCAACCATGTAAAACCAAAACATATTCTACAGTAATAATCAGAGATATTTGAGTAAATAGCAAAAGTTTTATTAATAATGAACTTAGGTCTACATGATAAATAATTAAATGATCCAGTTGTCTCCAATTAATCAAAACATAATTAATACATATTATAAGTATCAAAATACGAAAGTTAAACACTAAGCGTAACCACAGTGGAAACACTCGCTTGACGAGTCTTGCTCGTCCTCCACAGCTTGCACACCCATAGCCGCTACATGTCCATATGTTGGCATATCCATGTAGTCTTCAACAATAACACCTGCAACATCAGAAACTAAAAATAATTACACGCGCGAGGGTCAGCTCTCCAACTTGAGCTCAGTGAGAGAAACAATGCAACAAACATATGCATGCATTCAATCCATATCTTTGGTCTGGTTTTTAAGTTTACAATATGCTATAAAAAGGTTTGGAGGCCCCTGCATCTCTATACAAGAGTGTGTGAATCCGTTCAATGGATCAAACACCATTGCCTTCCCACATACACCCACCATGGAATAGAGATAGAGCTAGTGTCTGGATCATACACCACCAATACTTCCCCTGATGCCCTACCCATACCAGCACGTAAGCCCCTATTGTTGAGGGCTTGCAAACTAGGCTCGCAACTAATCAATCCTAATATCATCCAGTGTATCCAAGGCCTTACCCCAGCATCCTTCAATACATCTATAGAGATAGAGCTAAGGCCCCCCGACAGAGTCAAAAAGACTATACGATCCGATACCACCTCCCCTGATGCCCTATGACATAATAGTTCTGCTAAGGTAATGACGATAAGATGTTGTCAGTGGGCAAGACTTGAGTAGATATAGAGCTAGAGTCTGGTGACCAGATCAGAGATCACCATGCCATGTCCTCCCCCTAATGCCCCACTTGCATCAATCACACTAACTACACACACACAATCACATGCCTATTCCTAGCATCATCATTATCATCATGTTATAAATAGACAAAAATAAATATGCATGAGTAGTAATAACAAAAATATTGGATGACATGTGAGATACACATTACAAGCATACAAGCATACAAGCATTCATTGTATTGGACAAAATAAAATAAAACAGTTTGTTATTATCCAATTAGTGTAGGTCTTGTTCCCTCACCTTTGATTGATGTTTGTTTATCTCCTAAGCTTTATAAGTCACTTTGAATCTATTAGGAACCTAAACAATTAATGTATTTAAATTAGGGTTCAAGTTTACCAAGTTACAGTAGTCAAAAACCTTGTTTGGTCTCAAAATATGCTTGTTGTTATCATGTGGTCAGACGTGTGGTCGGACCTGTGGTCGCAATATATGCCACCACACACTGTGTGGTCGGACCCTGTGGTCGCATGTTATGCGACCACACCTTTTTTGGGAACTTCCCGAATAGCTGTGGTCGATCCTCTGGTCACCTTGTGGTTGACCATAGGCTGCGACCACATGATGTTTGGTTGATTTTTACTTCTCATACGAGTTCTTCCTCATGGCTCATCAATGGGATTCACCCTAAGATCATTCTATGGCCTCTAATCATAGTTTTTCCCTCATCCATGATCCCTAACCTATTCTCTATGGTTTCCCATGGAAAACCTATAACCAAATCATTGTATTAGGTTCCCCACATCAACTTGAAAATAACCCATTCTATCTTATCTACCCTACAGAGTCAAGTCCATACCTTAAGCTTGCTGTAGAGTTAGAATTCTTCTCTGTAACACCTTCCTCAGGCTTTCCTCTCCTTGTCTTCTTCTTCTTCTCTCCTTCTCTTTTTCTCTCTTAGGTTTGGAGTTTCAATTTTGGATCTAAAAGAGTGAGAGAGGCTAAGGAACATCCCGTATATAGAGGGAAAATTTCCATATAGAGTCCTCTTTCAAATAGGAAAGAGTTCCCTTAAGTTTTAAAAAGTTTCCAAAACTCGAAGTTAGTTTAGCATCGTGTGGTCACACATGTGGTCGCAGAATCCGTAGACCACACATCTCAAAACTGCGACCACACGTCCGAGACTCGAGTGGTCTTAATATTCTGAGGTGTGGTCGACCACACCTGTTTAGGTATGCGACCACACGCTCCTAATTAGATGATTTTGGTTCGAATTACATACCTAGCCTTATGGTTTCTTCACGCACTTGGTCTACTTGGTCCGACCATGATAGGAAGACCTAATACAAGGTGGTAAGACCGGGTTAGTAAGGTACGAGTCTTACACACTCATTCTTTTATATCTGTATCATTTGGGAAGAAGCTAGATGTACTCCACAGACCCTTAGACTACAAGCTACTCGTACGACCACTTATGGGATTAGAAGCTAAATTAGACCAAGGTTATGGATCTTGTCCAGTTCTTACAAATGGACGAAGTTTGGACGCCAACCTGGTGTAACTTGAGATGACAGACTTCGACGTCATCCTAGGGATGGACTGGTTATCCCAGCATTCCATGAGTTTGCTTTATGCTGATAAGAAGGTATCATTTAAAGACAAGGAAGGCACAAAGTTCAGTTTTGTAGGAACCAAACTTCCCCATAAACGAAAATTCATCCTCTCTGCATTAAAGGCTCGAAGATGACTTGAGAAGGGTGGAGTTGGATACCTAGTGTCTGTTGTAGATCTTACCAAAGAAGCACCAGGAATGGAAGATATAGAGGTTGTACAAGATTTTTCAGACATGTTCCCTGACGATTTACTAAAGATTGTCACCTGATCGAGCGATAGAGTTCGTTATAGACCTATTACCCAGAGCTGTACCAGTATCTAAGGCACCATACCGAATGACTCCTACTAAACTTAAGGAACTGAAGCTATAGTTACAAGAGCTACTGGACAAGGGTTATATTCGACCTAGTATATCATCATGGGGAGCGCCAGTACTATTCATGAAGAAGAAGGACGGTGGCGTTCGACTCTGTATAGATTACCAAGAATTAAACAAGCTCACGATCAAGAACGGGTATCCGTTGCCTAGAATTGATGACTTATTCGATCAATTACAAGGTGCCAAAGTATTCTCTAAAATTAGTCTCCGATCAGGATACCATCAGTTGAAGATCAAGGAAGGTGACATTCTGAAGACAGAATTTAGAACCAGATATCGACACTACGAATTTCTAGTTATGTCTTTTGGGTTGACTAACGCACCCGCAAGTTTCATGGAACTCATGAATCGGGTATTCCATGATATGCTGGATACATCTGTCATCGTATTTATTGATGACATCCTAGTTTACTCTAAGGACAAAGAAACTCATATCACAAATCTTAGAACCGCTCCACAGCGATTAAGAACAGAAAAGCTTTACGCTAAATTTACTAAGTGTGAGTTCTGGTTAAATGAAGTCGCTTTCTTAGGCCATGTTGTATCGGCTGAAGGAATTAAAGTAGATCCTAGCAAGATTGAAGCTATTGTAAAATGGGAAGCACCTAAGAATGTTGCAGAAATTAAAAGTTTCTTAAGTGTAAATTTGCTAAGGGCCCTAGCACGGATGAAGTTGCAAGTTGATAAACACTGTGTCGATCGAAATTATGAAATTGGAGATTGGATTTATGTGAGGCTCCAACTCTACGGGCAACTTTCAGTGGCTCCAAGCAATCACCTCAAGTTCGGCAAAAAAATTTTGGCCCCTTTCGTGTGCTGACAAAGGTTGGCGTAGTGGTGTATCGTTTGGATCAACCAACAATGGCTTGCATACATATAGTATTTCTTGTATCCCAGCTCAAGAAACATCGGGGTGAGTCACCTGAGAATACAGCTATGATCCCTCTGTTAGATTTATGTGGGCTTAATTAATTACCTAAACTAGTAAATTCAGTGGGAATCTGATTGACATGGTATAACCGATTTGGTTTGGTTCGTCACATGGTATGAGATAGGTTTGGTACCCTAATTCTATTATGGGAAGGGTTTTAGGGTTACATCTGTATTCTATAAATATAGGGTTAGAGTCCCTACAGCCACAGTTAATCAGTTCTCTGCACCCATTAGCAAGAGACGTTAGGATATCCTCTGGAGGCTGTGGAAGACTGTAGCCGAGGGATTTCGATCAAAGCTTGGAGCGTCAATGAGCTTATGGAATTAATCTCTACCCAAACAGGTATGTCTTTATGATTCATAGTTTATGGCTTCTCTATTGTGTTCTAGGGCAACTGTATGGGATTGGAATGGGTTTCATTGAAATCCTAAACACATAATTATCTAACAGTTGGTATCAGAGCCAACCATACAGACCTAGAATCGATGGAGATCGATTATAAAGTCTGATAATGAATGGTCAAATTAAAAGAAAAATTTTTCTCAAGTTTTGGATCGAATCTCGATCAGATCTGTCGGAGATTTCTATAGACGAAAAAAAAAATATTTCGACCAACAAAATAAGTCAAGCTACACACCGTTGGAAAGGTCTCAAAGAGACGGAGCCGACGATATAAAAATTGTCGGCGTTGGCCGCTGGACGCGCCGACACTCGCTGGTGGAATCCGCGAGTGGATTTCACTCGCAGGGGAGAAAAAAAAAAAGGGTATGCCGGCGCCGAGTCATTGCCGGGTCGACTCGGCGCCGAATCGCTAACCCTAACGGGTTCGCTGGTTGACTCAGGCCGAGTCCACCCAGCCCAGACCGGCTCTGCCATAGCTGGCCCATCCCGGGTCTGACCGTCCAGTTCAGTCCGACCCGAACGTGGAATGGATCGACCCGAAAATCCATTTTGCTTGACCCGATGGGTTGACCCACACCCCATTTTTATGACCCAGTGGGTTGACCCATAACCCAAATTTTAACCTGGTTACCCGAGAAAATTGGACCGGGTAGAACCGGTGGTTGCCTCGGTGAACCAACTCTCTGGTTCAATCCTGCCAGACCAAAGCGGTTCGGTTTGAAGGAATAAAATTTTTTTTGGAATATTCGGTTCGGTTCAAACAGAACCAAATCGATCCTGGGTAGACCGAGCAAACCAAGCCGACCCAGACAGAATTTTCTTGTAAGGGTCTGTTTGGCTTCTGGTTTTGATAAAAGGACATTAAACAGTGATTCTGGGAGCTAGGAATGTCAGATTGACCTCCGGTTTGTTTCGTTGGACTCCATTTTTAATGCTCTTCAATCTGATATATATTTTGATACATTTTGATGCATTGAAAAATATGTTATTATGGAAAAATGCCCTATGGGAACTCGATTTGCAATGTTTTTGCTGATTTTTCTTAAAGTTATTGTACAAAATTGATTGATTGAGCTAATGTGCATGTTCATATGAATGTTTAGACTTGTAAAATTATATTTTAAAGCATTCATGGTTAAATAAATATCCCACATAAGCTGCAGTTTAGGATTTGTTCATATCATGGTGGAACTTGGTGTGACCACCAAAGTGGCAACCTTGTTTTATTATGATGTGTTCAAATTATACAATATGTGTTTGTAAATGCTTCAATTTTGATAATGTTCACCCAAAGGTGACATTGTCCAAGTTTATTCAAATTATAATTTATAGCTATTGTGTAAGGATTATGGTGTGACCACCAAAGTGGCAACCTTAGTTCTATCATAATATGTTCCAATCTAGCATTTATGTATTTACAAACTACTGTAAGGAAATATAATGTTCACACAAAAGTGACACTAACATAAACTCTCACTTTTATGGATGCAGCAAAGAATGACACTGTCCACCCAAAGGTGGCGTTGTCTAAGATTATAAAGAACGACACTGTCCACCCAAAGGTAGTGTTGTCAAAGAAAATAAAAAACTCATGCACATGATTGAAGGATTGTGGCTTTAGGGGTCTTCATCCACCCAAAGGTGGTGAGATTTTTGAAAGTCATTATCTCTTCGTCGTTATTGTACATATATTGAGAGGACCAGTGCACATATTGTCCCAAAAGATGTGTGTGTAGTTTGGTTGACTTTTCAAAGATATTAATTAGCTTGCACATGTTATGTATATATATTCTTGCTAGCTAATTTTATTTGGTATTAATCGTAGACTTACAATTATTTACATTGTTGTGGACATGTAATGATTAAATACCTTAAGATGTCTGTCTCTGGCTGTCAGTTTTATGAATTGGCATGAAAATTGAAAACTAGTCTAGGATTGTTTAACCTAGATGTACTCAATAGAAAAATTGTATTCTGATCCTTAGGGTGTTCAGTCCTTAAGATCAAGTAAAGCAATGTTCAGATGAGAAACATTGAAAAAGGATATTTCTTGAGAAATCCAAAGAAAGATTTGATATTTTCAAGAAGGGGCAGAGAGATGTTTTATTACTCAAGTCCATCAGTATCAGTTTTTTATGTTAAGAGATGGTATTCGAAATGTGAGGAAGTACAAGGTAGAGCTGTTAAGTATTAATGATAAGCTCAAGGATAAGTAAATATTTGTAGGTTCATTAAAACCTATGTAGGTAACATTTTAGACTTTTCACTTCCTCACAAGAATTATATAGTCAGATCCTGGTGATATATAGTACTTAAAAATATAGTAAACCCTAAAGTAAAAGAACTAAGGATAAAAGTTCAAAGAAAAGAAAAAAATATGAATGCCAATGTCATAGTGCATAATATATACCCAGACAAAGGCAAGTTGTAAAAGGGATAGGAAAACTCATAGAAATAAAATATTTTTTCATGGAATAGTCAGAAACTTTATGACAAAGAATTAGACATTAAGAAACTACAAGATAAAATGGATCTAAGTAGAATAAAATTCTTGTAGAGTGATCCAGAAGGGACATGTAAAGAAATATTTATATAGCTGGACAGCTTAAGTGAAAAAGGAATAAGGATTATGAAACTTCTGAGCAAGAAGGTGCAGTATATTGGATACTTAAGCATTAATCTTTAATTTATTCTATCTTTAGAAGTTAAATTGTATATTGTAATCTTCCACCCTGGTCATAAGGATTTATGACTGTTGTCCAAAGAAAGATTAGAAAGAATAATATTCTGAAATTCTCCTTCCAAAGTTTATTATATGTATATATGTGAGAATTATTTAAAAGAGAAGATGACAAGATTAAAGTAAGTGAAGGTTATTCACAATAAGAATTTATTGGACTTGGTGGACATTGAAATTTCATCTAGGACTTCTTGTCACAATTTAGTCTATGTTTGTTTTTTTAAATAATGAAAATTAAGATGAAAATTTTTTTATTAAAAGAATTAAAACTATTGGATCTGAATGAGAGAGTTTTGGGAGACCATGTGCTACTGGTCTATTTCTGATAAATTTAAGCAAATATTTGCAAAAGCCTAATAATGTATTTGATCATGTAAGGAAATAATTGATATTGTAGCCTATATTGTTAATAAAGTGCTTAGTCAATTTCAGTGTCAGTTTCAGTTTAAGTTATCTTCTTGTTTAAAACTGTAGAACTGACATGGTTTCATAATACTCGTGGGAGAGTGATTATTTTAGGACATTGAGTTGTCATATTATGGGATGTCAAAATAGACCCAAGAAACTTGAAGTTTGATGAGACCACATGAAAATGCATGTGAAGCAACCAGTTGAGATACCAGAAATGTTACCAGAGTATAATGAAATGATTATAGAAATATTCATTAAGATCGATGCTTTTACCATAGTAGCAGAGCCATATGAGGCAATGAAGAGATATACTAGACTATGTAGATCTGTGAGTTCATCCAATCACATGTTGTACTTCAAAATAGATGTTGTTGGTAATGGATAAAATTGAAGATCCCAATGATTTTGAGCAAGTTGTCAGTAATGAAATTGCTCTTGAATGTTTAATGATCATAAAGGATGTGTTGTTATCTATGAACAATAATGAGACTTGAAATTTATGCTTTTGTCAATGAGCGGTGTACTCATAGGCTATAAATGGATATACAAAGAAAATATGTGATTCCAATGGGAGAATTGATTGCTACAAAGTAAGACTTATAGCAAAGTGAAATCACACAATGGGAAGAGAAAGAGAACTTCAAATTTTGAGGTCTTAGTTGCTCATTTTATTTTGGAGTTGCATCAGGTAGATGTAAAGATCGTTTTTTATTAAAGAAAATCTTGAAAAAAATGTTTATATATTTTAATCACAAGGTTTTGTGGTAAGGATAAAGACGATATATTTTGTAGACTTATAAAGTCAATCTGTGGATTAAATAGGTATCCGGATAATGGTATTTAAAGTTTGACAGGGTGGTATCTTCGATTGTCATTGACCATTGTATATATCTATAGGTCAGTGGGAGTGGATTCACTTTCTTGTCATGTGTGTTGATGGTTTTCATTGGCCTGTAGTGACATGGTTTACTAGTTGAAATCAATGTTTTTCTGTCTGATAACTTCGACATGTAAAACTGTATGAGAAAGTACCTTTGTACCTGAAATTGAGTTTGCTCGTGACAGGAAAAATAAAATTCTAGATTTATCTCAAAGTATAAATATTGTTTGTATTTTCGAAGGTTCAGTATGCATGTATAACTAGTAAGTTACGGATGCTAAGATCAGTAAAAGAGATAAATTGATAGAATTGTAGAAAAAGAATGATACTGAGTATTAGCATCTATAATGTGTAGAGAGCTTGATATATCTTTAAGGTTGTAATCTTTTCATATAGCCTTTTCATTGAGTGTCATAAGATGTTTCAGTTGGATGCTGGTATAGCTTACTCGACAACGGAGAAAAAGGAAGGTCATGCGGTATATGCAGAGGACTAAAGATTATATGTTCATTTATAGAAGTAGTGACACTCTAGGCTATTTTTGATGTAATTTATAATAATTGTATTGATGACAAGAACCAACATCAAGGTTCATTGTCATGGTAGTAAGGTTTTATAACTCTATATAATGATAACAAGCAAGATATCTTGTGTAAAAATTTATTCTCTAATTTGAAAATTATAGACTCCACTTTTAAACCTATTGAGATGTGTTCTAACAGTGGTTCAACTGTGTTCTTCTCAAAGAATAATAAAAAATATAGTATTTCACAGCATTATAGAGATCAAATCTCTTCAAGTAAGGAAGATGTCAAAAGATTTTATATCGTTGTAGATTCTCGGACGAAGGTTTTGTCAGTGGGAGTCTTTAAGGGACGATATGTCCAATATAAGAATGGATGAAAACAAATAATTTTATCAGAGGCTTAAGTGGCCAAAGATCTGTGAATCAGTAGGAGTCTCTAGATATGCTTAATCAGTGGGAGACTCTTTATATTTATACTTGTATTTTCACATTGCTTACTGTGCTTGATTGTATTGCTCATGGTTTGATGGTATAGTTTTTTTTTGTAACTATGATTTTGTTTACATTAGCATTTGCGTTATTGCTATTTTGCATACATAGTTATGTGTTTGACATGTCACAGATATGAGGCAGTATTTAGCCAAAGTTTCAAGACAGTATTTAGCCAAAGTTTCAGGCAGTATTTAGCCAAAGATTTAAGGTGGTGTCTAACCAAAGTATGGTATTATAATTCTAGAATATTTAAATACCATGTTAAGTTGCTCATAGAGGTTTTGGGGCACTTTGATTAAGGTTATTTAATCAAGTTTGGACTCACATGGGAGTTTACTTTCATGCATTATCTCAGGCGATTCATGTATTGAGTAGACCTCTGTTGTGGCTGACAGAAGTTTATACACTATATGTTAAGGTGTATTATTCGCTGTTGCTCGCATTGGAAAGCTTGATGGATGTTTCAAAGTTAATGACGATTTAGTGTGTTGGATTTCGTGGCCACACTGGTTGACGATAGTTTTGTAATTAATATAGCCCAAGTGGGGGATTGTTAGATTTATGTGGGCTTAATTAATTACCTAAACTAATAAATTCAGTGGGAATCTGATTGACACGGTATAACCGGTTTGGTTTGGTTCATCACATTGTATGAGATAGGTTTAGTAACCCTAATTCTATTGTGGGAAGAGTTTTAGGGTTACATCTGTATTCTATAAATACAGGGTTAGAGTCCCCACAGCCACAGTTAATCAGTTCTCTGCACCCATTAGCAAGAGACGTCAGGATATCCTCTGAAGGCTGTGGAAGACTGTAGTCGAGGGATTTCGATCAAAGCTTGGAGCGTCAATGAGCGTATGGAATTAATCTCTACACAAATAGGTATGTCTTTATGATTCATAGTTTATGGCTTCTCTATTGTGTTCTAGGGCAACTGTATGAGATTGAAATGGGTTTCATTTAAACCCTAAGCACATAATTATCTAACACCCTCTCCCTTTTCTAGATGACAAGGCAGCACTGATTCCCATGGCTATCCTGAATTATCAGTGTCTTCTACTTCAGGTCACTGGGTAGCTCAAGCATTGGTTCAATGGGAGGGCTTGCCCTTGGAGGATGCTTCCTGGATTGATGTTTCCCTGCTATGCAAGACATACACTGCCTTGAACCTTAAGGACAAGGTTCTGTCCAATGGGGATGGCAATGTTATGGAGGACGAACCTAAGGGAGCTGAGGTGGCAAAGCTAGCTGAGGGTCTTTCCAGGAAAAGCAATCGTCACACGCGTAGGCCTAACAAACTTAAAGATTTCATTTGATTCCACGTTGTGAGAGTGTAGAGTCTGATAAGGCTGTTATAACAGAAATATCGTTGTAAGGATTGGAGAGAGAATGTAAAAAGGTTATAAAAAGGGTAAGGAAAGGAATAGAAAGCATAACAAATTACACAATCTTCTTTTTCTCATCTAAGGAAGCTCTACCCTCGAAGTAGAAAAATCAAAATCCCTAACATCCTCTCTGGAGGACATAGAGGTCGTCCATGTAAAACATAACCTCACATCCATCTCTTTCTCGTCAAACTTTAAGCTTAACCAAGAAGCATTTGGAATGGTTAAAAACTTGAACTTGAAAGTTACATAAGATAAAAAAAAAAATGCATTGATTGTAATGGAACTTTTTTTTTTTTTTTTTTGTGGTTTGTAATTTGCTGCCAGCTTGAACTCATTTTAAAGCTATACTAATATCTAAAATTTCAAAATTGCATCATCATATTATATGGTATACCATCCAGAGATCTGCTAGATTATGAACTAAATATCCTTATAATTTTATTATTGCTAATGAAGATAATAATAGTTGGATCAAATGGCAACAATTTTGCAAATTGAATGTTACTCATTTACTGAGATTCTTCCGAAGTTTGATCATTTGTTGAGACTCTGCCTATCATGATATGATTGGCCATTCCTTAAAAAACCAAATTGTATGTACGTGGCGAAATCCCTAAAGAGCTCAACTTATCTATAGGGATGGTTGAAGCTGATTCTGGCAATTCGTTAAGTTGCCAAAAAAAAGAATAAAACTGAGAGATTATTCCATATTGTTAATAGAGTTCAGGCCTTGGTTCTTCAAATGAACATCTTGTCACATATGTGTCTGGGTTGACTAATGATTTGGTAGGTCGATTAGTCAAATGTACATCTATTATGAATCATTATGAAACGGTCTAAACTAGGCCTTGTACTTCTTCGGCTCGTTGTTGATGTGTGTAGTATCTTTATTTTTCTTCTCTAATACATTATTTTTATAAATAAAAAAAAATAAAAATAAAAAGAATTGATTTTATCAGTTGTGCTATTGTTCCTTCATACTTCATGGTTAAACATAGAGGACTACCTTAATTCTGCTTGGAGGCTTTTTACTTGTATATATTGGGTAATATTTCTTTCAGTTTATCGTTAGACTAGTTTTCCTTGTTGCTAAAATTGGTTTTTATTAAATTTCAGGAAACCTAGTGCAAAGCTTTAAAATTTTAATCGTCTCATTTGGTTTTTAATCAATCCATTACAAGAACACATCCTAATAGGGTTTCAGTTAACCCTATAATGCCCTCCATATCATTCCTAGAATACAATGGTAAATAATACATTCAATGTAAGACATATATATTAGTAGAGATTGATTTTCGTCTGATTCCATGCTTTGGTTTGAGTCTTCCACAGTCCTAAGGAGATCCTTTCGTTTCTCTCTATATATGGGTACAGGGAGAAGAATGAAAATTAGGCTGCAAGGGCTCTAATCTTTAGTATTTATAATAATAACCCAAACTATAGACCACCCCCACAATGGACCAGGTTGGTTCATCTCCAACCTATGACGAATCACAACAAAACCTGTCAAACCCTATAATGCAAACTCCCATTAGTCAATGGGCTTAGTAATTAATCAAGCCCATAAAATATTTCTAATATTCTCCCACTTGGGCTAGATTAGTGTGGTGGAATTTCATTATCCAATAATTCATTACAAACCTTTAATCTAGCCATCAAACCTACCAGTATCAAACAACAGTGAAAAATACACGTCATTATATGTCCTACAACCTTCTATTAGTCATATATAAAGGTTTACTTGAGAGCATGAACCGTTCTGAGATAAATAAATGAGTTCAATGATCGAATTTTCACGATCTTGTTGCCTTAAAAGCCTTGTAGGTCAACAAACTTTGATATTATCTAACTCATAGGCAAACTACCTCTAGCTTAGATTAATGTCACACTTTGGCTTCCAGCCTTGTATGGCTAAATACCACTTTGCAACTTTGACATGTTTAACAAATAACCAAAAATGCAAACCAACAGTGAAATAAATACTAATGTAAACATAACCATGGTCACCAATGATCCTATCCATTAAACTATAAGCAACGTAATCAAGTAAGGATAAATAAATAAATAAATACCAGATCTCTCACTAATCAATTAGATTTAAAATCTCGCACTTGTCAAAACCTTTTGTCTCTATTTCCAAGAGATCTACCTTAAGTTGTCTCTACTTTGTCCTAGAGATCATACTATGACTAGTACAACTAGTTTGAACCTAAGATTGCACAGTCTAACTTTGAAAAATCTATTCACCATATTACTGGATAAACGCAAACAACATTACATATATTCATATATGTATATACACATTTACTTTACAACATTATAAGCACCATAATAGGTGTCACAATCTTTCTACTTAGTTGAAAAGGAAAAAAATATATTGTAGATTTTCAAATAACATTAATCACATTTTCAATATAGGAATAATATGTTATGTCAAACGACAAACATATAAACATAGTAAATAACTAAAATCAAAAGAAAAGGAAAAACCATCACATTGTAAAAAAAAACTTAATTATTCCAACCTGTACTCAAGTCAACTATCTACAGAATCTTCCTACTTATAAATCTTAGAATCCTTTCTGTTTTTAGCTAAACCCTTCTGACTTAACAATATTTAGGCAATCTACTTATCATTGGTCAATCCACTTATTTTTGGTCAATCCACCTTTAAGCTACATTACTAGCTTTATTTTCTTTCTTTGATAATGTAAGCCACCTAAATCTAAATAGGCTTTCCTGGCAAAGAATTGGTACCTAATGTATTATTTATTTTGGTCTCCAAATCCTTGAGCTTTTCAACAATAGCTGATAGCTCCAAAATACTTCTCAAGGTAAGAATGCAGTGCGGTGGCAAAACCTCACACTACCATTATCATCAGAATTAATAGTTGATATCTCCCAACCCCTTTCAAGAAATTTCCTTGCTTTTTCCTTAGATTTTTCTTAGATAATCCCTTTGCAAAATTCTTCACGTAAATACTACTACACTACTGTAAATAATATATCTAGGTCAAGGAATCCTAGACTAGCTTTAACTTTTCAAATCAAATCTTATACTCTGTCCCAGTTCCTAGGACACCATCCTTAGATGAATACATCAACATATGAGTCTAAACACAGTATCAAACAACAAAAGACTCATACACTCTATTTACCTGCATTAGCAATATCAAAATATTTATGCAAGTAAATTTTTTTTCAAGAGTTAATCAACTATACATTCTCCTTTGGGATAAATATACAGTGGTCTCCTCAGTGTCTGTAAAATGATTGCAAAGGAATAATGACCTTCAAAAATTCCATCACATTTGGGTTAATGAAATTCCTAAAGCCAAAATACCTTCAATTCATGTGCATGAACATATACCATTAAAAAAATTAAACAATGCACCTTTTTATTAACACTGCCTTTCTTAACTGCTTTTCACATTTGAGAGTATAATGTATCTAATAATATATTCCTTTATTGTATCTGTAAATGCATAAATTTAGAGTTTGAGAATATCATGTTGCTACTAGGTGTACCACTTTGGTAGTTCCCACTCGATTTTCACATGACATCCATAAACCTTAATTTAAATAAAACTTGACAATGTCACATTTGGGTGTATATTGCCTTTATCTAAGCATTTATAAGTACATAAATCTTGAATTTGAAGACATCATGATGAAACTAAGTGTGTCACTTTATGGGTCCCACCTAGTTCCATAATGATATCCCCAATTCCTACTTTACAGCACTATGTGGGATAATAATTAAAACATCATGCACTTTTAACCTTCTATATGTATCTGGTACAAAACCATTTGACTAACAAGCAGAAAAACTACAAATCGAGTTTCCTTGGAGTAGTTTTTAGTAAAAAAATATATTCTCCAGACTACCAAAATATGTTAAATAATATACCACATTGTAGAACACCAAAAGAAGGGCGCAATGCAATAAAACGCATCAAAATCTGACGCTCTACACATGCTGCTTGAATTCGGTACATGAAATCACTCTCCAAAACCAGTTCTGATTGATTCGGTCAGATTCAGTTCAGTCCATCCCTAGTCTGGGTTGGTTTTGTTGGACCGAACCAGCTTTATCTGGTTTGATTTAACTCAGTCTTAACCAAATCAGTTTCGATTTATATTTAAACTGTTGGTTAAACTAATGATCTGGTTCACTAGTCCAACCGCCTGCCCAACCCAGTTCAACTAATCAAGCTTGCAGGTCAAGAATCTGGGTTATTGGGTGTGAGGACAGTGGAAGAAATTTACCTTTGGATTTTCTAAAAAGGAATGGATCATCAGCTTTCTCCTTTAATCTTGTCTACCCAGAATTGCTATCTAGATTAAGGGCTAGGACCTCAAATATAGCCTCATCATAGGATAAGAATTATATTGACTCATAAACCAATATGTCGGCTTTGGTCTATCTAAAAATGGATGAGTGTTCAGGGTACAGTTTGGGAAGGTGTTAGACACCCAAAATTACCCGATTAGATAGCCAAAACTGTCTGATCTAAAAATTAGCCTATTATCCAATTCTACTTTTCTTAAACTCTATTATTCTTAACAATGCTTGGTCAATAGATGACTAGTGTCACACCCCAATTTTGGCTGAACCAGAAGTGTGAGTAAACCGCCACCAAACCAACGGTTCACACCAAGATCTCAATAAAACCGTATCCACTTATACAAACCATTGCACATAACCATAATCAGAATATAAATAAATACAGCAGAAGTCTTAAATTGAATGAACTGAGTTCTACATTGTAAGTATAGTAACCAATTATTCTCCACACCAAAACATAAATAAGATATCTTTACACAATTTATGAATCCAACTAAAATAGAATAAAATAAAATAAAACCATCCTAGAGGTACATGCAGAAAGGGCACTCGCATGAAGCGTCATGCTCCTCCTCCCCTGCTTGCACTTCTAAAGTACCACACCTCTATATACTGGAGCGTCCACATAGTCCTCCACAATATAACCTACATCAACATCTAAAAACATATATATATACAAGGGTGAACTCACAACTTAGCTCAGTAAGAAAATCAGACAATGCAACAAGCAACATGCATAAGTAACATTTATAGTATGGTATGGTTTTAAGTTTGCAATGTTCTATAGAAAGGATTGGGGGCCACCGCACCTCTATACATGAGTGTATGAATCTGCCTAATAGATCAAACACCACTGTCATCCCACATGCACCCACCATGGAATAGGGATAGAGCTAAAGTGTTTGGATCACACACCGCCAACACTTTCCCTGATGCCCTACCCATACCAACACGTAAGCCCCTATTGGTGAGGGATTACAATTTGGGCTCCCAACTAACCAATCCTATATGTCATCACAGTAGGTTCTATCCCAGCACAGCTTCCTACGGCATAGAGATAGGGCTAGAGTCTGGTGGCCAGGCAGGAGACCACAGTGCCACGTCCTCCCCCTGATATCCTACCCGCACCAAGCATGCTAAGACAGAAGCGATACGAAAAGGTGTTAGTGTGAGGAATGATCCCAGACCCTAGGCCCTTCCCATTCCACACACCAACAAAAATAATCACATGCCTAACAATCACAACCTAGTATAGCGAGTATGCATGAACAATATAATAACTGAAAGTAAAGATGACATGTGAATATGCACAAGCAACACTCTATAGAACAATAGTTATTAACAATATTTTACTGTTATAAGTTAATTAGGGTTTAGGGTTTGGGTCTGATTCCCTTATCTGATGCTCGATTGCTTACTTGTTTCGCATCACAATGTCCAATCTTGCTATCACAGGGTCCTACATGATGTTAGGGTTTAATTAGAATTAGTTCCTTAGGATTTTACGTTGGTCGAAAACCAACTGGATCAAAATATACCCAAAATAGTACATACCAGATGCAGGTATCGATCGCTGCACTAGGGGGAAATGGTGCAACCGGTATGGTCTACCGGTCCCTCCTTGATCAGCTCCCGAGAGGTACCGATCACATATAGTGCAACCGGTATAGTCGATCGGTATGCCTCCGGAAGACCACCAACTTGGTGTTCATCTTCCGTCGGTCACCCACTATGACTCCTAGGGGTCCTCCTACTCATTTTAGGCATGAGCAATGAGTTAGGGTTATTTTATGTTCCATTCAAGTCCTAATTCCTATGATTTTTTGCCTAGAATTCGAATATAGGGTTTATCGAATAATTAGGGTTTAACAAGAATTTAGGGATTTTAATCAATACCTAGCCTTGCATGGTATTGATCAGTCATGATCAGTCATCTATAATGCTTAACTTAGAGAGAAGTTCAAGCACTTACTGTTGGTTCTCAACTATGGCGTTCTTCGTCCAACGGCGGCTCCTCTTCCACCTTTCTTAGTTCTTTCTCCTCTCTAGGGTTTGTGAGGATTAATCAAAGAGGTTTAAGGAGGTTTAAAGGTCCTTAAATAGACTATATTAGGTTTTAGGAAACTTCCCTACATTAGAAAAATCTCTAGGATTGAGATTTGGCAAGCATGGCCCACAGAGATCCATTCTCGGATCTAATTAATCTTTCCGCGCAGACATACCGGTCGACCGGTATATAGACCGGTATCATAAGACCGGTATGATAATATTTCTCTGCTTTGGTCTGTTTTCGTACCTGATTGTCATCCGCTCATCCCTTCTGATCCAATTATGATTGGAAGACCTGTTACAACATGAAATAGAGGTTTAGATCGGGTTCATGGAGTGCGGCTCTTACAACTAGGCTTATGGCAGATCGTATACCAAATCACTAAGTTCTTCTAACCTAGGGTTCAGCCAAATATGTTATTGAAAAAAATAAACCAATAATATACAATGAATCGGACCAAAGATGGTCTCTGTGATGGTATGAATCTAAGACGTCCATCTCATCCATCCTGAAAATCAAGTCCATAATGTAGGTCAAGATGGTTGATTAAAACTTATGGATATGATTTATACTTAAGCTTTATTATGTTTGAGATTCAAGTTGAGATTTATGCTTGATGTATGGATGAAATGAATTTAGACAATCCATGTGGACTGTAGTACATACTTGGGAATTTTTTCAAATTTCCTACATATTTTAGTAGTCCTAAAAATCATATACAATATAATTTAGAATATGATTGGTTGTGATGGATATGGACATGGATATGGATACGAATATGGATTGTGGATATGGAGATAGATATGGATATGGATGTAGATAGTTCAAGAAGACTAAGTTGTAGTACTGTATTTGGAGATTCCTCCAAATTGTTTACATATTTTAGTAGTCTTGAAAATCAGGTACGATATTCTTCCAAATTGTTTACATATTTCAGTAGTTCTAAAAATCAGGTACGATATAGTTCAAAATGATTATAGGACCCTATCGCTATGGTAAAGCTAATAGGCTATCCTAAAATGGATTGGACAAGTAGGACCTTATAGCTATTGTTAGGTTATCCTAAAATAGATGGAAAAAATAGGACCTTATAGCTATTGTTAGGCTATAAGTTATCATAAAAGGTGGGACCCCATAGCTATTGTAAGGCATATAGGCTATCCTAAATAGATGAAAAAGGTAGAATCCCATACCTATTGTTTGGCATATAGGCTATCTTAAATGGATGGAAAAAGTAGATCCTTATAGCTATTATTAGGCTACAAGTTATCCTAAAAGATAAGACCCCATAGCTATTGTTAGGCATACAAAATATCCTAAATGGGTAGAACCTTATTGTTATGGTAAGGCATACAAGCTATCCTAGAGGGGTAGGAGCCTATTAATATGGTAAGGCAAATAGACTATCCTAAAGGGGTAGGAAGATGGACCCCTGAGGGCAAAAATGGTTTTTTTTTAGAGAGATAAGGATCCCTCCTAACATCTGACCAAAAAATCTTGCTCCCTCAAAACAAAGTAAACCTAATCTAGGTCACTATACTCTAGAGGGTGTACTGAGGGGTAGGGATCGTCTTGGTCTACCCTTGATCTAAATCCTAATCTAAGGATTTGGAAAGTGATCTTCTTGATTAAGGTTTTTAGGGTTTCCTTTCCCTTGCTCTTGTCCATAAATATGGATGCCTAGGAACATGTCCCCACGCCTAAAATAGTCTCTTAGATGTTTTTAATATGCAGTTCTACTAGGGTGCTGCACGAAGTAAATTATTACTGAAAAAAAATTTCATTTATATAGTTATAGCAAATCATGGAAAGTTCCAAAAATAACAAGAAACTCATGCATCATCAAATATGGCTATAAGTATATGATCACCCAAATATAACATATGAGCATGTTAGCATGCAAAAGTGCATGAAACATGTGAATATCCTAAAATAGCATGTGAGCATGTGAATATCCAAAAATAGCATGAAGCATGTTAATATCCAAAAGTAGCATGTATACACTCCAATATAGCATGTGCATTCAAATATAGAATGGAGCATGTAAATATAGCATTATATCATTCAAACATATATAAACACACACACACACATATATATATATATATATATATATATATATATATATAGATATATATATATATAGACACACACACATAACATGTTACCCATAAGCAAAACAACAAAGGCACATTTTGTGTACAGTCAGTAAATCATCTAGAAAATATACTTTTAGACATCAAAATGAGGTCAAAAGCATATGTAATTAAACTAGATTGCATGGAATAAATTTTCTCTCAAGGCCTCAAAGCCAAACAATGACCCCCTTTTGTATTGAAAACCCTCCACAAACACAAGTTAGAGTACTATACAGAATCTGTTTCAGACTCTGTCAGGTTGCACTAAAACTTCTGGAAACAAGGCTTCCAAAATCCAAATGGGGCCCATCTTGTACAGAGTTAAAGTAGACTATGAGGGATATCTTTTCTCCCAAGGAATCAAACCTAAACAGAGAGTGGACCCGGGTAAAAAGTCATCCATAAACTTAGGTCACAACAATGTACATAGTCTGTTCTAGACTCTATCGAATGTTGGTAGAAAATATAGAACAAATAACCCATGCATGGAAATCAATATCTACATGCCTACAATTCAAAAAGACTCAAAGATCTACCTTTTATCTCAAGCCACCAAACCCTAACAGTACCTCTAACATATAGATCTACATCGATCTACAAGGTACTAAAACCCAGGCCAGAACCTGCATAGATTCTGTCCGATTGTACTAAAAAATATGCAATAAATTCGTCCCACTTGCAAATCTGTATCTACAAGTACCGAAATTTAGAAACTTTATGGTGTTAACTTTCTTCTCAAGGAACCATGAACAAATAGTGAGTGGAAGACCTAGATCTATATCGACTCTTAGGGGTCTAGTTTTCTAAAATAGCTCAAAATTGTAAAAAAAAAAAAAAAAAAAGCGGGTTAGATAACCTTGAGGCCACTCTAATGCCTAAGTCAATTCAAAAACAAGCAATATGGAAATAAGGAAGTGTTGTTGATGAAACTGGGAATGCTGATGTGGCTTGTAACATGGAATCAAAAAAGGATCAACAGGGGTTAGATTGGGTAGTTCAGCGGCCACTCCAACGATCAAGTTAATAATAGAGCAAGCAAAATGGAGATTATGAGATATCATAAGCTCCTTAGAGTATGGATAAGGCTTGAATATTCTCAGAGTTGGTAAAGAAGTGAAGCCATTACCTCTTATGATCGGGTGTATATATAGAGTTACAGAGAGTCCTGGTGAAATTGGATACACCATTGGGATGACAGAATCAATGTAGGTAACTATCACCCGAAGGGATTAGTCGGTTATGACCTCCAACCATTAAATTAAGATCGTAGGCTATAATGCGACCTACATGTCGCATTCCTAGGAGCCCAAGGTGCGTTGTTGGTGGCTACAGTGATAATCTAGGATACGCTTCTAGACTCCCAGGTCGTTCTCATTGGGATATAGATAGAATCCCTTCGTCAATTGGATCCCAACAACCATATGCTACATACCTGCGAATCTGACACATGGCGATGTATGTGTAGATTCTTGGGAGGAGCAAACCTGTTGGATGCATGACACATGTAAGGCATGTGTCACGTCTTGATTGGTGGGTAGAATACACTATTAACAAGAAGGGAGAGTTTGAGTTCCTTAATGTGGGTTATGTTAGAGCAAACGTGGAGAGAATTTGTAAGACTGTAAAAAGTTTCATCCATTTTTACCTTTGAACTGGGGAGGTATTTATAAGGTTCAGGAGGGATGCGCATGGCTGCTACATGTCTCAGGCCCCATTTGATAACACTCCAGCTGCCCTGGTATTACTTTTGGTCTGGAGTTAATTTTGGTTTCTACTCTAGAATCAATAGAATCCAGTTTGATAAAAATGAATCTGGAATCAATTACAGGTATGGTGATGGTGGCGGTGGTGGTGGTTGGTGGTGGGTGGCAGTGGCGGTGGTTGGTGGTGGGTGGTGGTGGCGATGGTGGTGGGTGGTGTGTGGTGGTAGTGGTGGTGGGTGATGGTGGTAGTGGTGATAGGATGGCAGTGGTGGTGGTGGTGGTGGGAGCGGCGACGGTGGTGGTAAGTGGTCGGTGGTGGGTGGAGGGTGGTGGTTGCAGCGGTGGTGGTGGGTGGTGAGTGGTGGGTGGTGGTGGTGGTGGTGGTCATCGTCGTCGTCATGGAGGTAGTGGTGGTAGTGGTGGCAGTAGTGGTGGTGGTGGTAGTGGTGGTGGGTGGATGGAGGTGGTAGCGGTGGGTGGTGGTAGTAGCTCCCTTAAAAGCAGCTCTGGCGTAACCAAAGCTGTAAGACCCGCACGCCACGAACCCGGCCTAACCTTATATTTTGTGTCGGGACCCGTCTACATATCATGGTCGAGCCAAGTGGACCAATTGTGTGAAGAAAAACCAAGACCCAATATAAAAATTTGCCCAAAAACAGTCAAAATGAGGGTAAGGTCGCAGGTTTTAATAGGCAGGTCCGACCCTCCCATCGACCCTCACCATCGACCCTCAACCATGGGTCACAGGGTTTATGAGTTGTCCGACCCTCCCATCGACCCTTGGTACTCGGGAAAAACAGCACGAACCGAAAATTAGGAAACCTTCTTAATTTCGATTGGAACCTTTCCTAAACTCAATGGGACTTATTTTGGGAGGTTTTGCCCTATAAATAGGACGTCCCTAAGCCTCTTTCAATCCTTTTACAACCCTAATTGGATTGAGAGAAAGAGAAGAGAAGGAAAACTTGAAGAAAAGGCTAAGGAAGAAGAGGAAATTCAGAGGAACTCTGAATCTCAGCAAACCTAAGGTATGAATACATTCCCCATGATTTATTTAAGACTTTAGAATGGTTTATGAAAAGGGTATGACTTAGAAGAAACCCAAATCATTCATCCATGGTTTCGTTTCAATGGAAACCATGGAGGAGATCATTAAAACCATGTAGGTGAATAAAGTATAGTTCTAAACCATAGAACATGTATAGAATGCCTTGTGGAAGTAAGTCATATGACCCAACCATGAAAGAGAGAACAAAATCTGATATTTTTGACTCAAACCATGGAGGGTCGCACCTAGGGTCGATGATAGATCCGACCCTAGCATCGACCCTTAGTGTTCGGGAAGTTCAGATTAGGGGGAGAGTCGCACCCAGGGTCGATCATGACTCTGACCCTACCTCCGACCCTCAGTTAACAGAATGGTTTTTAAAAATTAGAATAAATTCTAATTAAATTTTATCGATTTTGTTAGGTCTTCTAGCAATATAATAACATTATAAAGGTGATTCTAAAGCTTAAAAAAGTATCTATTAGCAAGTTAAGGTGAGGAAACAGAACTCTAAACTAATTGGTTAATAACAAACTGTTTTCTATTTTCTTGAGTCCAATGCCATGCTTGATTCTATGCGAAGATGTTTGTAATGTGCATACAACATGTCATCCAATATTTCTATTATTTGTTCATGCATATTTATTTTATTGTTTATAACATGATGATGATGATGATGATAGGAATAGGCATGTGATTGTATGTGTGTGGTTGGAGTACTTGATGCGAGCGAGTATCAGGGGAGGTGTGATGAGAACATCAATAAACGTTAACCTTTGGCGGGTCTCAGCACTTTATCTCTATCTCTAACTCAAGTCTTGTGCATTAGCATCGTCGTATCGCCATTACTTTAGCAGAACTATTATGTCGTAGAGTATCAGGGGAGGTGGTCTCGGTCCTTGTAGTCTCTGACTCTACCGGGGGGGCCTTAGCTCTATCTCTATGGACATTATGAGGGATGCTGGGGTGAGGCCTTGGATACACTGTTTGGCATTAGGATTGGTTAGTTGCGAGCCCAGTTTGCATCCCTCGCCAACAGGGGCTTTCATGTTGGTATAGCACTATATAGCAATAAACGTTAACCTTTGTTATATAATGTTTATGATTGGGTGCTTGTGAGTCGACGATAAACGTTACCTTCGGACGGTGTCACACACTTATGTATAGAGGCGGGGTCAATAAACACGACCTTTGACTACCTAAACCTTTCTATTTCATATTAGAAACTTTAAACCAGACCAAAGATATGAATTGATTGCATGCATATGTATTGTTGTATTGTTTTGTTACTCACTGAGCTCAAGTTGGAGAGCTGACCATCGCGCACGCAATTCTTTTTAGTTTCTGATGTTGCAGGTACTATGATTGAAGATTATGTCGGCATGCCAACATATGAATAGGTGGTGGTTATGATAAGCAAGCTGTAGAGGACGAACATGGTTCGTTAAGCGAGCGTTTCAGCGGTGGACAAGCGTAGTGTTTAGTTTGCGTATTTGGATATTGTAATATGTATTAAATTATGTTTTGGTTACATGAAAATAAATAGAATATTAATTATTTATCATGATTAGACCTCAGGTCATTATCTGTAAGACTTTCGCTATTTACTTTATTACCTCTGATTAATGTGGAATGTGTTTTGGTTTATCATATGTGGGATAGCCTATTTTGAGATCCTGGTTGAACCGTTGGTTTATTGACGATTCATCACACCATTCTGAATAGTGCAGAATTGGGGTGTGACAACTTGGTATCAGAGCTCTCTCAGGCCTTTCCATGAAACCTGAATACTTCCACTAGAGTGCATGAACTGAGTTAAGATAAATTAAAAGCTTTAATACAAACACACAATAAGCACCTGTGTTGGTTGAGACAGAACTTAAACAATACAATAACTATAAGAGGTGGAACTATATATATATATATATATATATATATATATATATATATATATATATATATATATATATATATATATATACACTCAAACAGAAAGAGAAGACCAAAAATTATCCTAATAAACAAATGATATAGGGTATTATCTATAAGTCGGACAGTTATCTAAAAATACAACAGATAAAGTACAGTAGCAAGAAGGGAGCTTTTGTAAAGCAGAAAAGCTGGAATACCGAGTTGGTACTCACAAGATGTGAAACTCGATGCATGACCGAGAAAGAAGAAAAATGGCTAGTAATGCCTAAATCCCTGTGGAGATAAAGAGAAAGATCTCGGGCTAAATCCAACAGAGATAGGAGAATAACGGCCCTACATTAAGAATAAGAGTAACTACAAGAAGATAAAGCTATACTCTTGGGTGACGTGGAGATTCAGAGTGAGATCCATTACACGCTGATCCATTGCCCACTGAGCATTATGAAGAGATGTTGCAACTTGACCCCACCACTATCTGGGTCGAGAACGAGTAATGAAAAACTCATCTGAGTAGATAATCAGACTGTATCGAATTAAAAGAGTGAACAACTAGGCCACTCCAGCCAACCACTGGGACTACCAAGTACCTTGGTTATGGTTGTCATAAACTTGACCCAATAAAATACAAGAGCAACAACAGATGAGACCGACTATGCAAGTCGCTATGTAAATCACTACCCAAGTTATCGATGCTACATCAACACCTTCGGGTCAAACCAAGTACGGTACCAACTAGTAGCAACACTGTACCCCAGTACATGTTAGCCCACAGTACCTATAATACAGCAAGTCCCAGTAATGCACACCCCAGTGTAGAAGTTTGGTGCACAACAAGCAGTATATCAAGGTGGTTACCCTTATCAGCCACCGATGCATGGGATATTGCATCATGACAGAATGATCCGACAAGGATTGAAGAATGTCTTCTGAAGATGATACCTCGGATGTTTTTAGCAGAGGATCGAATCTATTGTGGCCATATGGCAAGATAGTTTATATAGAATGCGGTGCATTATTGATTTACTCTTATGATTATAGAGGATGCACATACCAGATTTTAAATTCTCGTGTCTTGACAGGATACCTTCTTGATTTAACCTGTCAATTGAAGTTATGGATATTGTTTCTTTAGTATTAGTCCTGATTATACCAATCTGAACCACTCTCATGATCGACCACATGAACAGATATGTGAACTGAACGAATAGTTAAATGTTTAATCATGTTGAGCGTACATCTTTTCGATTTACACCTGATTTATTGATGTACGAAATTTTTCTCCAGATTATACCTGATTTACTGATGTACGAAATCTTTCTCCAGATTTACTCTTGTAGTGCCTTGACCAATGGCATTATATATTCGATAAAACCTGTAACCATGAGGTTAAGAATTGTAAAACTTCTATTGCATGTATTTGGACCACCGTGTAACTTAATGATCTTTTGATGTCGGTTGGATTACTACAGATTTACTCCTGATTCTTTAAACCTAGGTTCACCAGATAAAGCAAGTGTTTGTCATTATGCTAAATCGACAAAAGGAAGTGAATCACTTTTGGATGAATATTTTGATTCATACACTCCCTGACCTTTGATGATAAAAATGTTTAGTGATAATGAAATTATTGAAAGAAAGATGATTAAATTCAGATTAAATGTCATAACCAATGAACCTCAGATGAAGTAATAGAGGATTTATTTTGAGATTGCTAAATGGATGGATATGAATCATGTCTATAAAAGAGTGCATGAGAAAATGTGAAAACTATTAAGAGTAGCCAGTAAATAAATAGATAGCACTCAAGTAGAGTTAAGGATGGCTATATCGGTACAAATTTTGACAATGTAGAAGATTCCTAAAGGTAAATTTAAGAGTGGATACAAGGATAAAGTCATGGCATAAGTAGTACTCAATTTAATACAATGATAATTGAGTTATGCCCAATGTTGAGTGATTGATTAAGAAAAGACCAAAAGAGTTTAGATGAATTAATGAATTTATAAGCATATACCCTAATGCTTATAGATAGACTTGGGGTATGAAGTAACAATCACAAGGTATGTTTCGAGGTATATGGAAGAGAGAGAGCAAGGTAGAACAGCAAGGATAAAAGAAATACAAGCTAATGAGTGCAATATGAGATTTTGATGATAGTCTTTGAAAAATCAAAAGAGGTGAAAGAACTAGACAAGCTCTTAAGACCTTTACATCAGATTTTGCTAGTTCAAGCCCCTTTTTGGACTAGATATGGTACTGGATGAGTGTTATGAACAATGTCCAAATCGTATGGATGGATGAAATTTGGACGCAACCTAATTAGACTTGAGATGGCAGACTTTGACGTCATCTTGGGGAAAGACTGGTTGTCTCAACACTCTACAAAGTTGTTATGTGCATAGAAGAGGTTATCATTCAAGAATAAAGATGGCATATAATTTGGTTTTATTGAAAGCCTATTGCCTAGGAAGCGGAAGCTGATCCTCGCTATGCTAAAGGCGAAGAGATGCTTTGAAGAGAAAGAAGTTGGATATATGGTATCTTGTGGTATACATTACCAAAGAAGCACCACGGATGATAGATATTGATGTGATGCATAAATTCCCTGATGTGTTTCCAGGAGACTTACCGGGTTATCACCTGATCGTGCAACCGAGTTCGTCATCGACTTGTTACCAAGGATGATACTCGTGTCAAAGGCACCTGTAGAGTAGCTTCTATGGAGTTAAAGGGATTGAGACGTAACTACAACAGTTATTAGACAAGGGTTCTAATTAGCTAAGTATTGCATCATGGGAAGTGCCAATGTAATTCATGAAGAAGAAGGATGGTAGTGTTGTTTGCCTATAAACTACCGGGAACTAAACAAGCTCACAGTCAAGAATCGATATCTACTACCTTAGATCGATGACTTGTTTAAACAGTTGGAAGGAACAATGGTATTTTCTTCAGTCAAAATATCATTAGTTGAAGAATTTTGGATAGAAATATCTCGAAGATAATTTTTAGAATCGGGATTGGACATTATGAGTTCTCGATTATGACGTTTGGATTAACCAATGCCCTTACATCTTTTATGGAGCTGATGAACTAAGTGTTTCATGACATGTTGGACACGTCGGTCATAGTTTTCATAGATGATATTTTGGTTTATTCCAAGAATGAAACAATTCATACAACGAATTTTAGAACAGCTTCACAACAGCTGAGAAGGGAAAAGCTTTATACCAATTCTAAGGAATATGAGACCCGATTAAACAAAGTGATCTTATTAGATCACGTAGCGTCATAAAAAGGAATAAAGTGGATCCTATTAAGATAGAAGTAAACATATGGTGAGGAACACCTAAAGAATATTGCGAAGATCAGAAGTTTCTTGGGTTAGCTGGTTATTACAGACGATTTTTGGAGGACCACTCTAAGATCACAATACCTCTTACCAAGCTAACCAGGAAAGGAAAGGAGTTTAATTTGACTGACAAGGGTGAAGAATATTTCTAGATTCTAAAGTAAGATTGATATCAGCTCCCATCTTGATCGTTTCGGCACCAGGGAAACCTTTTACCCTATCCATTGGAGCTTTCGGATTGGATCTAGGATGCGGGTTGATGTAAGGTAAATAAGCGATTTCATATGCTTTAAGAAAACTGAAAGAGCATGAGAAGGGTTACCCAACTCATGATTGGAGTTACCGGTGATGAATTATGCAATCAAGACTTGGAGACATTATCTAAACGGAGAATAATTTTAGGTTAAGAGTCCTATTTATCTCTTCATTAGAAAGAGTTGAACATGAGGATAGGAAAATGGTTTGAACATTGAAGGATTTAGACCGTGATATTCAAGGTCACTGAGCAAGGCTAATGTAGTAGCTAAGCCTTAAGCAAAAAGGGATTATGAGGTCTGAGGAAGGACCCAGTATAAATGTTGTCTTATGTTCCACAGCAACAGATTTAGATTTGGAAGAAGAGTAACTTATAATAGAAGCTAGTGATGATCTAATCGAGCGAGAACTTATGGATGAATTATGAAACAATAGTTCGGTTGCGTTTATGGCATTAAAAATCATCTCTGAATTGGTGGATGAAATAAAAGTAGCAATTTTGTTAAATCTGTATATAAGAATAATGTCAGAAGATTTAGAGAAAGAAAAACCTAACCCTGACTTACTTTGGATGCGGAGATAGTACTCAGATACAGAGGCAGATTCTGAATACATGAGGATACTATGAAGAGGATAAGGATAAGAGTCCATTGTACTCAATATTCAGTACATACTAGAGTACCAATATGTATCATGACATGAAGAGATTATTTTGGCAGAAAGGGAATGGAAGTGGTTGTGGATAGATGCATGTTTCAGTAATTGAATTATCAGCAAATAAAGGCTGAAAGACAAAGACCAACATGGCTACATAATAACTATCAAAGCCAATCTGGAAGTGAAACTGCATTACAATGAACTATGTCACTGATTTGCCACTGACTCCTAGATCGGTTGACGCAGTATGGGTGATTGTTGATCGCCTTATGAAGATAGCTCATTCCATTGCTATACGAACTCGGTATGCTTTGGAGCGGCTAACTAAGCTATATATGGATAGTATTGTCAGATTGAATGGTATGCATGAGAGAAGCTCATGTTTTATCTTGAAGTTTTGGAAGGATCTATAGGAAACAATGGGAACAAAGTTGAAGTTTAGTACCGCATTTTACCTTAAACTGACGGACAGTCGAGGCGGACTATACAAATCCTAAGAGATATGCCCCGAGTTTATGAAATTGATTTCAAAGAACTTGAGTTGAGAAGTTACCGTGAATTGAAGTTGCTATTAAGCTACCATGTAAATGTTACCTATCAAGCATGGTACGATAGTAATGTTAAATTCTTTTATTTTGGAATAAAGTTGGTGAATGAAGAATTTTGGAAACCTAAGTCTAATGAAGAAAACTATCGAGTGACAGACAAGATCAAAGAAAAGGGGCAGGACAGCTCAGGATTGTCAGAATAGACACCAAGACCTTGAGTTCGCCATAAGTGACAAAGTGTTTTTGAAGATATCACTTATGCGCAGTTTGAAATGATTAGACAAGAAGGAAAGTAGTATTCTATATATGCGTCGAATCCTATAAACTTTGGAGAGACGTAGAAAAATTGCATATCAATTAGTGTTACCGCTATTCATGTCTAGTGTGCATGATGTATTTCATGTGTCTCTATTGAAGAAGTACATTGGAGATCCATATCAAAAGAATTGACCACGGAGTCACTGGATTAGATAGAATGTTTAACTATTGAAGAGGTACCAGCCTAGTTCACTAGTTGGAAGGTACAATGTTTCCAAAGCTGAGATAATTATTATATGAAGATAATCTGACGAAGACTAGACGTAGAGAAGAGTGCATAGGAGGAATAAGATGCAATGCGAAAATAGAATTCCCACCTATTGACTCCGAAGTAAATTCAAATTTTGAGGACAAAATTTATCTTAAGGATGGGGGAGTTATAAGATCCGTACTTTCAAATTTCGAGGACGAAATTTCTTTTAAGGGTGGTGGAGTTGTAAGACCTGCACGCCACGAACCTGGCCTAACCTTATATTTTGTGTCGGGACCCGTCTACATATCATGGTCGAGCCAAGTGGACCAAATGTGTGAAGAAAAACCAAGACCCAATATGAAAATTTGCCCAAAAACAGTCAAAATGAGGGTAGGGTCGCAGGTTTTAACAGACAGGTCCGACCCTCCCATCGACCCTCACCATCAACCCTCACCATCGACCCTCAACCATGGGTCGCAGGGTCTATGAGTTGTCCGACCCTCCCATCGACCCTCACCATCGACCATCGGTACTCGGGAAAAACAGCACGAACCGAAAATTAGGAAACCTTCCTAATTTCGATTGGATCCTTTCCTAAACTCCATGGGACTTATTTTGAGATATTTTGCCCTATAAATAGGACGTCCCTAAGCCTCTTTCATTCCTTTTACAACCCTAATTGGATTGAGAGAAAGAGAAGAGAAGAAAGAGAAGAAGAGAAGGAAAACTTGAACAAAAGGCTAAGGAAGAAGAGGAAATTCAGAGGAACTCTGAATCTCAGCAAACCTATGGTATGAATACATTCCCCATGATTTATTTAAGACTTTAGAATGGTTTATGAAAAGGGTATGACTTAGAAGAAACCCAAATCATCCATCCATGGTTTCGTTTCAATTGAAACCATGGAGGAGATCATTAAAACCATGTAGGTGAATAAAGTATAGTTTTAAATCATAGAACATGTATAGAATGGATTGTGGAAGTAAGCCATAGGACCCAACCATGAAAGAGAGAACAAAATCTGATATTTTTGACTCAAACCATGGAGGGTCGCACCTAGGGTCGATGGTAGATCCGACCCTAGCATCGACCCTTAGTGTCCGGGAAGTTCAGATTAGGGGGAGGGTCGCACCCAGGGTCGATCATGACTCTGACCCTACCTCCGACCCTCAGTTAACAGAATGGTTTTTAAAAATTAGAATAAATTCTAATTAAATTTTATCGATTTTGTTAGGTCTTCTAACAATATAATAACATTATAAAGGTGATTCTAAAGCTTGGAAAAGTATCTATTAGCAAGCTAAGGTGAGAAAACAGAATCCTAAACTAATTAGTTAATAACATACTATTTTCTATTTTCTTGAGTCAAATGCCATGCTTGATTCTATGCGAAGATGTTTGTAATGTGCATACAACATGTCATCCAATATTTCTATTATTTGTTCATGCATATTTATTTTATTGTTTATAACATGATGATGATGATGATGATAGGAATAGGCATGTTATTGTATGTGTGTGGTTGGTGTACTTGATGCGAGCGAGAATCAAGGGAGGTGTGATGAGAACGTCAATAAACGTTAACCTTTGGCGGGTCTCAGCACTTTAGCTCTATCTCTAACTCAAGTCTTGTGCATTAGCATCGTCGTATCGCCATTACTTTAGCAGAACTATTATGTCGTAGAGTATCAGGGGAGGTGGTCTCGGTCCTTGTAGTCTCTGACTCTACCGGGGGGCCTTAGCTCTATCTCTATGGACATTATGAGGGAAGCTGGGGTGAGGCCTTGGATACACTGTTTGGCATTAGGATTGGTTAGTTGCGAGCCCAGTTTGCAGCCCTCGCCAACAGGGGCTTACGTGTTGGTATAGCACTATATAGCAATAAACGTTAACCTTTGTTATATAATGTTTATGATTAGGTACTTGTGAGTCGACGATAAACGTTACCTTCGGACGGCGTCACACACTTGTGTATAGAGGCGGGATCAATAAACGCGACCTTTGACTACCTAAACTTTTCTATTGCATATTGCAAACTTTAAACCAGACCAAAGATATGAATTGATTGCATGCATATGTATTGTTGCATTGTTTTGTTTACTCACTGAGCTTAAGTTGGAGAGCTGACCCTCGCGCGCGCAATTCTTTTTAGTTTCTGATGTTGCAGGTACTATGACTGAAGATTATGTCGGCACGCCAACATATGAACAGGTGGCGGTTATGATGAGCAAGCTGTGGAGGACGAACATGGTTCGTTAAGTGAGCGTTTCAGCGGTGGACACGCGTAGTGTTTATTTTGCGTATTTGGATATTGTAATATGTATTAAATTATGTTTTGGTTACATGAAAATAAATGAAATATTAATTATTTATCATGATTAGACCTCAGTTCATTGTCTGTAAGACTTCCGCTATTTACTTTATTACCTCTGATTAATGTGGAATGTGTTTTGGTTTATCATATGTGGGATAACCTATTTTGAGATCCTGGTTGAACCGTTGGTTTATTGACGGTTCATCACACCATTCTGAATAGTGCAGAATTGGGGTGTGACAAAAGCTACTCTTTTTAGTTCTCTAATATCAGCTCATAGAGGCGTTTTTAGTCCGGTTCACTCCCTGGGAGCTCGAAATTGAACCAGATTTATCAAATAATATTCTTCTCCGAAATAGCTCCTGGGGAACCGGGAGCCAAAAATCCTGCTCCAGGAGTATTATCAATCAGTGTGCTGAAGTGATAGTCTTAGGTGTTTTGCTTGTGGCTTTGTTGGATTACACGTGATTGATCATGCAGAGATGATAGTCTCTTTCTTCACTGCGTGGCAGTATGCATTGAGGTTGGATATTTTTCCCCTTACACGTGGTGCTTCATGTGGAGAGGCCTTCATGAGGTTCTCTCTACATCAGTTTGTCCATTGAGATCCAGTAGTGGGGTTTGACACATGGGCATCCACACGTACTTGTCTACTGAGGTGCTTTGCATGTGGGTTTCCACGAGGTTCTATCTGCTAGGTGACACGCAGTGGACTACAAGCTTTGGTAGTTGAAGTTGGATTCAAATCCTTTCATGCCCTCGTGTTGGCATGAGGAAAATCCTATGGCTGTTATTCACTGTGTGCGTATACCAATACATTGGTATGTGCGCACAGTAAACTATACAATCATAGGATTTTCCTCATACCAACATGAAGGCATGAGAGGATTAAAATCCCTTAAAGTCGGGCTAGAAGTTGGATAGGAAGTTGGGCCAAGTGCATAGGCACGTGTCTTTTATTAATTTGGTGGGCGTATTTCTCTTCTAACACTAGCAATCCTTCCCTTTTTGTTTTTTTTTTTGTTCTTGGCAATTTTTAATCCCAACTCCAAAGACGAAAAAAAAAAATATCATACCGTCCATATCCCTTTCTACTCACTCCTTTAATTTTCTATTAATGTCAACATAGTTTCAATATTTACCCAAAAAAAAAACCATAGTTTCAATTTTATTATGCTCTCTTACCAAATATATATATATATATATATATATATATATATATATATATATATATATATATATTACGGTTCGGACTTAGGTGGGATCGATCCCATGTAACACCCCGAGTCAACCTAATAGGAGAACGTTTCTCGCGAGTGTAAAACCGATTCCAAGGCTGATCTGATTTGTAATCGATTACTTGAACCTTGAGGTACTCAAGATTAGAAGTTGAGTTCATTTATCTTTCTATATTTATTAATATTGAGTCGGATGAGTTGCAATATTCTTATAACCAGTCCGAGAAGATATAGGATGAGTTGAATTTATGCATATATTGCATAAAAAAAGGTTTCTTGTGATTACATGCGTCTTAAATTTTGATATGAAATCTCAACCATATGATTCATTATTTTTTTTAATACTCAATTATTTAAGAAAAAAATTGACTTTTATAACGTTGGCCCAGAACTTCGTACCTTTTTTAGTGGCAGTTTCTATCACCCATATTGAAGAGGAATAATTTCACTGGCATTGGCTAAAGGTTGAAGAAAAGCTTTCCCTTTTTTAAATACAGAAATAAAAATTTATAGAATGACAAAATTAATAATTTATATTTATGAGTTATTTATGACAAATCTTAATGAGAATAACTTATGAATCATAAATAATAATCGTTCAATATTATTAGACATAAATAAATCATAATAATGAGAAACATCTTCTAATTTATTTGTTAATTTTAGATTATATTAATTTATTTTAAATAGATATATATAAGTATTATAAATCATATCAAACAACTACATATGTAATAATATATTGTATATTTAATTTTATAATATATGCCGAAGAGAGAATAACCTATTGGCAACTAGAACGGAAAACTAAGGTAAAAGGTGATGAAATCTGCATATCACAAAAAACAAGAAAAAATAAATAAATTGAAATAAAAAACTTGAATCAATGGCAAGATCCTCCAATAAAAATTCTCAATGGAAGAATCTTTAGGAGCATCAGCCAAGCAACCATGATATAGCAGTCTTGTTTAGTTGTTTTGCCATGATGAGCAGCAACACTAGTACTCGGAATGGATCATGAGGCTGAATAGAATATATATTTGAACAAAATTTTCATTAAAAGAATGGTTGTGTGGTCAGCAAGCTTGATGGCTTGATCCATCCATCAAAGTTGTGCACACTGAAAGCGAGAGCAATAGCCTTATCTATGTTGTCTAGCTTTTTTTTTTTTTTTTTAATCGAATTAATCTATTGCGAATTCTACACTAGAGTTTCTCCTATCGATTGGGTTGGGTGTATTACGTGGGTTCTAGTACAAATCATGACATTAAATTTTGTGGTAGGATGGTTGATGAAGTTATTTAGGTTCTTTTTGATATATATTATAGAGTAAATTACACAGACACCCCCTCTACAGTAGTGAAATTACACAACACTATCCTGTTTTTTCAAAAATTACACAGAATACCCCTATAATGATGGTATCATACAATCTCATCCCTACCGTTAGTTTCAACTTAACGACAGAGGCTCACTTTTTTTTTAAGATGAAAATACCCTTACTAAGGGTAAAATGATTAAAACATTTTCTTGTTAGTTCTCTCCTCCACGAAAATTTCTTTTCTTCTCTTCAGTTCCTTTTTTTTTCTAGGTTTTTTCTTCTTCACGGTTTCGCGGCTCATAGTTTCTTCCGTTTTCTTCTCTTCTCTTCACTTCCGTTTTCTTGGAGGAGAGACGATCTCAATCCCTCGAAGCGAACCCTTCAGAGAAAAAAAGGCAAGAAAACACCTTTCGAGTTTGAAATTAGTGCTCTCCAGTCACCACCTTTGTTTTCTTCGTTTTTGCCATTACAGGGTATTACCCATTCACCAGAAACCTAAATATGTAACAACCTCAATCTTCCATTTAAGCTTAATCCAAAACCCAACTGGGGCAACCTAGGGTTTTGAGATAAAAGGTTGGCCTTTCCCGGTCACAAATGCCAGTATGTCCAGACACCAACGATTAGTGCAACTACAAAATCAACTCTTTCTCAGAACAGAAAATTCAAGGACAAGGGATTCTGTGATTAATCGATTTGGATCTATCGTCACCCATTGCTGGGATAATCGCTGGGATTATCGTTGGATCTGATCACCAACAATGAACAGAATCGCTGCCGCTTCTAATCATAGAAGAAGAATGATTTGAAATACCAGCGCTTTAATTCAAGAAGAAGATGAATCGTTAGCTTGATTAAAATCAATGAAGGAAGTACTGAAATCAACTGGAGATAAATGAGAACCACTGCCATCACTCTCGATTGGTGAAGAAGGTGGTGAATCACCCATCCTTTTTTTTTTTCCCGTTCTCTGTTTTCCACCGGCTGTTGCTAGTAGCAGGGGAAGATGATCAGTAAATTAAAACTAGTGGTAACAATACTCAATCAATCTGCTCTTTTCTTCTCCCACGTCTCTTTCTGCAAATTCAAGTCACCTGTAGTGTTTGCGAAGCTAAAGGCGGTCTCAAGAACAATCCCCATTAAAGGACAAGGTGAACTGAAATTGAAGCCGTGGAGAAGAAAAAACCTAGAAAAAAAAACAGAACTGAAGAGAAGAAAAGGAATTTTCGTGGAGGAGAGAACTAACAAGAAAATGTTTTAGTCATTTTACCCTTAGTAAGGGTATTTTCGTCTTAAAAAAAAAGTGAGCCTCTGCCGTTAAGTTGAAACTAACGGTAAGGATGAGATTGTATGATACCATCATTATAGGGGTATTCTGTGTAACTTTTGAAAAAGCAGGGTAGTGTTGTGTAATTTCACTACTGTAGAGGGGGTGTCTGTGTAATTTACCCTATATTATAAAATTAATTATATAATATACTATGACGTATGTAATTTTTTGGTATGATTTATGATATTTATTTATATTTAAAATAAATTAATATAAATCTAAAAATAGATAGAAGGTGTTTATTATTATTGTAATAATCTATTATTATTTCTTTATATTTAGTGGAACCAAACAATTATTATTTATGATTCACAATTTATTCTTATAAATGATTTGTCATAAATAACTCATAAACATAATTATAAATTATATCAAAGAGAACCTTTACATGATCAAACTGATTTTCTTTTAGGGTTGGATGTGATTTATTTGTTATGCTCTGAATATTCCCAACTTAGTTTATGATACATTTAAACTGTAATTTTTTTTTTTATTGGGGTTTTATTTTTTATATTTACACTTTTGAGTCTTTGATCCAGTTGAAGAAAAATGTGCAAAGCATAAGAAGCCAAGAGCAATAAAAGACGTATGTCCATAAAAAGATGCAAGCCAGCTATAAATATATATATTTGGCCAGCCAAATGGGTGTAAAAAGAAAAAGAAAAAGAAAAAGTTGAAAGATAGGGAAAAGCCCCTAGATTTTTAAATTGAATACTAGCATGTCAATCTTCCCCTTTCAGTAAGAACTAGCAGGTCAGACATAACTTAGGTATCAATTTTGGCCGGTTTGAACCATATATCCTAGCCATGTAGTATATTATTTCCATATAGTTTTGGCTAGGACTACAATAGAATTAGGTTGGGTCGAGCTTTTTTAAAACCCGCCCAACCCTCAGTTCCCTTAGTTGGGCTCAGACCCAGCTCGACCATGACTCAGGACCTAAAAAATCCAACCCTGGCTTGCATTTAGGGCAAGACTGGGTTGACTCTGATTGACCTTGATCTTGGGAAAGGGGAAGCGAGATGCAGAGGTTGGGCCAGGTAAAAGAGAGGAAGAAGAAGAAAGAAGAAAAATAATCGAAGGAGGAGGAGGAAGAAGAAGAAGAAGACATGGCCAGGCTAAACTCATCCCAAGGCCTTAACACTAAACCGGTCCAGCTCAACCCTAACTAAAAACTAGAAATTCCCAGCCATGACCCACCCTCAGGGCCAAGGCCTCAGTCTAGACCCTAATTAGGCTCAAGGCGGGTTAAGGCAGGCTCATACCAATAGAGCCAAACTAGCATCCTTAGTTTTGTCTATTTTATCAATAAGAGGCTGATGTGGCCAATTTAATTAACCATGGGATAGATAGAAACTACATGGATTGGGCATCTATCAAGTTTTATATAAAGTAAAAATATTAATCAGGCCCAACATTTGATCTTTTTTCCTACTAACTATTGATTATACACTTTAAATGTAATGTTTAATTTTGGGTTGAAAGTACCATCTAAGTCGAATGATATGGACAATCTAATCATGATATTCAGAATCCAAAAAAAAAAAAAAAAAAACATGACAATCTAACTAATCTTTTCTAAACAGGCCATTTTGGGTTGAAGTACCATCTGAGATGAGCAGATTAGTATCTGATCTGTCTTTGGCATCATTTTTATTTTTGCTTTTATAAGTTTTTGATATCATTTTTGGTTGTTATTTTTAAAAAAAAATAGAAATAATCAAAAAATAAAAAATAAAAAATAAAAACAAAAGGTTTGGTTTTTGGCCTTAAACATTTTTTGCATAACAAGTATGAGCATGTGATTTAAACAAAGGTAAAATAGTAAAACTAATATATTCTTTTTTAATAACATTAGCTTTTTATCCACTCCTCTCTTCCTTTCTCTCTCTTTGTGGATTCGATCACCATAAAACACTTTTTATGTTTGTCCAACCTCCAATCTGTTCCATTGGATTCAAGTATAACAAAAAACTATAAGAGCTTTTAAATTTCAAGTTGATTGGAGAAGGAGATTACTAGATATCAAGATTTGAAAAATTCTAGAATTTGAAGAAATCCAACTCTTATTTTTTATTTTAGCCAACTCAATTGTATTCTTTTGACTGTTTAACCTTTGATCGGATCCGTTGAATGTTAAGACTATTATGCATAGTAGTTACCAAAAACAATTTATTTTTTACAAAAAAAAAATTCAAAATAACTTTTGATAAATAAAAAAAAATGATACCAAAAAGAGCTAAGATATTTTTTCATTTACACCATCTATATCTGATCTAATCACAATCCATCCAAGTATAACTTTGCATGTATATAATTATTGGGAAAATCCCCACAAAATTAGTGTGCGGATTCATTCTCATATTCTCTCAGAAAACTCATAGTCTCCCTTTTTCTGATAACTTCTTTCAACCCCCTGATCTTATAGGTCCTCATTGAAGATATTGATTCATGCACACTTATTTATGTATTATGGGAGATTTCCAAGATAACCATTGTCCATAAATATTATATTACATATAATAATATAGAGAAAAAAATATTTACCACCCCTGTAACTTACCTTAATGATAGTTGAACACCCAATGTTTAGGAAAAGACAGTTACCTCCTCTAAAAACACTATTAAAATACAAATAGACCCATGCATTTAGGAATATTCCATTAGATCTTAATGGTGGGAGCCTAATAGTTCCTTAATGACCAAATTACCCTTTATAAAGATGACTGACTTAAAAAACGGTTTAAAAAAATGGTAGGAATTTGAAACTAGACTTCATGATCCGTTCAAGAGATTACGTTCTAGGCAAGTTGGTTAAACTGTTGTTCTGCAGAAACATCATCTCCTTCACTTCTTGGGGTTTTTTTTTTTTTTTTTTTTTAAGTTAGTCACCTTTATAAAAAATGTAATTTGGTCATTAAAGAAATATTGGACTCCGACCGTTAGTATCTAATGGAATATTCTTAACAGTATAAGTTTATTTGTATTTTAATAGTATTTTTAAGAGAGGTAATTGTCTTTTTTTAAATATTAAGTGTTCAATTGTCATTAACGTAAGTTACAGGGAGAGATAATTCTTTTTTTTCTAATAATATATGAACATGTGATACATTGAGTTACATGATGCTTGTATGGTATACGTTTGAACTTGTTTTTGTGTTGTATCTGACTTATGAGAATCATAATAATATGATATATTAATTAAAACTTGGAAGATAGACGTTGGAACTTGTTTATGTACGTTGTATCTGACGTATGAGAATCACAATTTCATTTGAATATTTTAGATTTCTCACAATTTCATCCGAATATTCTTTAGATTTCTAATAGTTTTAACTTCTACATGCTTTGTCATCATAGTTATTATTATTATCTTGAATTTTTATTTTATTTAAATTGTTAATTTAAAATTGTGATCATATATCACATGAAAATGTCAAAATTAAGGTTCTATGAAATGTACGTACATATCTAAAAATTAATTGGATAGGGATGTGGAATGGTAAACAATAATTCTGTGGTTTCGGCTTGTTTTGTTTTGACGTAAAATTTATTTTTAATATATAAGATGTTAAAAAAATTTTAATGTATTTTTAAAAGATAAAATATAATGATCTTTAAGAAAGAAAAAAGAAATTTATCAAGAAATTCGTTTTTCTATTTTCTCCACAAAACAAATATTAAAAAAATTAACATATAAAATAGTATATATAAAATTTTTATATAAGATTTTATGGGATCCACATCCTCTCCTCCCAGGGGTTTCTGGGAGGACAGCGACAGCCTTAACTAAATGACCGACACATGACTCTCAGGTGAATTCGAGACCCACGTTCGAACCGACACCCAACCAACAAGCCAAACTAACAGAAGATGTCGACTCGAATGTGTGTCTCGAATTCACCCAAAAACCATATGATGGTCATCCAGATAAAATTATTACGTCCTCCGAAAACCACTAAAAAGAAACGTTATGAATCCTATTTTACATGAACATGTTCCCATGATAATACTGGTGGCATGGTAATTTATGATAGCCGATGAAAACTTCAAGTAATGAAATGAGTCACACGATCATCTTACCACGTGCCAATTTTTTATAATTTTTTTGGGATCGAATAAAAAATAAAATATTATATTATTTAAAAGATGCCACATCAGCTACAAAAAGAAGAGTGCCACTTGGGATACAGCCGAAAAGGAATCTGAAAAAGTACAACAGTACCTTCCTTGTGCTACAAGGAATCGCTGTTGAATCACGTAAGTAATTGCATCACAGAACAACATGGAAAATAATAAATAAATTTTCCAAAAAAACAAAACCCAAACTCTAAGCGCCAAATCACCACACCCTTATTTACCAAAACAAGAAAAAAGAAAATACCTCACCCTTCGCGTCATATGATCATTCAATTTGGTTGCTGCACTTATCTTCCATCTTCTTATTTTTTCTCAATAAAATCTTTGTTTGCTAAAAAAAAATTCTCCCATCTCCCCTTGATAGGGTGGATCTCATCACATTATCTTTGAAGGGTGTTAAATAGTGTGGTTTCTGTTTAATGATGCAGTTCAGTTTCGATTCAATGTGTAATGAGTAAAATCAAAATCAAACCATTTATTAAATAGTTTCAAAATACTTACTAAAATCGATTATTAATCGGTTTCAGTTTTTCAATTTTTAAACGGTTTCATTGCTGGGAGAGAGAAAAATAGAGTTAGGAACAAAGTATAAGGAAAACCAAGTAAATCATTGATTTAATTTTAATTATGTATAAAAATGAATTTATAATTTAAAAGTATACTATGTGAAAAGCATTAAAATGTAACTTAATTTTACAAATATAAACATTCAACACTAAGGGATTAAAATAAAAGTTTAGTCTGTTTTAATGGTTCCAAATAGTCGATTTAAACAGTTTCATCCTTTAAATCAGAATCGAACCATTTAATAATAATGGGTTTCACATTTTCGTTTTAAACAATTTTATTCGATTTCAATATACGGTTCGATTTTATTTTTGACACCTTTAATCTTTCTGCGTTTGAAAATCCAAAAGTGCCCCAGCTGAACCTAATGATCATTCGGCTTAAAAGTAAAACAAAGGAGGAAATATGATTTCTAGACGGGGGTAGTTTCGAAAAACATGAATTACCGGCCAGGGCTCATATGTTTGCCGCCAAAATAGAACACTAGTTTAACGGTTGAAAACAACAAATTTCTTTTGATCGAAAAATTTCAGACAACTCCTCATCCATGAGTAAATCCATTTGCTGAACTGGCTGTGGGGGCCACCACTTCTCCATCTCTTCCCCTGATCCCCTGCCTCGTTTGTATTTTCCGGCTTCGGGGATCTATTTTTATTCCCTCTCTGGTATCATCTGAGAATTGCTTTCCTGTCTATTTCTGATCATCCGTTTGACTTTTATTTCAGATTACCTTTCTGAAGAATCGTGTTCTGAATCTACCTGAAACAGTAAAACTGAATCTTTATCTAGTTTGAATACAGGTTTTCTTACGGTTACGGCTTTTCCTTCTGACTAGCTAACTTCTTTAAGACCATTAAAACTCCCCCAAATTTGACCATCTAAGTTCATCCAATTTGGAGAAGGGTCAGGTGTTCTAGAGTTTAAAATCTAGAAACTTCATTTGAAATTCAAAGGGTCAGCTCTTCTTCATTTGAATTTGTTCCTTCTTATATATTCCCACAATTTCTCATTTTTAGACCAACTCACAGCTCACAATTCATTCGGCCATGGATTCCATATGGAGCAGCTTTCCACCTGCAATTCAATACCTCATCACCTTCATTGTCTTTCTGATCTTCCTAGAACAAATCAACTACTTGAGAAAAAAGCAAACCATCCAAGGTCCTCTGCTAGTGTTTCCTTTTCTGGGTAACGCAATTTCTCTAGTTCGCAATCCAACAAAGTTCTGGGACCTTCAAGCCTCCTTTGCTAAATCAGACCCTCTGGGTATCTCAGCCAACTATGTCATCGGTCGCTTCATCGTCTTCATTCGAAGCTCAGAGCTTTCTCACAAGGTCTTCTCCAACGTTCGCCCTGATGCATTCCACCTCATTGGTCACCCATTCGGTAAAAAGCTTTTTGGCGAACACAATCTCATCTACATGATGGGTCACGATCACAAAGATCTTCGCCGCCGAATTGCCCCAAATTTTACCCCTAAAGCCCTCTCAACCTACATCAATTTGCAGCAGAAGATCATTCTCGAACACCTAAAAAGCTGGGAGTCTCTCTGTTTCAGTAATCCTTCAAAGCCCATTGCTTTTCGTCTCCTCTGTCGCGACATGAATCTTGAAACCTCTCAGACTGTCTTCGTGGGTCCTTACTTGAATGATAAAGCTCGGGTGAACTTCAACAGAGATTACCATCTATTCAATGTCGGATTAATGAAATTGCCAATCGATCTTCCAGGATTTGGGTTCCGTGAGGCGAGATTCGCTGTCCAGAGGCTTTGTAAAACTCTAGCTGTATGTGCAGCTCAAAGCAAAGAGAAGATGATGAAAGGAGAAGAAGAACCCTCGTGTTTGATTGATTTCTGGATGCAAGAGACAGTCAAGGAGATAAAAGCAGCCATGGAAATCGGCGAGAAAGCTCCGTTTTCCGAAGATATCGAGATCGGCGGCCACCTCTTTGATTTCCTCTTTGCAGCCCAAGATGCTTCCACATCGTCTCTGTCATGGGCTGTGACTCTCCTGGATTCACATCCTCAGGTGTTGCAGAGGGTCAGAGAAGAGGTCTCTGCAATTTGGAAACCCGAATCTGGTGAACTCATCACGGCCGAGCAGCTTAGAGAGATGAAGTATACAGAGGCGGTGGCACGAGAGGTTGTGAGGTTTCGTGCACCGGCGACTATGGTGCCTCACATTGCTGGAGAAGATTTTGAGTTGACTGACACTTACACGATTCCGAAAGGAACCATTGTGTTTCCTTCTCTGTTTGAATCGTCGTTTCAGGGGTTTACTGAACCGGAACGATTCGACCCAGATAGATTCTCGGCTGAGAGGAAGGAAGATCAGTGGTATAGAAGGAATTTCTTGGCTTTTGGAGCTGGGGCCCACCAGTGTGTGGGGCAGAGGTATGCTTTGAATCATCTTGTGCTGTTTATTGCTATGTTCACGTCGTTGCTTGACTTCAAGAGGTACCGAACGGACGGTTGTGATGACATTGCGTATGTCCCCACCATCTGTCCTAAGGATGATTGTTTAGTTTCTCTCTCATGGAGGTGTGCTCGTTCTGAAGATTGAAGCAAAGAAGAAAACTAGACGAAAATGCCCTTGATTATTCTCTATTATAAAGTGAGGATAAGAGGGTAAGTGTGTAATTGTGTATAGAAGATTCTTTAGGTGGGGTTGTGATGCCTTGATTGGCTTAGAGGAAATAAACATAAATTGGTGGGAGATTTATTTCATGTGATAGATTGTGATTCATTGAGGAATTGTGTGATTTGGTTTTTTGAATTTCTTAATTGTATTACTCTCTTCAAAATTGTTTATTGAGATTGTTTCGAGTCTTATGATCATGGTTTTAGTCCATAGTATCAAAATGGGTATGGGTGGTTTAAGAAATCAATAAGAGATTGGATATGTATATTGAATTTGTATCGACCTAATACATTGAGATGTCAACCTTTTAACCCATATGTCAATCCAAAGTATTGAATCATCTGATCTGTATCACGTAGGTATTTGTATTGATCACTATCAATAATGATATGGATTATCAATACGATCCGGGTACTAAAACCATGGAAGCTAACACGACCAAGACAGCTAGTTAGGCAATTGACTATGACATCAAAGTTTGTCGGAGGAGTTGACAAATCAATGGATGGATCATTGAATCGAGGAAAAAGATCTCTTTTGTTGTCTAGTCATTACGGTCATGATCCAATAGCTAGAGTTGGTATGCGCAACAAGTAAATTCAATGGTTAGATCATGGTTAGAAACTTAGAGCCTGTTTAATAAAACTCCAGATTCTGGATTCTATCATTTTATGGGTTCTAACTCTTAGGGAGTCATTTTGGAATAGAATTGTAGATTTGAATTTTTATGGGATACTGAACTGGATTCAAACTAACTTCATAATCCAAAAATTTTAAGTATAAAAAATATGATTTTTTTTTTGGAGAAAAAAGAAAAGCAAAAACTCTTGTCTCTTCTTCATAAAAGAAAAGCTTAACCGCACCACCTCCAACTCCACCCCGACCCACACCCACACCCACACCCACCACCAACCACCAATACCACTCTCACCCACCACCAACACCATCATTCACCCTACACCACCACCACAACCACCACCTACAGCCACCACCACCATCATCTGCCACCACCCACCACCACCTTTACCATCCACAACAAACAGTCTGTGGGTGGACTTACGTCTGTGGGTGGAGTTTGACTTCTTTTCTTCCACCTCATATTCTAAATTCTAATTCCAACGTTGATAAATGTGGAAAGACAAGTCAAAATTAATTAATGAATTGACATATAACTAGAATAATAATTTAACTTGAAAAGCATTATTAATTGACTGCATGGCAGCAGCACGTACATACAGCACATACCTACAAATTTATAATATTATAAGCATTATGAACCTTATGAACCTAAAAATAAAGTTACTATAAACTTTATAAATGCACGCACCACTGCCTTAAAACCTTCTTAATTTGCATTGAATCAAAGAAAACGGTAAGGTTTAAGTAGCCATAGAATCACAAACACCTCTCTCTCTCTCTCTCTCTCTCTCTCTCTCTCTCGCTCTGCAGAATTGACTTCTCTACAAGACCATTCTAAAGCTCTATTTCTTTGACAAAATTGACATGGATCCTATAAATAATTGTTAATTAATGGATATAAAATAAGTAGAATAATTCAAGGCCAAAAAAACTTTCTCAATGTGAATTGAATAAAAGAATGTGTAAAGTGTTCTTGTCACACCTTAATTTCGACTGAACCAGAAGTGTGAGTAAATCGTCACTGAACCAACGGTTCACACCAGGATTTCAATAAGACCGTGTCCACTCATACAAACCATTGCACATAACCATAATCAGAATATAATAAAATACAACGAAAGTCTTAAATAAAATGAACTGAGTGATTTATTGATAAATTTAATAAAATATCCAGTTATTCAAATATCGAAACATAATTAAATATCCTTACATCAATTGTATCTTTAACAAAAAATAATTAAAAATAAATTAAATCAACTCCTAGAGGTACACGCAGAAATGACACTCGAATGAAGCGTCATGCTCGTCCTCTCCTGCTTGCACGTCCAAAGCAGTCATGCCTCTGTACACTAGAGCATTCAAGGAATCCTCTACCGTATAATCTGCATCAACATCTAAAAACATGTATATATATACAGGGTGAGCTCACAACTTAGCTCAGTAAGACAAGCAGACAATGCAACAAACATATGCATGAGTAACATTCACATTATGGCCTGGTTTTAAGTTCGCAATGTGCTATAGAAAGGATTGACGGCCACCGCACCTCTATACACGAGTGTGTGAAGCCGCCCAATGGATCAAACACCATTGTCGTCACATATGCACTCACCATGGAATAGGGATTGAGCTAAAGCATCCGGATTAAACACCGCCAACACTTCTCCTGATACCTTACCCATACCAACACGTAAGCCCCTATTGGCGAGGGCTTGCAAACTGGGCTTGCAACTAACCAATCCTATATGTTATCACAGTAAGTCCTATTCCAGCATAGCTCCCTACGACATAGATATAGAGCTAGAGTCTAGTGGCCAGGCCGGAGACCACAGTGCCACTTTCTCCCCCTGATACCCTACCCGCACCAAGCATGCTAAGATAGAACGATACGAAAAGGTGCTAGCATGAGGAATGATCCCAGACCCTCGGCCCTTCCCATTCCACACATCAATGAAAATAATCACATGCCTAACAGTCACATCCTAACATAGCGAGTATGCATGAACAATAATAATAACTGAAAGTAAAGGATGACATGCGAGTATGCACAAACATCAGTCCACAGAATCATAGTTATTAACAACGTTTTACTGTTATTAAATTATTAGGGTTTAGGTCAGATTCCCTTACCTGACGCTTGTTTGATAGCTTTCTCCGCGTCACAGAATCCAAACTTGTTATCACAAGGTCCTACACGATGTTAGGGTTGAATTAGAATAGTTTTTCTTAGGATTTATGTTGGTCGAAAAACCAACAAGGTCAAAACACTTCTCATAGAGCATACCGATCGTAGGTACCAGTCGCAACACTGTGGGGAAAGATGCGACCGGTATGGTCGACCGGTCCCTACAGACCAACCTCCGGGAGGTACCAGTCACAGTTTCGGTCGCATATGGTGCGACTGGTATGGTCAACCGGTATTTCTCCGGAAGACCATACATCCGGTTCTTGCCTCCCGTCGGTCACCCCTATTGATTCTAGGGTTTCTCCTATACATTCTAGGTCTAAGCAATGAGTTAGAGTTGTTTCCAACTCCATTCAAGTCCTAGTTTCGATGATCTTCAACCTAGAACTTGAATCTAAGGTTTACCGACTAGATTAGGGTTTGACGGCAAAATAGGGTTTAGATCAATACCTCGCTTTGCATGGTATTGATCCAATCATGACTAACCATTCTATAATGCTTAACGTAGAGGAAGGTTTAAGCATTTACTGTTGGTTCGCGGTAACGTGTTCTTCGTCCAACGACAATGTCGACTCTTCCCTCTCCTTCCTAGCTTCTTCTCCTTCTTCAACCTCTTTCTCCTCTCTAGGGTTTGTGAGGATCAATGAGAGAGGTTTTAGGAGGTTTAAAGGTCCTTATATAGGCTAGGGTTAGGTTAAGGAAGCCTCCTAACATTAGGAAAGTCCTTGGATTCGAAATTTAGAAAGTGGGACCCGCAGAGATCCTTTTCTGGATCTAAGCTGCGTAGGCTATACCGGTCGACCGTTTGGCCCGGTGATGATTGGAAGACCTATTACGACAATAATTAAAGGTTTAGATCGGGTTCATGGAGTGCGGATCTTATAGTTCTAGTTGACCTTTTTCTTTATTGCAAAAGAATCCTCTCCCGCGTATCAGTCTGCTAGTCAAACATGTAAGACCCGTACCGAACTAACCGGTCTTACCACCTTGTACTAGGTCTACCTATCATGGTTGAGCCACATGGACCAAGTGCATGAAGGAAATCACAAAACCAAGTATGAAATTGACCCAAAAACAGTAAAATGGAGGGTAGGGTCGCATGCCTAAACAGGTAGGGTCGACCCCATCTCAGCAGGGTCCAACCCATGACTTTTGAGTCCTAGGGTCGGATGACTTGAGACCCTAGGGTCGACGGATTCTGCGACCCAAGGATCGACCTTAGGCAAACTGACAGAAACCAGAAATTAGGAAACTTTCCTAATTCAAAGGGAACCTTTCCTAAACTCGTTGGGAAGTATTTTGGGAGGTTTTTCTCTATAAATAGGACGTCCCTTAGGCACTTTTACTCCTTTTGAAACCCTAATTGAAAGTGAGAGAAGAAAAGAGAAGGAAGAGAAGGAAAGTTGGAGAAGAAGGCTAAGGAGAAGAGTTTCAGAGGAATCTCTGAATTCAGCAAGACTAAGGTATGAAATCATTCTCCATAAATTGTGTAAAACCTTAGAATAGCATATAAAGAGGATAGAATCTAGGAGAAACCCAAATCAACCGTCCATGGGAAGGTTTCAATGGAATCCATGGAGGGAATCATGGAAAACAAAGTAAAGGAAGTAACTTGGAGTTTTAAGCCATAGAATAATCATAGAATGGACCATGAAAGTAAGCCAAAGGATCCAAACATGAAAGATTGGACTGTAGGATGAAAAGTCGACTCAGTTTACATCTGGTCGCACTTAGGGTCGACTAGTAACCGACCCTATCAGACCACAAGATCGACCCCTAGCTCTCGGGAAGTCCAGGGAAGCCAAGGTCGCACCTAGGGTCGATGGATAACCGACCCTATGATCGACCCTATACCCTGGGGTCTCATATATCTGCGACCCATCCTGCGACCCAACCTGCGACCCTAGCAATACAACAAGTTTAAAACTGTTGGAATGAATTCTAATTAAAATCCATCGATTTGTTAGGTTTTCCTATTGATATAAAGGTGATTCTAAAGGCTTGAAAGATGATCTACACTCAAGCAAAGGTGAGGGAACAAGACCTAAACTAATTGGCTAATAATAAACTATTTTATTTTATTGAGTCCAACACTGTGTATGATTCCATGCTTGTATGCGTGTAATGTGCATTTAACATGTCATCCAATATTTTTATTATTATTGTTCATGCATATTTTCTTCGTTGTTTATAACATGATGATGGTGATGATGATGATGATAGGAATATGCATGTGAATGGTTGTGTTTGATTAGTGTACTTGATGCGGGTAGTGGATGGTGCAATCGATACTTCAATGCCGTTTTCATTGGGTATATTGTGCCATTGCTTTACTCAAGTCTTGTCCACTAAGTAAATGTTGGTATACTTGATACGGATAGGGGATGGTGCAACTGGTATTGCAATGCCGTTTTCATTGGGTATATTGTATCATAGCTCTATTCAAGTCTTGTCCACTAACATCGTCGTATCCACATTACCTTAGCAGAACTATTACATCGTAGGGTATCAGGGGGGGACGTGATATTGTGGTGTGTCCTGGTCACCAGACCCTAGCACTATCTCTATGGGTGTATTGAGGGATGCTGGGGTGAGGCCTTGGATACATTGTTTGACATTATGATTGGTTAGTTGTGAGCCCAGTTTGCAAGCCCTCACCAATAGGGGCTTACGTGTTGGTATGGGCAGCTGGTACAGTAATGCCATTTTCATTGGGTGTATACTTGTCCATGGTGGGCACATGTGGGACGACAGTGCCGATATTCATTGGGCGGCTCTACACACTCGTGTATAGAGGTGAGGTGGCCTCCGAACCTTTCTATAGCACATTACAAACTTATATATCAGACCACAGTTATGAATTGAATGCATGCATATGGTTGTTGCATTGTTTTGTTTGCTCACTGAGCCGTGATGTGTGCTCACCCTTTCGAATTTGAATATTTTTAGTTGATGATGCATGTACTACTGTGGAAGATTACATGAATGCTCCCGCATACAGGCACGTTGCTGCAATGGATGCTGAAGATATAGTGGAGACGCATGACTCGTCATGCAAGTGCAACTCATGCGTTTTCGATTAGATTTTTATTTGGATTATTGAGGAAATATAATTTGATATTTTATTTACTTATGTCTGAGTCAATACAACATAATTGGATATTTTATTTATGATTATCAGATTTGGATTCTTAGTTCATTTAATATTAAGACTTCTACTATTGTGTATTTATTCTGATTATGGTTGTTGATGTGTATGGTTTAAGCTAAAGGACACAGCCTATTTGAGATCTTGGTTGAACCATTGGTTTATTAGCGGTTCATCACACCGTTCTGAATAGTGTGGAATTAGGGTGTGACAACTTGGTATCAGAGCTCTCAGGCCCTGTCTTTTAAACCAGTATACTACCACAAAAGTTCGTAAACTGAGATAGGATAAAAATTAAAAGCTATAATAATAACACATTATAAGCACCTGTATTGTTTGAGATAAAATTTGAAAGAGAATAATGCATTTATTAAATGAGAAACAAGTTCATATACACTCGAGTGAAAGACAAACGTAGATACATAGCAAACCAAAGCAAGATTATGTACATATCTAAAATAGAGTACAATCCACAACCCGGACAGTTACTCTGTGATACAAAAAAAAAAAAATACATCATGAAGCTAGAGGTGATGGGGGAAGCGGTGCCTCGCGGTCTCTGTCATAATCCTCGGCATAAACTCTAATCAACGAAGCTACCTGAGTCTGGGTCGTCTGGAGACTAGGCGTCAACGCAGTCATCCATTGATCAGACGCACGTTGAGCATCTAGTAGCTCTCCCACCCTCGAATTCGTCATACGCTGAGCCTCCCTGATCTCACGAAGTAATCCCATCATATCATCAGATGGTGGGCGTGAAGGACCAGCTGTGCATGAAGGAGTCTGTGATAGACTAGCTCCAGCAGAATGCAGAGGTGATGGAGGAGGTATGGAGTCCACATCCACGTACATACGATCCTCATCCTCAGCATCACCCCCATGAACCCCTGCTCCAGCGACTGCTGCTGCTGCCTCAGTGTCTGCCACCTCTAACCGAGTATGAGGATGCACCAGAGCATTCCTCTCCTCATCACTGACCTGGATGTCCTGCATGTCCATCTGACAAATAGCCTCCCAGTCCAGCACTGATGAGAAAGTCTTCTCCTGAATCTTCTCATCCACTAAATCAACACTCAGGCAGATAAGCAGGGTGGTGATCAGACGTCCATAGGGCAGGTTGCTTATCTGACCAGGCAGCGTAGCATAGATCATCGTCTGTATAATAATATAAGGGAGGCAGACAGGCTGCCTAGTGCAGATACAATAAAGCAAATACTGGGTCAACTGGAAGATCCTCTCGTAGTGTCCACTCTGGGGTATCAGGTTGTACTGAATGATCTTACAGTATACCCAAGGCTTTGGACGTAGGTTGATCGCCTTCATCTCCCAGCGATCCTCTCTGATAAGCTGACAGTCTATCTCAGCCCGCATCTCCAAAGAAAAGAACTGGGGTTCTCTGGGAGCGCAGTATACCAAGGGGCCATCATAAGAAATGCCCAAGAGGTTCGTTAACTGTCGGCAGTCAAAGGAAATCTCTACTCCCTTGACGTAGCTCGTGATCCTGAGCTCCCTACCCCTCTCAGTGTCATTGTGATCTCCCACCACCTGGAGATTACAATAGAACTGTTTCACCAAATCCAGACGGGTACAGGCATCGTAGGTGATCACAAGGAATCAGCCCATGTCACCAAAGGCTCTCTCTACATCGAACAAGGCTAGGCTAGCCAAGTCCACACGAAGACCTCCCTCTACCTTCTTATGGGCGTAGCGGGCATACTGAGCCTCGGCCTCGTTATAACGGAAACAAACCGGGTCGTGAACCCTATGTACTTTGGTACGAGCCATACTATCTGCAAAAACAAAGAAAAATAGATAATAGTTTAGTAATGGTGAAAAAAAAACCCAAAATTTTGGCATTATAACGGCATAAATTGGACAAAAGCCTCATTTTTCACCATACTACATGGGCAAGATGACTTATATAGATTTTAAACTATCCTGCAAAACTTATACAGTTGGAAATTTCATCTAAGAAGATTAAATTTGAAGAAATTTCAAGAAATTCAAAAATATCGACAAATTAGGTCAAAATTAGAATTTTTTAAGTTTCTCGATAACCAACCGATAAAACTTGAATATTTTTGAGGGCTTTCGTCCATTGAGTCACCAACAGCAAATGCCCCCAATAAAAATCAATTTTTACGGTTGAAAAAATTTTAATTTGAAGAAAACGATAGAAATGGGCGAAAACCTAATTAGGAAATCTTAAAAACATGCAACAGTAGAGCACATACCTGAAGAGAAGGAGTGAGAGTCTCGGAAGTATGATAGAATCACCAACGGGTCGGAGTTGTCACTATAGAAACTCAGAGGAATGAGCTGAGTCGAAAAGGAGGAGAAAGAATGAGAAATGAATCCAAAATCAGGAATTAAAATCTGATTTTGAGCCTTAGGGTCGCATAATTTCGACCAAAACATGCAACCCTACCTCCGACCCCCTCATCGACCCTAGCCTCTCGGTGATCTGACAGAAAACTAGGGGTCGACCCTAGGGTCGGACATATACCGACCCTACCATCGACCCTAGGCTCTCGGTAAGTTGACAGTGATTTTCAGGGTCGCATACCCTAGGGTCGCATAAGGATCGACCCTACCATCGACCCTACGATGGAAAATACAGTATTTTTTACAGAATGATCTAAAAAATTTGAAAATATCCTTGATTAGTTGGATTTTTGACTGGAGAACAATTATATGATTGCCTCACATGTGCTATGGTTACTTACAAGCACTACTATCTTCAGAACGGGAAAAATGGCTGGGCGAAGAGTAACCAGACAAAGCCGAAATTCTATTCCACCACCATCACCTGTGGAGGAAGACAGCTATATACATCCTGAAACACAGGAGAATCTGAACACGACACCGTCTGTAGTTAATGGGCAGAAAAATCCTACAGATCTTCCAGCTCCACCTACAGACCTGGCTACAACCGTGATGAGCTTGGCACAACAGCTGCAACAAATACAACAGGTACAAGCTACTATGCAAGCTGCCATAGGCATGGCTTTTCCAGCTGCACGGACGACACCGATGCCAGCAGGACAGGCAAGCACAGTACTAGGGGAAAGTAACACGGTACCCCATGCACCTCAAACGCCCGTCATGCAGGCTCAAGTTCAGAACCCTGAAGTAGCTCAAGGTGGTTATCAGTACCAACCACCTATGTATGGGGCTTATGTTCCTCATCAGCTGGACCACTCCAGACTGGTTGAGCATTTTCTGAAGATAAAGCCTAAGGAGTATAATGGTAAGCCAGTTGATCCTTTGTGGCCAGCACACTAGATTGATGAGATAGAGAGGAATTTTACGATGATGACGGTGAATGAAGAGGAGAAAGTGTTGTGCGCAACATTCATGCTAAAAGGTGATGCACACCACTGGTGGAAGTCCACATGGACTTACCTGTTAACAAAGCACACCCAACTGACCTGGGGTATATACAAAGCGGCATTCTTTGAAAAGTACTTTCCTAAAAGTTTTAGAGATTCTATGGAAAGAGAGTTCCTTAGTTTGTATCAGAGGCAAATGACTGTGGATGCATATCAACAGCATTATGAGGAGCTGTTCTTCTTTGCACCCTCCAGCATGTAAGAGGAAAACACAAAGACCCAAAGGTTCGTCATGGGACTCAGGGGACTTAAGGGAAGCATCCTTGAACATGTTCTGGGGCTGGAGAAGAAAGTCTACAACGAAGCTGTACAAATTGCTCGCGTGATAGAGTCGAGCCAGAAAGAGAGCTATTTTGCTCAAAATAGGGGTATCAAAAGGCCAAATGGGAATTTTTACAACGGAGGAAACACCAAGGTATTCAAACCCTTCTGTACTCAAGGCTTCAATGCTGCAGCTAAGACCACTTCAGCAGCCCCACCGCAACCAAAGCAAAATGGTGAAGGAGTAAGATGTTTTAACTGCAATCAAGCAGGGCATATCTCAAGAGAGTGTACTAAGCCCAGAAAACAACTACAGCAAGGAAGAGTTTACACTGTTACCTCTGAGGATGCTGCCGCATCACCTAATGTGGTCACAGGTATGACCCGAACCTTGCATTGTGTGTTATATTGTGTGAACATGTAGACTAAATTAAAATAAATCATAGGTATAGTATCCATTAATGGCATCCCCGCCAGAGTACTCTTTGATTCAAGAGCTACTCATTCTTTTATATATGTGTCATTTGGAAAGAAGCTGAACCTACCACTCAAATATCTAGACTATAAACTGCTTGTACGGTCACTGATGGGATTAAAAGTGGAATTAGAAACAGGTTATGGACCATGTCCAGTCCTTATTGACGAGAAAACTCTAGATGCAATCTTGATTCAACTTGAGATGGCAGACTTTGACGTCATCTTGGAATGGACTAGTTAGCTCGGCATTCTGCAAATCTATTATGTGTCGAAAAGAAGCTGACATTTAAAGACAAGGAAGGAGCAGAGTTCAGTTTTGTGGGAACCAAACTTCCCCATAAACAAAAGCTCTTCCTCTCTGCATTAAAAGCTAGGAAATGCCTCGAGAAAGGAGGAGTGGGGTATCTAGTTTCAGTGGTCGACCTCACTAAGGAAGCACCACGAATGGAGGGTATTGATGTCGTGCATGACTTTTCAGATATATTTCCTGAAGAACTACCAGGACTCCCACCTGACCGAGCCACATAATTTGTTATAGATTTGATACCCGGAGCCGCACCAGTGTCTAAAGCACCTTATCGAATGGCTCCTACTGAACTAAAGGAATTAAAAATACAGTTACAAGGACTACTGGACAAGGGTTACATCAGACCTAGCATATCACCATGGGGAGCACCAGTATTATTCATAAAGAAGAAGGACGGTAGTGTTCGATTGTGTATAGACTACTGGGAAATGAATAAGCTGACAATCAAGAATCGGTACCCATTGCCTCGGATCGATGATCTGTTCGAGCAGTTGCAAAGTGCCAAGGTGTTCTCCAAGATTGACCTGCGGTCAGAATACCATCAGTTGAAGATTAAGGATGGTGATATTTCCAAGATAGCATTCAGGACCAGATACGAACATTATGAATTTTTGGTCATGTCTTTTGGATTGACGAACGCACCAGCAACTTTTATGGAACTGATGAATCGGGTATTCCATGATATGTTGGACATGTCGATCATTGTATTCATCGATGATATATTGGTCTACTCCGAGGATAAGGAAACTCATATTATGAATCTAAGCGCCGCTCTACAGCGATTACGGAAAGAGAAGCTTTATGCCAAATTTACAAAGTGTGAGTTTTGGCTGAACGAGGTCGCATTCCTAGGTCATATTGTATCCGCTGAAGGAATCAAAGTGGATCCTAGCAAGATTGAAGCTATTGTGAAGTGGGAAACACCGAAGAGCGTTGCAGAAATTAGAAGTTTCTTAGGTCTAGCTGGGTATTACCAATGATTTGTGGAAGACTATTCCCAAATTGCCGTACCTCTCACCAATTTGACTAAGAAGGGCAAAAAGTTTGTTTGGATCGATAAATGTGAGCAGAGTTTTCAAACATTGAAGACAAGATTGATATTAGCTCCGGTTTTGACTATTCCTATGCCCGAACAACCATTTATTTTGTACACTAATGCGTCAGGACTGGGTTTAGGATGTGTACTTATGCAAGGGGAACAAGTAATTGCTTATGCCTCAAGACAACTGAAGACACATGAGAAGAACTATCCCACTCATGACTTGAAATTAGCGGTAGTGGTACATGCTGTCAAGATATGGAGACATTACTTGTATGGAGAGAAATTTCATATTAAATCAGATCATAAGAGTCTTACTTATCTCTTTAATCAGAAGGAGTTGAATATGAGACAAAGAAGATGACTGGAACTATTGAAAGACTATGATTGTGATATCCAGTATCATCTGGGGAAAGCTAATGTGGTTGTTGACGCGCTGAGTAGAAAAGCGATGATAAAATCTCAATGAGAGGTTAACACAACTGCCGCAATGTGTACCACCAAGAAAGTATTCAACTATGGTAATGAGCAGTTTGTGATAGATACACCGGGTGAATCAACCAACCAAGGGTTTATCCATCAGTTTTTTAATATGTTCGCCACATTGAAGATTGTACCTGACATACTTGATGAAGTGAAAACAGCTATTAGATCAGACCCTTATCTAAGAACGGTACAAGAAGACATCGAAAAAGGTAGGACTGTCCTTGAGTTCACCTTAGATGATGAAAAGGTACTGGAATACAAAGAAAGAATATGTGTACCTGAAACAGAAAGTTTGGACATTAGACACCGACTAATGAAGGAAGCCCATACCACCGCCTATTCGATACATCCTGGAAGTACAAAAATGTATCATGATCTAAAGAAATTATATTGGTGGAGAGGAATGAAAGCAGATGTAGCTAAGTTTGTGTCTCAATGCTTAAACTGTCAGAAGGTGAAGGCTGAACGACAATGACCTGCAGGACTGTTACAGCCGTTACCGGAACCAGCTTGGAAATGGGACTGCATCACTATGGACTTCATCACAGGGTTACCATTGACTCTCCGAGTAGTTGACGCGGTTTGGGTGATTGTAGATCGCCTGACTAAAACGGCTCGATTTATAGCTATACGATCTTAGTATACACTGGAGAGGTTAGCTAAGTTGTATGTGGATAATATTGTCAGATTACACGGTGTACCTGAAAGCATTGTGTCCGATAGAGATCCATGATTTACTTCAAAGTTTTAGAAAGGATTGCAAAAGGCTATGGGTACAACATTGAAGTTCAGTACTGCATTCCATCCTCAGACAGACGGATAGTCGGAGCGTACCATTCAGATTTTAGAAGACATGCTCCGAGCCTGTGTAATTGATTTTAAAGGATCGTGGGATAAAAAATTACCACTGATCGAGTTCGCTTACAACAACAGCTATCAAGCTACGATACATATGCCACCCTATGAAGCATTGTATGGTAGGAAATGTCGAACTCCTCTATTTTGGAATGAAGTTGGAGAACGTAGCATTGTTGGACCAGAATTTGTTGAAGAAACTTGTCGAGTGGTCGACATTATCAAGGAAAGAGTAAGAATGGCATAGAATCGTCAGAAACAGTATGCAGATACTCGACGTCGAGACCTTGAATTTACCGTAGGTGATAAGGTATTCCTCAAAGTATCACCTATGCGAGGTTTGAAACATTTGAACAGAAAGGGAAACTAAGTCCGAGATATGTCGAACCATATGAGATTCTAGCTAAACGTGGAAAAGTGGCTTACTAGTTAGCACTACCCCCATCTATGTCAAGTGTGGATGATGTATTTCATATCTCCTTACTAAAGAAGTATGTCAGAGATCCAACGCACGTTTTGATAGTAGATCTACCTGATTTGACTAATGATTTGACATTTGAAGTAGCACCAACTGAAATCACCAGCTGAAAGGTTCAACGACTATGCAGCCGTGATATCTATTATGTTAGAGTCACCTGGAGAAGCCAAAATATAGAAGAAATCACATGGGAAGAAGAGAATGCTATGCGAAAGCAATACCCTCATCTTTTCGACTTGGAAGGTATGTATAAATTTCAAGGACAAAATTTTTATAAGCAGGGGGGAGTTGTAAGACCCTTACCAAACTAACCGATCTTACCACCTTGTACCAGGTCTACCTATCATGGTCGAGTCACACGGACCAAGTGCGTGAAGGAAATCACAAAACCAGGTATGAAATTGACCCATAAATAGTAGAATGGAGGGTAGGGTCGCATGCCTAAATAGGTAGGGTCGACCCCACCTCAGCAGGGTCCAACCCATGACTTTTGAGTCCTAGGGTCGACGGATTCTACAACCCTAGGATCGACCCTAGGCAAACTGACAGAAACCAGAAATTAGGAAACTTTCATAATTCAAAGGGAACCTTTCCTAAACTCGTTGGGACATATTTTTGGAAGTTTTTCTCTATAAATAGGACGTCCCTTAGGCTCTTTTACTCCTTTTGAAACCCTAATTGAAAGTGAGAGAAGAGAAGAGAAGGAAGAGAAGGAAAGTTGGAGAAGAAGGCTAAGGAGAAGAGTTTCAGAGGAATCTCTGAATTCAGCAAGACTAAGGTATGAAATCATTCTCCATAAATTATGTAAGACCTTAGAATAGCATATAAAGAGGATAGGATCTAAGAGAAACCCAAATTAACCGTCCATGGGAAGGTTTCAATGGAATCCATGGAGGGAATCATGGAAAACAAAGTAAAGGAAGTAACTTCGAGTTTTAAGCCATAAAACAATCATAGAATGGACTATGAAAGTAAGCCAAAGGATCCAAACATTAAAGAGTGGACTGTAGGATGAAAAGTCGACTCAGTTTACATCTGGTCGCACTTAGGGTCGACTGGTAACCGACCCTATCAGACCATAGTATCGACCCCTAGCTCTCGGGAAGTCCAGGGAAGCCAAGGTCGCACCTAGGGTCGATGGATAACCGACCCTATGATTGACCCTATACCCTGGGGTCTCATATATCTGCGACCCATCCTGCGACCCAACCTATGACCCTAGCAATACAACAAGCTTAAAACTGTCGAAATGAATTCTAATTAAAATCCATCGATTTGTTAGGTTTTTCTATTGATATAAAGGTGATTCTAAAGGCTTGAAAGAGGATCTACACTCAAGCAAAGGTGAGGGAACAAGACCTAAACTAATTGACTAATAATAAACTATTTTATTTTATTGAGTCCAACACTGTGTATGATTCTATGCTTGTATGCGTGTAATGTGCATTTAACATGTCATCTAATATTTCTATTATTACTGTTCATGCATATTTACTTCGTTGTTTATAACATGATAATGATGATGATGATGATAGGAATAGGCATGTGAATGGTTGTTTTTGATTAGTGTACTTGATGCGGGTAGGGGATGGTGCAACCGGTACTTCAATGCCGTTTTCATTGGGTATATTGTGCCATTGCTTTACTCAAGTCTTGTCCACTAAGTAAATGTTGGTATACTTGATGTGGATAGGGGATGGTGCAACTGGTATTGCAATGCCGTTTTCATTGGGTATATTGTACCATAGCTCTATTCAAGTCTTGTCCACTAACATCGTTGTATCGCCATTACCTTAGCAGAACTATTACATCATAGGGTATCAGGGGGGGACGTGACATTGTGGTGTGTCCTTGTCACCAGACCCTAGCTCTATCTCTATGGGTGTATTGAGGGATGATGGGGTGAGGCCTTGGATACATTGTTTGACATTAGGATTGGTTAGTTGCGAGCCCAGTTTGCAAGCTCTCGCCAATAGGGGCTTACGTGTTGGTATGGGCAGCCGGTACAGCAATGCCATTTTCATTGGGTGTATACTTGTCCGTGGTGGGTGCATGTGGGACGACAGTGCTGATTTTCATTGGGCGGCTCCACACACTCGTGTATAGAGGTGAGGCGGCCTCCGAACCTTTTTATAGCACATTGCAAACTTATATAGCAGACCACAGTTATGAATTAAATGCATGCATATGGTTGTTGTATTGTTTTGTCTGCTCACTGAGCTGTGATGTGTGCTCACCCTTTCGAATTCGAATATTTTTAGTTGATGATGCATGTACTACTGTGGAAGATTAGATGAATGCTCCCGCATACAGACACATTGCTGCAATGGATGCTGAAGATATAGTGGAGACGCATGACTCGTCATGCGAGTACAACTCATGCGTTTTCGATTAGATTTTTAGTTGGTTTATTGAGAAAATGTAATTTGATATTTTATTTACTTATGTCTCAGTCAATACAACATAATTGGATATTTTATTTATGATTATCACATTTGGATTCTCAGTTCATTTAATATTAAGACTTCTGCTATTGTGTATTTATTCTGATTATGGTTGTGGATGTGTATGGTTTAAGCTAAAGGACACAGTCTATTTGTGATCCTGGTTGAACCGTTGGTTTATTAGCAGTTCATCACACCGTTCTGAATAGTGTGGAATTGGGGTGTGACAAAACATCTGACAGGTTGGAATACATCGGCACACATACCGATGTATTCTAACTCGTGAGATGTTTGGTTGGTGGGCTGGCACGTGGGAGAGAATTTTGGTCCTTCTTTACTGGCTAAGTTTAAGGTGGTTGTTACAGTTATTTGTTTGCTTTTTTCTTTATGAGGTTTCCGCCTAGCACGATTGCTTGTTAGGGGTGCAAGTTTTACTCTGACAACCCGAACCCGCCCAAACCCCCCCTGAACCCTGCCCGAACCCTGACCGAGTTGGGTTGAGACTCAAATTTTGATCAACCCTAGCAGGGTTGAGTTGGGTTAGGGTTGATCCCTTGGGTTGAGCCAGGCCCAGCCTGGCCCACCCTGACTATTTGTTGTATATATATATTGTGTTTGTTTTATAAGTTATAATTGTTGCATATGTTATTTGACAATTTGTTGTATGTTTCAGGGTCAATCAGGATCAATCTGACCCTAAATCAAGGTTAATCAGGGTTAATCCAGCCCAACCCGACCCTATCAAGGTCAATTAGGGTAGGTTTAGGTTAGACCCAACCCTGCCAGGGTCAGAGTTAGGGTTGTACATTTTCTGTCCCTGACAAAATTGGACTGGGTTAGGGTTAAGTTTAAATAGTCAGGGTTAGGGTTAGAGTTTTGAAAAACCCGACCCAATCCTACCCTGTTGTAGCCCTATTGGCAGGTTCGCGAATAGGATAGAAATCCTCTCCAGTCACTGGAGAGTGTCATGGTGATCGTATGGTTCGGTGAAAGTCAGTTATGTGATCATGATTGTATAACTATGCGATAGGAGACGATTTGAACCGTTGTCAATATGGGTGGAGGGGAGAGAAGAGTTGGTTGTTTTTTCTTTTCTTTTTTTCTTTTTATTTTTTATTTTTTATTTTTATTTTTTAAGATAGGTAAATAAGAACTGAATTCATGACCTCTTAATGGTGAGGTGAGGTGGAGAAGAAATTTTTTTTTTCATGAAAAAAATATTTATTAAAGATTATTATAGAAATTTGAACTAACATTGGTCCATTGTATGGATCGAGATCCAGCACATATCTAGCCATATTAACCAGGTGGTGAGCGACAATGTAAATTGCATGGGGTTTCATATGGTAGGTATCTCTTTGCTTCCATTGGATCGATCGGGTTTATGTGAGAGAAGTTGGAGTAACCACCTAGATTAAGGTCCATGATTCATAATTTCACTCTAGATATAAACTGTGAATAAAAATTGGGTTGATATAGAGAATATGCAGTAGGTAATAAAGGTATGATCCGAAAAAGGTATTAGGCACTTTGGTTCACCTGGATAAACCCAATCTGGTCTCAACTAACCATATTCGATAATCAGATAGTGAGATCATTGCATGCACATAATCATAACATCACAAAAGAGACGTAGTCAGCACCTTATGACTATCAATTTGGACAGCCTTCCGACTGTACGAGAGAAAATCTCAAAATGGAGAGAAAATAAATCTCAAAACAATGCATGGATGCATTGTTGGAATATATGTACACACGTGTAGTTAGTATGAGGTTGGGATATATGTACACACGTGTCACTAGTTTAGATAGGTTGGTATTTATTTAAAGGTTCTTGTAATCTGTATATAAATAGAAGTACTGTATCATTTAGGTTGTGTTTGGTATCATTTTTGTTTTTAACTTTTACTATTTTTTCAAAAAGTATTTTTGAAAACCATTTTTGATAAAAAATAAAAATTTGTCTAGTAATTATAATAAAAAAATAGATTACAGAATGAGAAATAAATTTAGTATGCCTATGCTTAAAAATAATTTTTATAACTTTTATAAGTTCATCTATAGCATACCAAGAAATTGGCCCAAACAATGAAGGGATTTTTATAACTTTTATAGGTCCATCTATAGCATACCAAGAAATTGGCCCAAACAATGAAGGGACCCATAGGGTAAACCACCACCTTTCAGGCCTCCTCGATTGATTCTACCATAGATCTGCTTCTCCTTCTAAATTGCGTCAATTGTTAAAATCTATCAAAAAAATTATATTGAATGAAAAATTAATACACAAGTCTCTCAGTAATAACATCCTTTCAATAAAACCATACTAAATAGTTATACAAAAAATAAAAAACTTAAAAAACACAATAGATACACATTCGTTCATCATCATTAATAATTCTGATAAGCTTCCTTAATTTGATCTATAATTTTCTTTCGATATCATTCCCATTATTGTTGTTCTGTAGCGCCTACCATAGTATTATAGCTCACGACCTCATCATCATCAATATCACTTTCTTTATCTCTTTGCGTCAACTCTCATCTCTACTTCATTGACATTTCCTTCATCCATCTGAAATAAGTTATGTTTTCAATTAAAACACATAAAACAAATCTATATACTAATTTAAACTTATAAATAGGAAACTTTGCTGTTTTTCTTCTTTTTTATAAAGCTATCTATAACTCATACAATTTATTTATATGACAAAAATTAATATAATAAGAAGCAAGTATAGGGGAGTAACACTTAGGTAATGGCCAAGAGAAATTCTGAGTAGAAGATTTTGGTAATCAACCAAGAGAATTTGGTTTGGTAATGGTTCCTACTACTTGGGGGGAACCCAATATGTCAACTAAGAAGCAATATTCTGTGTCCATTTTCATCTCTCTTATCGAGCTCTATCTTGCTTACCTTTATATAATAAATCGAAAAACACAATGATAATTACAGTAACCACATTTTAGATTTGATGATTTCATTAACTGAAGCTAGGAAACCTATCATGTTATTTATCAAACATAGGTAAAGATTTAGAATGCTCATTCTATGTATATAAAGTAGAGATACTTTGAGCATAGTTAAGGATGCATAAGCTCTCAACCAAAACTGAATTTAATTTAGGACACTCAGTGATTTCCTTGTAAGATTTTTTAGATCTCCTTTGGGTTTTTCCCATGAGATTTTCTATGAACCTTAACGAACACACCATACAGATTACTAGAATACAATGGACATTAAAAAGAGATGATAAGACATATACCTTTTGTTGTAGATTGATTTTCGATCGTTTCCTTCTCTTTGAATAATTGGATCCAAGTCTTCCACAGCCTGTCGGGGTTCCCTTGACCTTCTTTTTGTGTATAGGAACAGGAGAAAAAAATAACACCATGGTTGCGAGGACCCTAACCATTGGTATTTATAATACCACCCCAACCCTGGACCAGTCCCAAAATGGACCAGGTTGGTCCATCTCTAATCATACTTAAACCAATCTACTTCTAACCAGGCTCCCATTAAATCAACTAACCTCATAATTAATTTAGCACATAAAATATCTTATAATCTCCCACGTGGACTATATTAATTATAAAGTAATCATTGACCCAATATAACCATGGAATCTAATTATACAAAAAATCATCTTTTACTTTGATCCAGTCATCAAGCCTACCAATGTCGAACAATAACGGAAAATACTCCTACACATCCGGTGTACCCCCCTTCTATCAGTTACATACAGAGGTCTACTTAATGACATAAATCACTTTGAGAAGAATACTTGAGTCTAACGATTGAATTATCACGATCCCGTTACCTTAAAATCTTTATAGGTCAATGCACTTTGATATTATCCAACTTATTGGCAAATTTTAGCTTGGACTAATATCATACTTTGGCTAATTGCCTTCTTTGGTTAAATACCATCTTACAACTTTGATATGTCTTCAATAAGCAGGAATGCTTACAAGTAATGAAATGAATGCTCATCAATAATTCTGCCCATTAAACCACATGTAACACAAACAATCACAGATAAATCATCAATTACCAGATCTCTCATTAACCAAGCAGATCTGAATACTCCCACTGACTAAGAGAATCTAAAGACTCCTACGGATAAAATCTTTCTCAACCATTTCAAGAAAACTACCTTAACCTGTCTCTACATTGTCCTAGAGATCAACTATGACTGGTGCCACTAGTTGAACCTTAGATTGTACAGTCTAACCTTGAAAATATATTCACCCCTTTACAGAACAAATATAGTTAACATTATAGGCATTCATTTACCTTACAACATCATAAGTACCATAACAATGTGACTTCTTTCTATTTAACTGAAAAGAGAAACCTTACATTTCGATATTTCAAGTAATATCAATTACATTTTCAATGCAAGGAAACAAAATGTTAATTTAAATAACAACCATAAAGTAAATAATTAAAATCCAAGGAGCAAAAAACCATCTATATGTAAAAGGAATCTAAACAATGTTCAAGCAATCAGTCTTTAAAACCCTCCTACCCCAAATACCTAGGGAGTCCTAGAATCTTTATCCCTTTCTAGCTTTGCCTATTTGACTTAACAGTATTTGATAAAATCATCTATCTTTGGTCAATCTACCCATCTTTGAGCAATTTACCTTGAAGTTATCCAATAATAACCTTATCACTGGCTTTATCTCTCCCCTTTTGATAATCAAGCCACTAGACTTAAATATGTTTTCTAGCAAGGAATGAGATATCTAATATATCAATTACTTTTGTTTCATTGTCCTTAAGCTTTTCAGTGATAGCTGATAGCTCCCAAAAATATTTCCTTACATTACATTTTCAATAGAACTCGATCAATAAACTATCTCTTGACCCTTCTAGAAATATTATTCTTATCCCTTAGATTTCTCTTAGATAATTCCTTCGTAATATTTCTCATCTTAATACTGCTACATATAACCTCAATAGTAGAATACCCCACAACTAATGTAAACTACTATGAAAGATACTTTTAGGTCAAATGATCCTAGATTAGTCTCTAATCTTTTCATAACAAATTTTATCTTTTGTCCCAAGAAAAACGGGAATTATAAACTACCATGCCATCTGGCATATTTACTGGACAGACTACCTAGGAGACATAAATTATCATCATTATCTGAATTCAAATATAAATATCTTGCAATAGATAAATTACACAAGCCTCATATAAATACATGCAATTTATATTTACTTATACTTTGTGCCGAATAAAAAGAAATAGATATCAAAACATTCTTTGGTACAACCATACTTGGATGAACACATCAGTAATGAATCTAAACACAGTATCAAACAACAGAAGACTCATACATACACATTTTACTTGCATTAACCATATTAACCATTCATGTAAATAAATATCTTTTTTTTCAAAAGTTAACCATCTACATATTCTCCTTTGGGATAAACATGTAGTGGCCTTCTCAGTTTCTGCGCAGTGACTACGAAAGAATAATGATTTTCAAAAATTCCACCACCTTTAGGTTAATGAAACCCTTTCAAGTCAAAACCCTTTTAACTCATATGCATGAACATACCTTTAAACTTTGACAATGCCACATTTGGATTAACACTATCTTTTTTAGCTACTTTTCATACCATGGAGAATAGTGTATTAAATAATGTATTATTTATTGTATATGTAAATGCATAAATTGGGGTTTAAGGACCACCATGTTGGAATTGAGTGTACCACTTTGGTGGATTCCACCCAATCTTTACATGATACCCACAAACCTTAATTTGAATAAAACTTGACAATGTCACCTTTGGGTGTATATCGCCCTTAAATAAGCATTTACAAATGCATGAACTTTGAATTTAAAAATATTATGATGAAACTAAGTATACCACTTTGGTGAGATCGACCTAATTCCATAATGATATCCCCAAATCCTACTTTGCAGCACCATGTGGATCAATAAAAAAAACCTCATGCACACATAACCTTCTACATGCATCTGGGACAAAAATAACTAACAAACAAGCAGAAAAACTACAAATCAGACTAATCTAGGGCACCTTTTAGTCAAAAATAAATTCTTAAAATCATAAAACTATGTTAAACTATGTACAAACTATAAAACACAAAAATATGAAAACAGCACAAAAAACCGCATCAAAATCCGACGCTCCTAGTGCCCACAATCATCGATTAAAGTCGGCACATACCTTTAATAAACCTGAACTGGTTTTGGGTGGTTCATCCTGGCTCGGTTCGGTTTGGCCAGGCTCTGTTCTGATCGTACTAAACCTACTGTCTATCCCTTTTTTTTAATCACTTTGGCCCAAATCGAACCAAACAGTCTGGGTTTAATAGAACCGCGGTTTGACCAACTGGTCCACCCAGTGGGTCAACACGGTCCAATACAATCCGGGTCAACGGGGCACAATTTTGGATCATCAGGTCGAAGACAGGGTGTAAGACCTGCACTCCACTAACTTGGTCTAACTTTGTCGTGCCAGGTCTTCCCATAATTCCTGGACTAAGTGGACCGAGCGTGTGAGAGTAGATCACAAATCAGGTATGAAAATCAAGTTAAAAACACTAAAAACATACCTAAGGTCGCATGCCTGCAGGGTAGGTATGGTCAACCATAAGGAAGGGAATCAAAAATCTCAAATCCAGAACCCTACGGTCGATGATTTCGACCCTACGGTCGATGGTTTATGCGACTGTATGATAGACCATGAGAACCCAGATCAGACTCCGAGTTTTGGAAACTTTCTTAAACTAAGGGATTGCTTTCCTAATTGAAAGAGGACTCTATATGGAAATTTTTCCTCTATATAAAGGACATCCCTTAATCATTTTTCACTCTTTTAGAACATTAGTAAAACCTAGAGAAAGGGAAGGAAGAGAAGGAGAAGAAGAAAAAGCTAAGGAGAAGAATTTGCTGAGAAGAGATTGGCTCTTTATCACAGGCAAAGATATGAAATGAATGCATGCACATGTTTGTTGCATTGTTTTGTTTGCTTACTGAGCCATGATGTGTGTTCACCCTTTCGACGTTGAATATTTTTTTAGTTGATGATGTAGGTCCTACCGTTGAAGAATATATTAATGCGTCGACGTATGGACACGTTGCTGCGATGGATGTAAAAGCTGAAGAAGATGCACATGATTCATCATGCGAGTAACCAATGTGTTTTTACTTAAGTTTAGTTATAATTTGAACATCGGATATGTAATTGATTATTTATTTTTATGTCTTGTGGTTTGGAGATAATTAGATTAAATAATTATTTATCACTGTTAGACTCTCAGTTCATTATCTGTAAGACTTTTACTTATTTGTTCATTACCTCTGATTATTAATGTGGAATGTGTGTGTGGTTTGATATGCTGGGTACGACCTATGCGAGATCCTGGGTGAACTGTTGGTTTATTAGCGGTTCATCACACCATTCTGCTTAGACCAGAATTGGGGTGTGACAACTTGGTATCAGAGCATCTCAGGTTCCATCCATTGACCTAACTACTTCCACATGAGTCATGAACTGAGTTAGGATAAAATTTAAAAGCTGTAATATGAACACACCATAAGCACCTGTGTTGTATGAGACATACACTAAAAAAAAACATTAATGCACATATGTAAAGGAAAAACCATTTTTATATATATATGGAAACAAAACAAATGTACATCAAATCAGAGTACAGTCCACAATCCGGACAGTTACTCTGTAGTATAAAAGGAAAAAGATATAAAGGGCAATCATGGAGCTGGAGGTGCTGAAGTAGGAGGAGCCTCACTATCTCTATCGTAGTCCTCAGCATATACTCTCGGAGCCAGACCACCTGAGTCTGAGTCACTCGGAGACTAGCTGCCAGATCTGCTACCCGCTGGTCTGTAGAGCGCTGGGCATTTAGAAGCTCTCCTACTCTCCCATCAGTCAAACGTTGAGCCTCTCTAATCTCACTTAACAGCCCCATCATGTCATCTGGTGGTGGGCATAAAGGGCCAGCTGAATGAGAAGCCCTAGAAGGGCTAGCTCTAGTAGAATATTGTGGCGATGGAGGAGGGATGGCATCCACATCCATATACATCTGATCATCATCCTCCTTATCACCACCCTCGTGTGCCCCTACTGCTACCTCTGCTGCTGCTGCTGCTACCTCTGCTACTACTGCTGCTGTTGCCTCTGCATTTGCTGCCGCTACCCGAGTGAGAGGACGTCTCATAGCATTTCTCTCATCATCACTGACCTATATCTCTCTCATGCCCATCCTACTGATGGCCTCCCAATCAAGGTCAGCTGAGAAGGTGTCAATGATCCTCTCATCTACTAGGTCCACCTGTAGATGAGTGAGCAAGGTGGAGATCAGCCGCCTATAGGGCAAGTTGCCTCTCGAGTCAGGCAATGTAGCTCGGTGCATAGGCCAGAGAATAATGTATGGGAGGCAGACATGCTGCCTAGTACAGATACAGTACAGAAGGTACTGAGTCAGCTGTGAGATCATCTCATAATGTTCGCCCTGGGGAATCAGATTATGCTGGATAATCTTGCAATAGACACGTGGCTCTGGACGCAGGTTGACTGCTTTTACCTCCCAGCGGTCATCCTGAAGAATCTGGCTATCTATTTCTGTACGAATCTAAGTAGACAAAAACTATGGCTCTCTGGGTGCACAGTAAACCAATTGTCCATCATTGGAGGTACCTAGGAGATCAGCCAACCCCTGGCAGTTGAAAGAAATCGGAACTCCTTTCACCCAGTTGGTGATCCGAAGCTCTCTGCCCCTCTCCACATCCTCTAGGTCACCCTCTACCTAAAGGTGATAGTTGAACTGCTTAACCAAGTCTGGGCGAGCCTCATATAGAATCACTGGAAGCCAGCCCATATCGTTAAATGCCCTCTCCACATCAAACAGGGCTAAGTGGGCTAGGTTCACACACTGACCCCCTTCAATTTTCTTTCGATCAAACCAAGGATACCACACTTCTGCTTCCATAGACCTGAAGCGAAGTGGGTCATGAACTCAAGGAACTTTGGTGCGAACCATGATAGCTGTAAGAAAAAAAAAATAAGAAAAAAGTTAGATAAATTTAGAAAAATTTAACAGCATAACGATGTAAAATGAAAAGAGCCTCACTTTTCACCCAAACATTGGGTAGAGGACTTACATAGGTCCGAAACCATCCTGCAATGCATATCTAATCGAAAATTTTAACTAGGTAGGTCGAATTTGAATAATTTTGACAATTGGGCAAAAACCCCAAATTTTAGGTCAAAAATAGAAATTTTTAAAATTTTTACCAAACCAACCGATGAAACTCAAATTTTCTTAAGGGCTTTCATCCATTGGGTGACCAATAGCAAAAGCCCCCAATAAAAATCAAATTTTTATGGGTAGAAAAATATTAATTAGAAGAAAACCCTACAAATGGCAAAAACCCTAGGTATGAAAGCTTAAAAATGAAAGAGAGTAGAGAACATACCTTGTGGAGTGGAATGTAGGTCATAGATCGAAGTAAAAATCACCAAGTTTGTATGGTCGACACTGTAGCAACTCACCGGTGGCGAGTTGAGTAGAGACCATTGGAGGAAGAAGGGGAATGAGAGGGAAAACTCTCAAAAATAGGTTTTTAAAAACTGATTTTGGATCTTACGGTCGCACAATTCGTCCAAAACCATTGACCGTATGATCGACCGTAGGGTCTCGGTAAGTTGCTAGGGATGTGATGGTCGCACCTATGGTCGCATCACAAGCGACCGTAGGCCATCGACCGTATGACCTACTGTTGTCTGCATTTTGATTATGTTTGAACTTTTGCCTATTGATTTTGTTTTTCTCTCGCTTTCCATTGTGAGACTAACCCAATACTACCACTCTATTTTGTCTCACATGTATAACTTTACAAATAACACATCAACCAAGAGTTTAAATGGCTGGACGCAAAGTAAGTAGAAGGAGACAAAATGCAAACCCATCTCCACCACCTATGGAGACTAATGACAATGAAGGTCAGAAAGGACAGGAAGGAAATATTGGAACTCAAAATGTTACACCTCAGAATGTGTACACCCAAGCCAACCCAACCAACCTACCTGCATCACCTACAGATTTGGCTACTGCGGTGATGAATTTAGCACAACAATTGCAGCAAATACAGTAAGTGCAAGCCAACATGCAAGCTACTATGGGAATTGCTTTTCCAACTGCAAACATAACACCTCTACCTACAGGACAAGCTAGTATTGCACTTGGTGGTAACAATACTATACCTCAAGCACTATAAACACCAGCAGTACAAGGCCAAGTGCCAAACCCTGAAGCACCACAAGGTAGATATAACCAAGGAAATTATCAGTACCAACTGCATATGTATGGAGTATATGCACAGTATTAGCTTGATCACTCCAGACTGATTGAGCGGTTTTTGAAGTTGAAGCTGAAGGAATTTATAGGCAAGCCATTAGATCTGTTATGGCCAGCTCACTGGATCGATGAGATGGAAAGAAACTTTATGATGATGACTATAAATAAATAAGAGAAGGTATTATGTGCCACTTTTATACTGAAAGGTGATGCGCACCATTAGTGAAAATCTACTCGGAGTTATCTGTTGATAAAACACACCCAGTTGACCTAGGCTATTTTTAAAGAAGCTTTCTTCGAGAAGTATTTTCCCAGGAGTTTCAAAGACCAAATGAAAAAGGAGTTTTTGAGTCTGTATCAAGGACAGATGATTGTAGACGTATATCAATAGCGTTATGAAGAACTATTTTTCTTTGTTCCCTCTAGCATCTAAGAGGAAAATACCAAACCCCAAAGGTTCATTATGGGACTTAGGGGAAGTATCCGTGAGTATGTATTGGGACTGAAAAAGAAGATTTATAATGAAGCTGTACAGATTGCTCAAGTACTGGAATCGAGTCAGAGGGAAAGTTATTTTGCTCAAAACAGAGCTATTAAAAGGCCTAGTGGAAACTCATACAACGAAGGGAACTTAAAGACATTTAAACCCTTCTGTATTCAAGGCTTCAATGCTACAGCCAAGACTACTCTGACAGTCCAACCTCAACAGAAGCAAAGTAGTGATGGAGTTAAATGCTTTAACTATAATCAAGTAGGACATTATTCAAGGGAGTATCCTAAGCCAAGGAAGCAGCTACAACAAGAAAAGGTTTATGCAGTTACATCTGAGGATGCTGTCGCATCGCCTGATGTGGTCACAGGTATGACCTGAACCTTTCATTTTGTACTACCTTGTGTGAGCATGCAGACTAAATTAAATCAAATCACAGGTATCATACCTATTAATGGCTCACTCGCTGGAGTACTCTTTTGATTCTGGAGCTATTCATTCTTTTATATCTGTGTCTTCTAGAAAGAAGTTAAATCTACCCCTCAAACCTTTAGACTTCAAACTGCTTGTACGGTCACCTATGGGATTAGAAGTGGAACTAGACAAAGGTTATGGACCATGTCCAGTTCTTATCGGCGAGAAGATTTTGGATGCAACCTTAATTCAACTTGAGATGGCAGACTTTGACGTTATCTTGGGAATGGATTGGCTAGCTCGGCGCTCTGCAAATCTATTATGTGCAGAAAAGGAATCGACATTTAAAGACAATGAAGGAGCAGAGTTTAGTTTTGCGAGAACCATCCTTCTCCATAAATGAAAACTCATTCTCTCTACATTGAAGGCTAGAAAATGCCTCGAGAAAGGAGGAATTGGGTATCTAGTATCCGTGATTGACCTCACCAAGGAAGCACCACGAATGGAGGATATTAAAGTTGTGCATGAATTTTCGGATGTATTTCCTGAGGAACTACCAGGACTACCACCTGATCGAGTGACAGAGTTCGTTATAGATCTTATGCCTAGAGCCGCACCAGTATCTAAAGCACCTTATTGAATGGCTCCTACTGAACTGAAGGAACTGAAGGTACAATTATAGGAATTATTGGACAAGGATTATATTAAACCCAACATATCACCATAGGGAGCGCCAATATTGTTTGTGAAAAAGAAGGATGGTAGCATTCAACTGTGTATAGATTATCGAGAATTGAATAAGCTTACAATCAAGAATCGATACCCGTTGCCTCAGATCGATGATTTATTCGATCAGTTGCAAGGTGCCAAAGTGTTCTCCAAAATTGATCTTTGGTCAGGATACTATCAGTTGAGATTAAGGAAGATGATATTCCAAAGACAGAATTCAGAACCAGATATGGACATTATGAATTTTTAGTCATGTCTTTTGGATTAACTAATGCACCCGCAACTTTTATAGAACTCATGAATTGGGTATTCCATGATATGTTGGATACGTCAATCATTGTATTTATTGACGACATACTAGTCTACTCCAAGGACAAAGAAACTCATGTCACAAATCTAAGAGCCGCTCTACAGCGACTAAGAAAATATAAGCTTTACGTAAAATTTACAAAGTGTGAGTTTTAGCTAAATGAAGTCACTTTCTTTGGCCATGTTGTATCCGCTGAAGGAATTAAAGTGGATCCTAGCAAGATTGAAGCCATTGTGAAATGGGAAGCACCTAAGAATGTTGTAGAAATCAAAAGTTTCTTAGGTTTAGCTGGTTACTATCGACGGTTCTTGGAAGATTACTCTAGAATCGCTGTACCTCTCACCAGTTTGACAAAGAAAGGAGAAAAATTCATTTGGACCTATAAATGTGAAGAGTGTTTTCAAACATTGAAGGCTAGATTGATATCAGCTCCCATCTTGACTATTCTTGTCACACCCCAATTCTGAACCAACCAGAATGGTGTGATGAACTGCCAATAAACCAACGGTTCAACCAGGATCTCATATAGGTCGTGCCCATTTGATTAAACCAGATACAACCACAACCATAATCAGAGTAAATAAACAATAGCAGAACTCTTTAATATTAATGAACTGTGTATCGAACAGTGGTAGCATAATTAATTATCCAATTATCTCCAAATGACTCAAGACATAAAATAAAATAAAGTAATCAATTACATGTTCTGGTAACCCAATAACTAAATCTAATCGAAAACACATGAGTTACACTCACACGACGAATCATGCGACTCCATCATATCTTCCACATCCATCGTTGCAATATGTCTATACATTGGTGCATTCATATAATCTTCCACAGTAGGACCTGCATCATTAACTAAAAATATTCGACGTCGAAAGGGTGAGCACACATCATGGCTCAGTGAGCAAACAAAACAATACAACAAACATATGCATGCATTCAATTCATATCTTTGGTCTGGTTTATAAGTTTGCAATGTGCTATAGAAAGGTTTGGTGGCCGCCACACCTCAATACACGAGTGTGTGAATCCGCCCAATAGATCAAACACCATTGTCGTCCCACATGCACCCACCATGGAATAGAGATAGAGCTAAAGTGCCTGGATCAAACACCGCATAATACTTCCCCTAATGCCCTACCCATACCAACACGTAAGCCCCTATTGGCGAGGGCTTACAAACGGGGCTTGCAACTAATTAATCCTATGCAAAACAATGTATCCAAGGCCTCACCCCAGCATCCCTCAATACGTCCATAGAGATAGAGCTAAGGCCCCCGACAGAGTCAGAGACCACACGGTCCGAGACCACCTCCCCTAATGCCCTATGACGTAATAGTTCTGCTAAGGTAATGGCGGTACGACGATATTAGTGGGCAAGACTTGAGTAGAGATAGAGCTAGAGTCTGGTGACGAAGTTGAAGACCACCATGCCACGTCCTGTCCCTGATGCTCGACTCGCATCCTACACACCAACCACACACATATATTCACATGCCTATTCCTAGCATCATCATCATCATCATCATCATGTTATAAATAAATAGAATTAAATATGCATTACAGTAATAGCAGGAATATTGGATGACATGTGAGATGCACATTACAAGCATACAAGCACAGAATCAATCATGGCATTAGACTCAATAAGTAAAACAGCTTGTTATTGGCCAATTAGTTGAAGTCTTGTTCCCTCACCTTTGGTCGATGGTTGTTCTTCGTCCAAGCTTTGTAAATCACTTTTAAACCACTTGGAAACCTAACAAATTTATAGATTTTAAATTAGAGTTTATTTCCATCAATTCAGACTTCTAGAAGCTGAGTGGTCGCAGGTGCTGCTGCACCTGTAGTCTCAGTTTCTGTGACCACAGAGTGTGGGGTAGATATGTGTGGTCGCATATCATGCGACCACACATGCGACCACACCCTCCCTGGAACTTTCCCGAGGGCGTATGGTCGATATGTGTGGTTGCATATCATGCAACCACATATGCGAACACACCCTCCCTAGAACTTTCCCAAGGGCATGTGGTCTATCATATGTGCCTCGTGTGGTCGATCAAACTGCGACCACACAAGTGATGGTTGAATTTTCTACTCTCAACTCAATTCCTTCGTGTTTTGATTCCTTAATTTATCATCATGATCCTTCCTATGATTCTTCTATGGCTTAAAATTCATATTTTTACATAATCCATCATCCCAATAGATTCCCTCCATAGATCTCTTAGAATTTGTTCATGGTTTTATGATTGGGGTCTCACATTGAATCACTATCTCCTTCATGATCTATTCTAGGCATTCAACTGATATGAGAAATATTTTCATACCTTAAACTTTTTGAAGAATCAGAGTTCTCTCTGAATTTGCTTCTCTTAGTCTTCCTCTTCAATTCTCCTTCTCTTCCTCCTCTTCTATTTCTCCCTCTTTCAGTTTGAGTTCTAAAAGAATAAAAGAGGCTAAGGGATATCCTATATATAGAGGAAACCCTCCATATAGAGTCTTACTTTGATTAGGAAAGAAACCCCCCAGATTAGGAAGGTTTCCTAATCACGGAGTCAGTTTGACATCGTGTGGTCGCACGTGGGATCACAGAACCTGTCGACCACACATCCAAAAAATGCGACCACACGTCCCAGTCTCCGTATGTGCCACACACTCCTAATTAGATGATTTTGGGTTCAATTTCATACCTAGCCTTGTGGTTTCTTCACGCACTTGGTCCGTTTGGCCCGACCATGATAGGAAGTCCTGATACAAGGTGGTAAGATTGGCTAGTACGATATGGGTCTTATAACTCCCCCTTTCTTATTATAAATTTCATCCTCGAAATTTTCATATACCTTTCGAGTCGAAAAGGTGAGGATATTGCTTTCGCATAACATTCTCTTCTTTCCATGTGATCTCTTCTACATCTTAGCTCCTCCAAGTAATCTTAACATAATAAATGTCATGGTTGCATAGACGTTGAACCTTCCGACTGGTAATTTTGATCGGTGCTACTTCGAATGTCAAATCATCAGTTAGACTTGGTGGATCCGCTGTTAACACGTGTGTTGGATCTCTGACGTACTTCTTCAGTAATGAGATATGAAATACATCATGCACACTTGACATAGATGGGGGTAGTGCTAACTGATACGCCACTTTCCCACGTTTAGCTAGAATCTCATATGACTCGACATATCTTGGACTTAGCTTCCCTTTCTGTCCGAACCTTTTTAAGCCTCGCATATGTGATATTTTCAGGAATACCTTATCACCTACGATGAATTCAAGTTCTCGACGTCGATTATCTGCATACAGTTTCTGACGATTCTGAGCTGTTCTAACTCTTTCCTTAATTATGTCGACTACTCGACAAGTCTCTTCAATAAACTTTGGTCCAACAATACTCCATTCTCTAACTTCATTCCAAAACAAAGGAGTTCGACACTTCCTACCATATAGTGCTTTATAGGGTGACATATGTTTAGTAGCCTGATAGCTGTTGTTATAGGCAAACTCGATCAATGGTAGTTTCTTATCCCATGATCCTTTGAAATCGATGACACAAGCTCGAAGCATGTCTTCAAAAATATGAATGGTATGCTCTGACTGTCCGTCTGTCTGAGGATGGAATGCAGTACTAAACTTCAACGTTGTACCCATAGCCTTCTGTAACCCTTCCCAAAACTTTGAGGTAAAGCGTGGGTCTCTGTCAGACACAATAGCGTGGGTCTCTGTCGGACATAATCCTTTCAAGTACACCATGTAATCAGATAATATTATCTACATAAAGCTTAGCTAACCTCTCTAGGGTATACTGAGATCGTATAGCTATGAAACGAGCTGTCTTAGTTAAATGATCCACAATCACCCAGACCGCGTCAACTACTCGGGGAGTCAATGGTAACCCGGTGACAAAGTCCATAGTGATACAATTCCATTTCCATGTTGGTTATGACAGTGGTTGCAATAATCCTACAGGTCTTTGCCTTTCAGCCTTTACCCTCTGATAATTTAGGCATTGAGACACAAATTTAGCTACATCCGCTTTCATTTTCTTCCACTAATAGAGTTTCTTTAAATCATGGTACATCTTCGTACTTCCAAGGTGTACTGAATAAGTGGTGGTGTGAGCTTCCTTCATTAGTCTGTGTCTAATATCCAAGTCTTCATTTTCAGGAACACATACCCTTCCTTTGTATTTTAGTACCTTTTTAATGTCCAAGGTGAACTCAGGAGTAGTCTTACCTTTTTTGAGGTCTTCTTGCACCATTCTCAGATAAGGGTTTGATTTAATAGCAGCTTTCACTTCATCTAATAGATCAGGTACAATCTTTAATGTAGCAAACATATTTGAAAATCGATGAATAAATCCTTGGTTGGTTGATCCATCTGGTGTATCTATTACGGACTGCTCATTACCATAATTGAATACTTTTCCTGTAACACACATTGCCACATTTGTGTTAACTTCTTTCTGGGATTTTGTCATTGCTTTTCTGCTTAGCGCATCAACAACTACATTAGCTTTTCCTGGATGATAATGGATATCACAATCATAATCTTTCAATAGTTCCAGCCATCTTCTTTGTCTCATGTTCAACTCCTTCTCATTAAAAAGACGAGTGAGACTCTTATGATCTGATTTAATCTGAAATTTCTCATCATACAAATAACATTTTCATATCTTGACAGCATGAACTACTGCTGTTAATTCCAAGTCATGAGTGGGATAGTTATTTTCATGCGTCTTCAGTTGTCTTGAGGCATACGCAACTACTTGTTATCCTTGCATAAGTACACATCCTAAACTTAACCCAGACGCATTAGTGTACAAGGTAAATGATTGTCCTGGTATCGAAATAGTCAAGATGGGAGCAGATATCAATTTAGCCTTCAATGTTTGAAAACACTCTTCACATTTATCGATCCAAACAAACTTTTCTCCTTTCTTTCTCAGACTGGTGAGAGGTACGACAATTCTAGAGTAATCTTCCATGAATTGTCGATAATACCCGGCTAAACCTAATAAACTTTTAATTTCTGCAACATTCTTAGGTACTTTCCATTTCACAATGGCTTCAATCTTGCTAGGATCCACTTTAATTCCTTCAGTGGATACAACATGGCCTAAGAAAGCGACTTCATTTAGCCAAAACTTACACTTTGTAAATTTGGCATAAAGCTTCTCTTTTCTTAGTCGCTGCAGAGCGGCTCTTAGATTTGTGACATGAGTTTCTTTGTCCTTGGAGTAGACTAGTATGTCGTCAATAAATACAATGACTGACGTATCCAACATATCATGGAATACCCGATTTATGAGTTCCATAAAAGTTGCGAGTGCATTAGTCAATCCAAAAGACATGACTAAAAATTCATAATGTCTATATCTTGTTCTGAATGCTGTCTACGGAATATCACCTTCCTTAATCTTCAACTGATGGTATCCTGATCGAAGATCAATTTTGGAGAATACCTTGGCACCTTGCAACTGATCGAACAAGTCATCAATCTGAGGCAACAGATATCGATTCTTGATTGTAAGCTTATTCAATTCTCGATAATCTATACACAGTCGAATGCTACTGTCCTTCTTTTTCACAAATAACATTGGCGCTCCCCATGGTGATATGTTGGGTCTAATATAATCCTTGTCCAGTAATTCTTGTAATTGTACCTTCAGTTCCTTCAGTTCAGTAGGAGTCATTCGATAAGGTGTTTTAGATACTGGTGTGGCTCCGAGTATAAGATATATAACGAACTTTGTCGCTTGGTTGGGTGGTAGTCCTGGTAGTTCCTCAGGAAATACATCCAAAAATTCACGCACAACTTCAATATCCTCCATTCGTGGTGTTTCCTTGGTGAGGTCGACCACAGATACTAGATACCCAATTCCACCTTTCTCGAGGTATTTTCTAGCCTTTAATACAGAGAGAATGAGTTTTCATTTACGGAGAAGTTTGATTCCCGTAAAACTAAACTCTGCTCCTTCTTTGTCTTTAAATGTCAGTTTCTTTTCTACACATAATAGGTTTGTAGAGTGCCGAGCTAATCAATCCATTTCCAAGATAACGTCAAAGTCTGCCATCTCAAGTTAAATTAAGGTTGCATCCAAAATCTTCTCACCGATAAGAACTGGACATGGTCCATAACCTTTGTCTAGTTCTACTTCTAATCCCATAGGTGAACGTACAAGTAATTTATAGTCTAAAGGTCTGAGGGATAGATTTAGCTTCTTTCCAAATGACACAGATATAAAAGAATGAGTAGCTCCAGAGTCAAAGAGTACTCTGGCGAGTAAGCCATTAATAGGTACGATACCTGTGATTTGATTTAATTTAGTCTACATGCTCACACAAGGTAGTACAAAAAGAATGGTTCAGGTCATACCTGTGACCACATCAGACGATGTGATAGCATCCTTAGATGTAACTGCATAAACCTTTCCTTGTTGTAGCTGCTTCCTTGGCTTAGGACACTTCCTTGAATAATGTCCTACTTGATTATAGTTAAAACATTTAACTCCATCACTACTTTGCTTCTGTTGAGGTTGGGCTGTCAGAGTAGTCTTGGCTGCAGTATTGAAGCCTTGAGTACGAAGGGTTTAAATGTCTTTGTGTTCCCTTCATTATATGAATTTCCATTAGACCTTTTAATACCTTTGTTTTGAGCAAAATAACTTTCCCTCTAGCTCAATTCCAGTACTCGAGCAATCTGTACCATTTCATTATAAATCTTCTTTTTCAATCCCAATATATGCTCATGGATGCTTCCCCTAAGTCCCACGACGAACCTTCAGGTTTCGGTATTTTCCTCCTGCATGCTAGAGGGAACAAAGAAAAACAGCTCTTCGTAACGTTGCTAATACGTATCCACAGTCATTTGTCCTGATACAAACTCAGAAACTCCTTTTTCATTTGATCTCTGAAACTCCTTGGAAAATACTTCTCGAATTATAGATAACCCAGGTCAGTTGGACTTGCTTGGTCAATAGATAACTCCAAGTAGATTTCCACCAATGGTGCGCATCACCTTTCAGCATAAAGGTGGCACATAACACTTTCTCTTCTTTATTTATAGTCATCATCATAAAGTTTTTTTCCATCTCACTGATCCAATAAGCTGGCCATAGCGGATCTTGTTACACCCCAATTATGCACCATTTAGAACGTTGTGATGAACCGCTAATAAACCAACGGTTCAACCAGGATCTTTAATAGGTTGTGTCCGTTGAAAGTAAACCATACACATCCACAACCATAATCAGAATAAATATACAATAGCGGAAGTCTAAATAATAAATGAACTGATGAATCTAACTATGATAATCATAAATAAAATATCAAGTTATATTGTATCAATCGAGACATAAGTAAATAAAGTATCAATTACATTTTCTTAATAATTCAAATGAAAATCTAATAAAAACGCATGCATTGCACTCGCATGAGGAGTCATGCGTCTCCACTAAGTCTTCAGCTTCCATCGCAGCAACGTGCCCGTACGCAGAAGCATTCATATAGTCTTCCACTATGGTACCTGCATCATTAACTAAAATATTCGACGTCGAAAGGGTGAGCGCACATCACGGCTCAATGAGCAAACAAAATAATGCAACAAACATATGCATGCATTCAATTCATATCTGTGGTCTGGTATATAAGTTTACAATGTGCTATAGAAACGTTCGGTGGCCGCCTCACCTCTATACACGAGTGTGTGAAGCCGCCCAAAGGTTAACGTTTATTATCATCCCACATGCACCCACTATGGAATAGAGATAGAGCTAAAGTGCTTAGGAGCACACCGTATCACACTTCCCCTGATACTCTACCCATACCAATACGTAAGCCCTTGCTGGCGAGGGCTTGCAAACTGGGCTCGATGTCAAACAGTGTACCTATGGCCTCACCCCAGCATCCCTCAATACGTCCATAGAGATAGAGCTAAGGCCCCCCGACAGAGTCGAAGACTATACGGTCCGAGACCACCTCCCCTGATACCCTACGACGTAATAGTTCTGCTAAGTTAATGGCGATACGATGATGTCAGTGGACAAGACTTGAGTAGAGATAGAGCTAGAGTCTAGTAACTAGGCTGAACCACAATGTCACATTCCCCCCCTGATACTCCACTTGCATCAACCACACTAACCACACACATACATTCACATGTCTATTCCCATCATCATCATCATCATCATCATCATCATGTTATAAACAAAAATAGAATTAAATATGCATGAACATTAATAGCAGGAATATTGGATGACATATTGAATGCACATTACAAGCATACACGCATTGGATCAGTCATGGCATTGGACTCAAGAAATAAAAATAGTTTATTATTAGCCAATTAGTTTAGGTCTTGTTCCCTCACCTTTGCTTGAGTGTTGATCCTCTTTCAAGCTTTAAAATCACTTTTATATCAATAGGAAAGCCTAACAAGTCGATAGATTTTGGTTAGAAGTCATTCCGACACGTTTAGACTTGTTTTTAAGCATGGGTCGCAGAGTGGGTCGCAGGTAGGGTAGCAGTTTACTGCGACCCCCAGGGTAAGGTCGATGCCAAGGTCGGATGTTCCATCGACCCAGGGTGCAACCACCCCTTTCCTGGACTTCCCGAATATTGGGGGTCGATCCTGTGGTCTGGCAAGGTCGATTCCGAATCGACCCCACGTGCGACCCCCCGTGAGTTGAGTCAAAATTATCATTCTAAAGTCCATTCTTTCATGTTTGGGTCCTATGGCTTACTTCCACAATCCATTCTAGGCTTGTTCTATGGCTTAGAACTCTTGGTTTCCTCCTTACTTTGCCTACCATGATTTCTCCATGGATTCCATTGAAACCTTCCCATGGATGTATAATTTGGGTTTCTCCTAGACCATACCCTCTTCATGAACTATTCTAAGGTCTTAGATCATCAATGGAAACATGCTCATACCTTAGGTTTGCTGAAATTCAGAGGTTTCTCTGAATTTCTTCACTTTGGTCTTTTTCTCCAACTTTCCTTCTCTTCTCCTTCTCTTCTCTTTCTCTCACTTTCAATTAGGGTTTCAAAAGGAGTGAAAGAGGTTTAGGGACGTCCTATTTGTAAAGTAGAATCTCCCAAAATAAGTTTCATTGAGATTAGGAAGGAATCCCATTGAAATTTAGAAAGTTTCCTATTTGCGGTTTTTGTCAACAAACAGGGGGTCGATGAAGGGGTCAGAGATCCCATTGACCCCCAGTTGTAAGTTATCCGACCCCCAATTAAAATATCAAGGGTCTGACTTCTTAGTGAGGGGGGTCGACCCTGCCTATCTAGGTATGCGGCCCTGCCCTCCAATTAATTATTTTTGGGTCAGTTTAGTATCTGGTTTCACTATTTCCTTCACGCACTTGGTCCATTTGGCTCGACCATGATAGGTAAACCTGGTACAAGGTGGTAAGACCGGTTAGATCGATACGAGTCATATAACTCCCCCTACTTATAAAAATTTTGTCCTCGAAATTGTATATACCTCCCGAGTCGAATAGATGAGGGTATTGCTTTCGTATAGCATTCTCTTCTTCCCATGTGTTTTTTTTTATATCTCTGCTTCTCCAGGTGACTTTAACATAAAAAATGTCACGGTTGTGTAGTCGTTGCATCTTTCGGCTGGTGATTTCAGTTGGTGTTACTTCAAATGTCAAATCATCAGTCAAATCAGGTAGATCTACTGTCAAAACGTGCGTTGGATCTCTGGCATACTTCTTCAATAAGGAGATATGAAATACATCATGCACACTTGACATAGATGGTGGTAGTGCTAAGTGATAAGCCACTTTCCCACGTTTAGCTAGAATCTCATATGGTCTGACATATCTCGGACTTAGTTTTTCTTTCTGTCCGAACCATTTCAAACCTCACATGGGTGACACTTTGAGGAATACTTTATCACCTATGGCGAATTCAAGGTCTCGGTGTCTAGTATCTGCATATTGCTTCTGACGATTCTGAGCCGTTCTTACTCTTTCCTTGATAATGTCGACTACTCGACATGTCTCTTCAATAAAATTTGGTCCAAAAATACTACGTTCTCCAACTTCATTCTAAAACAAAGGAGTTCGACACTTCCTGCCATACAGTGCTTCATAGGGTGACATCTGTATAGTAGCCTGATAGCTATTGTTATAAGCGAACTCAATCAGTGGTAACTTTTCATCCCATGATCCTTTAAAATCAATTATACAAGCTCGGAGCATGTCTTCTAGAATCTGAATGGTGCGCTCTGATTGTCTGTCTGTCTGAGGATGGAATGCAGTACTGAACTTCAATGTTGTACCCATAGCCTTCTACAATCCTTCCCAAAACTTTGAAGTAAATCGTGGATCTCTGTCGGACACAATGCTTTCAGGTACACCGTGTAATCTGACAATGTTATCCACATACAACTTAGCTAACCTCTCCAGTGTATACTGAGGTCGTATAGCTATAAATCGAGCCGTTTTCGTCAGTCGGTCTACAATCACCCAAACTACGTCAACTACTCGGGGAGTCAATGGTATCCCTATGACGAAGTCCATAGTGATGCAGTCCCATTTCCATGCTGGTTCCGATAATGGCTGTAATAGTCCTGCTGGTCTTTGTCGTTCAGCTTTCACCTTCTGACAATTTAAGCATTGAGACACGAACTTGGCTATATCTGCTTTCATTCCTCTCCACCAATATAATTTCTTTAGGTCATGATATATTTTTGTACTTCCAGGGTGTATCGAATAGGGGGTGGTATGGGATTCCTTCATTAGTCGGTGTCTAATGTCCAAATTTTCTGTTTCAGGTACACATATTCTTCCTTGGTACTTCAGTACTTTTTCATCATCTAAGGTGAACTCAGGAATAGTTCTACCTTTTACGATGTCTTCTTGTACCGTCCTTAGATAAGGGTCTGCTTTAATCGCTGTTTTCACTACCTCAAGTATATCGGGTACAATCTTCAATGTGGCGAACATATTTGAAAACTGATGGATAAACCCTTGGTTGGTTGATTCACCCGGTACATCTATCACAAACTGCTCCTTACCGTAATTGAACACTCTTCCAGTAGTACCCATTGTGGCAGTTGTGCTAACCTCTCCTTAAGATTTTATCATTGCCTTTTTACTCAGTGCATCAACAACCACATTAGCTTTCCCCGGATGATACTGGATATCATAATCATAGTCTTTCAATAGTTCCAGCCATCTTCTTTGTCTCATATTCAACTCCTTCTGATTAAAGAGGTAAGTAAGACTCTTATGATCTGATTTAATCTGAAATTTCTCTCCGTACAAGTAATGTCTCCATATTTTGACAGCATGTACTACTGTCGCTAATTCCAAATCATGAGTGGGATAGTTCTTCTCATGTGTCTTCAATTGTCTTGAGGCATAAGCAATTACTTGTTCTCCTTGCATAAGTACACATCCTAATCCCAGTCCTGACGCATCAGTGTACAAAATAAATGGCTATCTATAATCGAAATGGTCAAGATTGGAGCTAATATCAATCTAGCCTTCAATGTTTGGAAACTCTTCTCGCATTTATCAGTCCACACAAATTTTTCGCCCTTCTTAGTTAAACTGGTAAGAGGTACGACAATTCGGGAATAGTCTTCCATAAATCATCAATAATACCCAGCTAGACCTAAGAAACTTCTAATTTCTGCAACGCTCTTCGGTGCTTCCCACTTTATAATAGCCTCGATCTTGCTAGGATCCACTTTAATTCTTTCAGCGGATACAACATGGCCTAGAAAAGCAACTTCCTTTAGCCAAAACTCACACTTTGTAAATTTGGCGTAGAGCTTCTCCTTCCGTAATCGCTGCAGAGCGGCGTTTAGATTCTTTATATGAGTTTTCTCATCTTTGGAGTAGACCAATATATCATTGATGAATACAATAATCGACGTATCCAACATATCGTGGAATACCCGATTCATAAGTTCCATAAAGGTTGCTGGTGCGTTCGTTAATCCGAAAGACATGACCAAAAATTCATAATGTCCATATCTGGTCCTGAATGCTATCTTGGGGATGTCACCGTCCTTAATCTTCAACTGATGGTAGCCTGATCGAAGATCGATCTTGGAGAACACTTTGGCACCTTGCAACTGATCGAACAAGTCATCGATCCGAGGCAATGGGTACCGATTCTTGATTGTCAGTTTATTCAGTTCTCAGTAGTCTATACACAATCGAACGCTACCGTCCTTCTTCTTCACGAATAATACTGGCGCTCCCCATGGTGATATGCTAGGTCGGATGTAGCCCTTGTCCAGTAGTTCTTGTAGTTATACTTTTAATTCCTTCAATTCAGTAGGAGCCATTCGATAAGGTGCTTTAGATACTGGTGCAGCTCCAGGTATCAGATCTATAACAAACTCTGTAGTGCGGTCGGGTGGTAATTCTAGTAGTTCTTCGAGAAATACATCTGGATAGTCACGCACGACATCAATATCCTCCATTTGTAGTGCTTTTTTGGTAAGATCGACCACAGATACTAGATACCCAATTGCTCCTTTCTCGAGGCACTTCCTAGCCTTTAATGCAGAGAGTATGAGCTTTCGTTTACGGGGAAGTTTGATTCCCAAAAAACTGAACTCTGCTCCTTCTTTGTCTTTAAATGTCAGTTTCTTTTCGGCACACAATAGGTTTGTAGAATGCCGAGCTAACTAGTCCATTCCCAAGATGACGTCAAAGTCTACCATCTCAAGTTGGATCAAGGTTGCATCTAGAGTCTTTTCGTCAATAAGAACTAGACATGGTCCATAACTTTTTTCTAGTTCCACTTCTAATCCCATAGGCGATCGTACAAGCAGTTTGTAGTCTAAGGATTTGAGGGGTAGATTTAGCTTCTTTCCAAATGACACAGATATAAAAGAATGAGTAGCACCTGAATCAAAGAGTACTCTGGCGGGAATGTCATTAATAGGTACGATACCTGTGATTTGTTTTGATTTAGTCTATATGCTCACATAATGTAACACAAAACGATAAGATTCAGGTCATACTTGTAACCACAACAGGCGATGCGGCAGCATCCTCAGATGTAACCGCGTAAACTCTTCCTTGATGTAGTTGCTTCTTGGGCTTAGGACACTCCCTGGCCATATGTCCCAATTGCTAGCAGTTATAGCATTTTAACCCTTCATTATTTAGCTTTTGTCGCTGTTGAGGTGCTGAAGTAGTTTTGGCTGCAGCATTGAAACCTTGAGTACGGAAGGGTTTGAATACCTTGGTGTTCCCTCCGTTATAAGAATTTCTATTTGGCCTTTTTATTCCTCTATTTTGAGCAAGGTAGCTCTTTTTCTGGCTCGACTCTATCACTCGAGCAATTTGTACAGCTTCATTGTAGATTTTCTTTTCAAGTCCAAGAACATGTTCACGTATGCTTCCCCTAAGTCCCATGACGAACCTTCGGATCTTTGTATCTTCTACCTGCATACTGACTGGTGCAAAGAAAAACAGCTCCTCATAACGCTGTTGGTATGCATCGACAGTCATCTGTCCCTGATATAAACTCAGGAACTCCTTCTCCATGGAATCTCTGAAACTCCTAGAAAAATACTTCTCAAAGAATGCCTCCTTATATATATCCCAAGTCAATTGGGTGTGCTTTGTCATTAGATATGTCCGTGTGGACTTCCACCGGTGGTGTGCATTGCCTTTCAGCATAAACGTTGCACACAATACCTTTTCTTCTTCATTTACTATCATCATTGTGAAGTTTCTTTCCATCTCATCGATCCAGTGTGCTGGCCACAATGGATCAACTGGCTTACCACTATACTCCTTGGGCTTCATCTTCAAAAAATGCTCCACCAGTCTGGAGTGGTCCAGTTGATGCGGAACATAAGCCCCATACATAGGTGGTTGGTATTGATATCCACCCAGAGCAACTTCAAGGTTTTGTACTTGAGCCTGCATAATGGGAGTCTGAGGTGCGTGGGGTACTGTGTTACTTCCCCTTGGTACTGTGCTTTCCTGTCCTGCTGGCATCGGTGTCGTCTGTGCAGCTGGAAAGGTCATGTCTATGGCAGCTTGCATAGTAGCTTGTGCCTATTGTATTTGCTGCAGTTGTTGGGCCAAATTCATTACGACTGTAGCCAGGTCTGGAGGTGGAGCTGGTAGATTTGTAGGATTTTCCTACCCATTAATTACAGACGGTGCCGTGTTCGCATTCTCATGTGTTTTCGGGTGTATCTGGTTGTCTTCCCCCACAGGTGGTGGTGGTGGAATAGAGTTACGACTTTGTCTGGTCACTCTGCGTCCAGCCATTATCTGTTCTGGTAGTGGGAATGCCTGAAAATCAGAGAATACATGAGGCAATCATTATATACTTCATTCTCATAGTTTAATTCTACTAACCAATGAAAATTTCAAATTTTTCAGATCATTCTATTGAAAATACTGTATTTTTCACTGCAGGGTTGATGGTGGGGGTCGATGGATGTCCGACCCTCAGTATGCGACCCTGAGAATCACTGATTCTTATCGAGAGCCGGGGGTCGATGGATGTCTGACCCAGGGTTCGACCCCTGGTTCTTTGTCAGATTACCGAGAGCCGAGGGTCGATGAGTGGGTCGGATGTTTTGGTCGAATTCTCCGACCCTCGGACTAAAAATCAGGTTTTTATTCTCGATTTTGAATCCATTTCTCATTCTTCCTCCTCCTTTCTAACTCAGCTCGTCCCTTCGAGTTGCTACAGTGCCAACTTGGACTCATTGGTGCTATTTACTTCTTATTTCGACGTCTACTCCTCGTCTACAGGTATGTTCTCTACATTTTTATGTTTTTAGGTTTTCTTAACTAGGTTTTTGCTCATTTAACTCGTTTTCTTCAAATTAAACTTTTTCCAACTGTAAAAATTTGATTTTTATTGGGGACTTTTGTGGTTGGTGACTCAATGGATGAAAGCCCTAAAAAATATTTGAGTTTCATCGGTTGGTTATCAAGAAACTTGAAATTTCTCATTTTTGCCCTAATTTGTTGAAATTTTTGAATTTCTTGAAATTTCTTCAAATTCGATCTCTTTAAATGAAATTTCCAACTGTATGAGTCTTGCAGGATTGTTTAAAACCTTTATAAGTCCTCCTGCCCACGTGTATGGGTGAAAAGTGAGACTTTTGCCCAATTTACGTCGTTATACTGTCGAAATTTTCGGGTTTTTCATCCTTACTAAACCAATATCTGTTTTTCTTTGTTTTTGTAGATACTATGGCTTGTACAAAAGTACCCAGGGTTCATGACCCAGTCCGCTTCCATTCTAACGAGGCGGAGACACAGTTATGCTCGCTATTCTCGTAAGAAGGTAGATGGAGGTCGCCGGGTAGACTTGGCTAGCCTGGCCTTATTGGATGTGGAGAGGACTTTTGGTGACATGGGTTGGCTTCCTGTGATCACCTATGACGCCTGCACTCGGCCGGATTTGGTGAGAAAGTTTTACTGTAATCTCTGGGTGGTGGGAGATTACAATGATACCGAGAGGGGTAGAGAGCTTCGGATCACCAGCTACGTCAAGGGGGTCGAGATTTCATTCGATTATCGACAGCTAGTCGACTTGTTGGGCATTTCATATGACGGCCCCTTGGTATTCTGTGCTCCTAGAGAGCCCCAGTTCTTTTCATTGGAGATGAGAGCTGAGATTGACCGTCAGATCATCAGAGAAGATCGTTGGGAGATGAAAGCGATCTACCTTCGTCCAGAGCCCCGGGTGTACTGCAAGATTATTCAGCACAACTTGATACCTCAGAGTGGGCACTACGAGAGGATCTCTCAGTTGACCCAGTATCTGTTGTACTATATCTGTACTAGGTAGCCCGTCTACCTTCCTTACATCATCATGTGGACGATGATCAGTGCTACGTTGCCCGGTCATACTGGCAACCTTCCTTATGGACGCATGATCTCTATGCTACTGACCCGCCTATGTGTTGACATGATGGATGAGAGGATTCAGGAGAAATCCTTTTCATCACCTTTGGATTGGGAGGCCATCTGCAAGATGGGCATGCGTGATGCCCAGGTCAGTGATGAGGAGAGGAACACTCTGGTGCGTCCACGTACTCGAGTGGAGATGGCTGACGCTGAAGCAGCAGCAGCAGCCGCTGGAGCAGGAGTCCATGGGGGTGATGATGATCGTTTATACATGGATGTGGATGCCATACCAACTCCATCACCTACTCATGCTACAGGAGCTGGTTCTTCTTATGCAGTTGATCCTTCACATGCAGCTGGTCCTTTGTATACACCTTCGGATGACATGATGGGGATATTGCATGAGATTCGAGAGGCTCAACGCATGTCTAATTTGAGGACTGGAGAGCTTCTAGATGATCAACGCTTATTTGATCAGTGGGTGGGAGAGCTTCTGGTTGCTCAGCGCATGTCAGATCAGCAGGTGGGAGAGCTTCTAGATGCTCAGCACTTGTCGGATCAGTGGGTGGGAGAGCTGAGGGATGCTCAGCGCGTGACTGACCAGCGGGTGGCTGATCTCACAGATAGTCTCCAGACGACCCAGACTCAGATAGCTTGGCTGACCAGACTCTATGCTGAGGATTATGACAGAGACTGCGAGCCACCGCCTCCCCCATCACCTCCAGCTTCTTGATGTATTATCCTTTTATCTTTTTTTTATACTTCAGAGTAACTGTTCGGGTTGTGGACTGTACTCTGCTTTAGTCAGGTATATATACGTTTGTTCTTCTTTTGGGTGTAAATTTATTTCTCATTTAATAGATGCATTATTCTCTTTCAATTTTGTCTCAAACAACACAGATGTTTATGGTGTGTTATTATTACAGCTTTTAAATTTTTATCCTATCTCAGTTCACGAACATTTGTGGAAGTATACTGGTTTACCAGATAGGACCTGAGAGCTCTGATACCAAGTTGTCACACCCCAATTCTGCACCATTCAGAATAGTATGATGAACCACTAATAAATCAACAGTTCAACCAGGATCTCTAATAGGTTGTGTCCGTTGAAAGTAAACCACACACTTCCACAACCATAATCAGAATAAATACACAATAGCGGAAGTCTTAATAATAAATGAACTAAGGAATCTAACTGTGATAATCATAAATAAAATATCAAGTTATGTTGTATCAACCGATACATAAGTAAATAAAGTATCAATTACATTTCCTTAATAATTCAAATGAAAATCTAATAAAAAACGCATGCATTGCACTCGCATGAGGAGTCATGCGTCTCCACTAAGTCTTCAGCTTCCATCACAGCAACGTGTCCGTACGCAGAAGCATTCATATAGTCTTCCACTGTGGTACCTGCATCATCAACTAAAAATATTCGAGGTCGAAAGGGTGAGCACACATCACGGCTCAGTGAGCAAACAAAACAGTGCAACAAACATATGCATGCATTCAATTCATATCTATGGTCTGGTATATAAGTTTACAATGTGCTATAGAAACGTTCGGTGGCCGCCTCACCTCTATACACGAGTGTGTGAAGCCGCCCAAAGGTTAACGTTTATTGTCGTCCCACATGCACCCACTATGGAATAGAGATAGAGCTAAAGTGCTTAGGACCACACCGTATCACACTTCCCCTGATACTCTACCCATACCAATACGTAAGCCCTTGCTGGCGAGGGCTTGCAAACTGGGCTCGCAATTAACCAATCCTAATGTCAAACAGTGTACCTATGGCCTCACCCCCGCATCCCTCAATACGTCCATAGAGATAGCACACTAACCACACACGTACATTCACATGTCTATTCCTATCATCATCATCATCATCATCATGTTATAAACAAAATAGAATTAAATATGCATGAACATTAATAGCAGGAATATTGGATGACATATTGAATGCATATTACAAGCATACACACATAGGATCAGTCATGGCATTGGACTCAAGAAATAAAAATAGTTTATTATTAGCCAATTAGTTTAGGTCTTGTTCCCTCACCTTTGCTTGAGTGTTGATCCTCTTTCAAGCTTTAAAATCACTTTTATATCAATAGGAAAGCCTAACAATTCGATAGATTTTGGTTAGAAGTCTTTTCGACACGTTTAGACTTGTTTTTAAGCACGGGTTGCAGAGTGGGTCGTAGGTAGGGTAGCAATTTACTGCGACCCCCAGGGTAGGGTTGATGCCAGGGTCGGATGTTCCATCTACCCTGGGTGCGAGCACCCCTTTTCTGGACTTCCCGAATACTGGGGGTCGATCCTGTGGTCTAGTAGGGACGATTCCCAATCGACCCCATGTGTGACCCCCCATGGGTGGAGTCAAAATTATCATTCTAAAGTCCATTCTTTCATGTTTGGGTCCTATGGCTTACTTCCACAATCCATTTTAGGCTTGTTCTATGGCTTAGAACTCTTGGTTTCCTCCTTACTTTGCCTACCATGATTTCTCAATGGATTCCATTGAAACCTTCCCATGGATGTATGATTTGGGTTTCTCCTAGACCATACCCTCTTCATGAACTATTCTAAGGTCTTAGATCATCAATGGAAACGTGCTCATACCTTAGGTTTGCTGAAATTCAGAGGTTTCTCTGAATTTCTTCACTTTGGTCTTCTTCTCCAACTTTCCTTCTCTTCTCCTTCTCTTCTCTTTCTCTCACTTTCAATTAGGGTTTCAAAAGGAGTGAAAGAGGTTTAGGGACGTCCTATTTGTAGAGTAGAATATCCCAAAATAAGTCCCATTGAGATTAGGAAGGAATCCCATTGAAATTTAGAAGTTTCCTATTTACGGTTTCTGTCGGCAAACAGGGGGTCGATGAGGGGGTCGGAGATCCCGTCGACCCCCAGTTCTAAGTTGTCCGACCCCCAGTTAAAATATCAGGGGTCTGACTTCTTAGTGAGGGGGGTCGACCCTGCCTATCTAGATATGCAGCCCTACCCTCTAATTAACTATTTTTGGGTCAGTTTAGTACCTGGTTTCACTATTTTCTTCACACACTTGGTCCATTTGGCTCGACCATGATAGGTAGACCTGGTACAAGGTGGTAAGACCGGTTAGTTCGATACGGGTCTTACAGATCTAATGGCTTACCTGTAAATTCCTTTGGCTTCAACTTCAGAAAATGCTCGATCAGTCGAGAATGGTCCAACTAATACTGAGCATATGCTCCATATATAGGCGGTTGAAACTAGTGATTTCCTTGGTTGTATCTGCCTTGAGGTACTTCAAGGTTTTGTACTTGAGCTTGTAAAAATGATGTTTGAGGTGCTTGGGGTACCGTGTTGCTACCCCCTAGTACGGTACTAGCTTATCCCATTGGTAAAGGTGTAGTGTTTGCAGCTGGGAAAGACATTCCCATAGCAGTTTGTATGTTGGCTTGTACTTGATGTATTTGCTGCAATTGTTGTGCTAAATTCATCACCGCAGTAGCCAAATCTGTAGGTGGTGCAGGTAAGTTGGTTGGGTTGGCTTGGGTGTGCACATTCTGAGGCGCAACATATTGAGTTCCAATATTTCCTTCTTGTCCTTGCTGACCTTCATTGTCATTGGTCTCCATAGGTAGTGGAGATGGGTTGACATTCTGTCTTCTTTTACTTACTCTACGGCCAGCCATTTCCTATTTTTTGGCGGTGGTAGTGTCTGAAAATCAAGGAAACATATGAAGCAAGCATAATATACAATGATCTCATGTTAACTTCCAAATAAACAAGGCAAAGTTTCAATTTTAAAGTCATTCAGTCAAAACAGAGCATTTTTCATCGTGGGGTAGATGGGGGGGTCACACTATATGCGACCACACAAACCCTGTCAACTCACTGAGAGCCTATGGTCGATCGTGGGGTCGCATTTTTGGTCGAATTTTATGACTACACGATCCCAAATCAGGTTTTTAAATCTGATTTTCGAGCCATTCTCTTTATTTCTTTTTTTCCCACAACTCAACTCGCCACCATTGAGTTGCTACAGTGTCGACCGTACAAATTTGGTGATTCTTTCATCGATCTATGACCAACGTTCCATTCTTCCAGGTATGTTCCCTACTCTTTCTCCTTTTTAAGCTTTCATACCTAGGTTTTGCTCCATTTATAGGGTTTTCTTCAAATTAATATTTTTCTGACTCTAAAAATTTGATTTTTATTGGGGGTTATTACTATTGGCCAACCAATGGATGAAAGTCCTCATGAAAATTCAAGTTTCATCGGTTAGTTTAATATAAACTTGAAAATTCCCATTTTTGACCTTAAATTTAGGATTTTTCCCAATTGTTAAAATTTCTTCAAATTCGACCCAGCTAGTTTAAATTTTCGATTGTATGAATCTTGCAGGATGGTTTGGGACCTATGTAAGTCCTCCTGCCCAAATATTTGGATGAAAAGTGGGGCTTTTGGCTAATCACGCCATCATAATGCCAAAATTTTAAAATTTCACTATATCTGATACGTTGCTTGTTGGTCTATGCCCTTGCAGATAACATGGCTCGCACTAAAGTCCCTAGAGTTCATGATCCCCGTCGCTTCCGGTCTATTGAAATAGAGGCACAGTATTCCCGGTACGAGCATAAGAAGGTGGAAGGGGGTCGTTGTGTCAACTTGGCCAACATAGCCCTATTTGACGTGGAGGGAGCATTCGGTGATATGGGCTAGCTCCCTGTGATTCTATATGAGGGTTGCACCTGTCCTGAGTTGGTGAAACAGTTTTACTGTAATTTACAGGTAGAGGGTGATCCAGAGGACATAAATAAGGGTAGAGAGCTCAGGATCACCAGTTTAGTTAAAGGGGTGGAGATCTCATTTAACTGCTAGGAGTTGGATGATCTCCTGGGTATCTCAAATGATGGTCCCTTGGTATACTGCGCACCCAAGGAACCCCAATTCCTGTCAGTGAGAATACGCATAGAAATTGACCACCAGATTCTTTGGGACGACCTCCGGTAGATGAAGGCAATCAACCTATGGCCGGAACCCCGAGTGTATTGCAAGATCATTCAGCACAACTTGATTCCCTAGAGTGGACACTATGAGAAGGTTTTGCAATTGACCCAATACCTTCTGTACTGCATCTGCACTAGGCAACCTGTCTGCCTTCCTTATACCATTATCAGGACCATGCACCGTGCCACGACGCCTAGTCTGGTGGGTAACCTACCCTATGGGCACTTGATCACCACTCTGCTCACTCGCCTGCAGGTAGACTTGGTCTATGAGAAGATTTACGAGGACACTTTTTCGACTGACCTTGACTGGGAGGCCATATGCAGGATGGGGATGCAAGATGTGTAGGTCAGTGACGAAGAGAGAAACGCTATGGTGCGTCTCCGTACTCGAGTAGAGATAGCAGACGTGGAGGCGGCAGCAGCAGCAGTAGTCCACGAGAGTGATGATAAGGAGGATGATGATCGGATGTTCATGGACATGGATGCTATACCTCCTCCATCACCACAGCATTCCACTAGAGCTGGCCCTTCTCGAGCTCCTTCCCACTCAGCTAGTCCTTCGCACCCACCATCAGATGATGTGATGAGGCTATTGCGTGAGATTCGGGAGGCCCAGTGTGCTACTGATCAATGGATAGCAGATCTGGCAGCTAGTCTCTAGGTGTCCCAGACTCAGATAGCCTGGCTTACAAGAGTATATGCTGAGGATTATGATCGAGATCGTGAGGCACCTCTTCCTCCAGCACCCCCAGCTTCATGATGCCTTTGATTCTTTTTACTTTATACTACAGAGTAACTGTCTGGATTGTGGACCGTACTCTGATTCAGATATATGTTAGTTTTATTCTCGTTTGATAAATACATAAAACTTGTTTCATATTTTCAAATGTGCATTATTCTCTTTTTTAGTTTATGTCTCATACAACACATGTGCTTATGGTGTGTTCTTATTACAGCTTTTAATTTATTCTAACTCAGTTCATGACCCTTATGGTAGTATTATGGTTTAATAGAACAGAGCCTGAGAGTTCTGATACCAAGTTGTCACACCCTAATTCTGAACCAACCAGAATGGTGTGATGAACCGCCAATAAATTAACGGTTCAACCATGATCTCATATAGGCCGTGTCCGTTTAATTAAACCAGATACAACCACAACCATAATCAAAGTAAATAAACAATAGCGAAAGTATTTAATATTAATGAACTGAGTATCTAATAGTGATAACATAATTAATTATCCAATTATCTCTAAATGATTCAAGACATAAAATAAAATAAAATAATCAATTACATGTTCTGATAACCCAATAACTAAATCTAATCGAAAACACATGAGTTGCACTTGCACGACGAATCATGCAATTCCACCATATCTTCCACATCCATCACAGCAACATGTCTGTATATTGGTGCATTCATATAATCTTCCACGGTAGGACCTGCATCATCAACTAAAAATATTCGACGTCGAAAGGGTGAGCACACATCATGGCTCGGTGAGCAAACAAAATAATGCAACAAACATATGCATGCATTCAATTCATATCTTTGGTCTGGTTTATAAGTTTTCAATGTGCTATAGAAAGGTTTGGTGGCCGCCGCACCTCTATACACGAGTGTGTGAATCCGCCCAATGGATCAAACACCATTGTCATCCCACATGCACCCACTATGGAATAGAGATAGAGTTAAAGTGTCTGGATCAAACAACGCATAACACTTCCCCTGATGCCCTACCCATACCAACACGTAAGCCCCTATTAGCGAGAGCTTACAAACTGGGCTCGCAACTAACCAATCCTATGCCAAACAATGTATCCAATGCCTCACCCCAGCATCCCTCAATACGTCCATAGAGATAAAGCTATGGCCCCCTTGCAGAGTCAGAGACTACACGGTCCGAGACCACCTCCCCTGATGCCCTACGACGTAATAGTTCTGCTAAGGTAATGGCGGTACGATGATGTTAGTGGACAAGACTTGAGTAGAGATAGAGCTAGAGTCTGGTGACAAGGTTGAAGACCACCATGCCACGTCCTCTCCCTGATGGTCAACTCACATCCAACACACCAATCACACACATACATTCACATACCTATTCCTAGCATCATCATCATCATCATGTTATAAATAAACAAAATTAAATATGAATGAACAGTAATAGCAGGAATATTGGATGACATGTGAGATGCACATTACAAGCATACATCACAGAATCAATCATGGCATTGGATTCAATAAGTAAAACAACTTGTTATTAGCCAATTAGTTTAGGTCTTGTTCCTTCACCTTTGGTTAATGGTTGTTCCTCGTCCAAGCTTTGTAAATCACTTTTAAACCACTTGAAAACCTAACAAATTTATAGATTTTAAATTAGAGTTTATTTTCATGAATTCAGACTTCTAGAAGCTGAGTGGTCGCAGGTGCGGCTACACCTGTGGTCTCAGTTTCTGTGACCACAGAGTGTGGGGTCGATATGTGTGGTCGCAAGATGTGGTCGCATATTATGCAACCAAAATGCGACCACACCCTCCCTGGAACTTTCCCGAGGACTTGTGGTCTATCATATGTGCCTCGTGTGGTCGATCAAACTGCAACCACACGAGTGATGGTCAACTTTTCCATTCTCAACTCAATTCCTTCATGTTTTGATTCTTTGGCTTATCATCATGATCCTTCCTATGATTGTTCTATGGTTTAAAATTCATATTTTTTTACATAATCCATCATCCTAATAGATTCCCTCTATGGATCTCTTAGAATTTGTTCATGGTTTTATGATTGGGGTCTCACTTTGAATCACTATCTCCTTCATGATCTACTCTAGGCATTCAACTGATATGGGAAATGTTTTCATACCTTAAATTTATTGAAGAATCAGAGTTCTCTCTGAATTTCCTTCTCTTAGTCTTCCTTTTCAATTCTCCTTCTCTTCCTCCTCTTCTCTTTCTCTGTCTTTCAGTTTGAGTTCTAAAAGAATGAAAGAGGCTAAGAGACATCCTATATATAGAGAAAACCATCCATATAGAGTCCTACTTTGATTAGGAAAGAACCCCCCCCAGATTAGAAGGTTTCATAATCACGGAATCAGTTTGACATCGTGTGGTCCCACGTGGGGTCACAGAACCAGTCGACTACACATCCAAAAAATGTGACCACACGTCCCAGACTCCAGTGGTCTCATTATTTTGAGGTGTGGTCGACCCCACCTGTTTAGGTATGCAACCACTTGCTCCTAATTAGATGATTTTGGATTCAATTTCATACCTAGTCTTGTGGTTTCTTCACGCACTTGGTCCTCTTGGTCCGACCATGATAGGAAGACCTGATACAAGGTGGTAAGACCAGTTAGTATGATACGGGTCTTACAATTCTGATCTCAGGACAACCATTTACCTTGTACACTGATGCGTCTGGGTTAGGTTTAGGATGTGTGCTTATGCAAGGAGAACAAGTAATTGTGTATGCCTCAAGACAACTGAAGACACATGAGAAGAACTATCCCACTCATGACTTGAAATTAGCAGCAGTAGTACATGCTGTTAAGATATGGAGACATTATTTCTATGGAGAGAAATTTCAGATTAAATCAGATCATAAGAGTCCCACTCATCTTTTTAATCAGAAGGAGTTGAATATGAGACAAAGAAGATGGATGAAATTATTGAAGGATTATGATTGCGATATCCAGTATCATCCATGAAAAGCTAATGTAGTTGCTGATGCACTGAGTAGGAAAGCTATGACAGAATCCCAAGAAGAAGTTAGTGCAAATGCTATGGCATGTGTCACAAGGAGAGTATTTAATTATGGTAAAGAGCAGTTCATGATTGATATTCCGAATGAATCAACTGACCAAGGGTTTATTCATCTATTCTCAAACATGTTTGCTACATTGAAGATTAGTACTTGATCTATTAGATGAAGTGAAAATTGTTATTAAATCAGACCCTTATCTGAGAACGGTGCAAGAAGACTTCGAAAAAGGTAGGACTACTCTTGAGTTCACCTTGGACGTTGAAAAGGTACTAAGATACAAATGGAGGGTATGTGTTCCTGAAAATGAAGACTAGGATATTACACACAGACTAATGAAGGAAGCTCACACCACCGCTTATTCGGTACATCCTGGAAGTACGAAGATGTATCATGATCTGAAGAAACTATATTGGTGGAGAGGAATGAAAGCGGATGTAGTTAAATTTGTGTCTCAATGCTTGAATTGTCAGCAAGTAAGGTTGAAAGACAAAGACCTGCAGGATTGTTGCAGCCACTGCCAGAACTAGCATGAAAATGGATTGCATTACTATGGACTTTGTCACCGGGTTATCATTGACTCCCCGAGTAGTTGACGCGGTCTGGGTGATTGTGGATCGTTTGACCAAGACAACTCGTTTCATAGCTATACGACCTCAGTATACCCTAGAGAGGTTAGCTAAGCTTTATGTAAATAATATTGTCCGATTACATGGTGTACCTGAAAGCATTGTGTCCGACAGAGACCCACGCTTTACCTCAAAGTTTTGGGAAGGATTACAAAAGGCTATGGGTACAACATTGAATTTTAGTACTGCATTCCATCCTTAGACAGTCAGACAGTCGGGGCGTACTATTCAGATTTTAGAAGACATGCTTCGAGCTTGTGTCATTGATTTCAAAGGATCATGGGATGAAAAATTACCATTGATTGAGTTCGCTTATAACAACAGCTATCAAGTGACTATACAGATGTTACTCTATAAAGCACTATATGGTAGGAAATATCGAACTCCTTTGTTTTGGAATGAAGTTGGAGAACGAAGTATTATTGGACCAAAGTTTGTTGAAGAGACTTGTCGAGTTATCGACATTATCAAGGAAAGAGTCCAAATAGCTTAGAACCATCAGAAGCAATATGCAGATAATCGACGCAGAAATCTCGAATTCACCATAGGTGATAAGGTATTTCTGAAAATATGTCCTATGCGTGGTTTGAAAAGGTTTGGACAAAAGGAAAAACTGTGTCCCAGATATATTGGACCTTATGAAGTTCTAGATAGACGTGGGAAAGTGGCATATCAGTTAGCACTACCACCGTCCATGTGAACTGTGCATGATGTATTTCATATCTCATTACTGAAAAAGTACGTCAGAGATCCAACACACATGTTAACAACGGATCCACCGGATTTGACTAAAGATTTAACGTTCAAAGTAGTACCTTTTGAGATCACTAGTCGGAAGGTGCAACGTCTTCGCAACCGTGACATTTACTACGTTAAGGTTACTTGGAGAAGCCAAAATGTAGAAGAAGTTATATGGGAAGAAGAGAACGCTATGCGGAAGCAATATCCTCACCTATTCGACTCGGAAGGTATGTACAAATTTTGAGGATGAAATTTGTATAAGAGGGGGGGGGGGGGAGTTGTAAGACCCTCACTCCACTAACTTGGTCTAACTGTGTCGTGCCAGGTCTTCCCATCATTCTTGGACCAAGTGGACCGAGCGTGTGAAGATAGATCACAAATTAGGTATGAGAATCGAGTTAAAAACACTAAAAACATACATAAGGTCACATGCCTGGGTAGGTGTGGTCGACCATAAGGAAGGGAATCAAAAATCTTAAATCCAGAACCTCACGGTCGATGATTTTGACCCTACGGCCGACGGTTTATGCGACTGTATGATCGACCGTGAGAACCCAAATCAGACTCCGAGTTTTGAAAACTTTCCTAAACTAAGGGATTGCTTTCTTAATTGAAAGAGGACTCTATATGAAGAGTTTTCCTCTATATAAAGGACGTCCCTCAGTCCTTTTTCACTCTTTTAGAGCATTAGTAAAACCTAGAAAAAGAGAAGGAAGAGAAGGAGAAGAAGAAAAAACTAAGGAGAAGAATTTACTGAGAAGAGATTAGCTCTCTATCACAGGCAAAGATATGAAGTGAATGCATGCATATGTTTGTTGCATTATTTTGTTTACTCACTGAGCCATGAAGTGTGCTCACCCTTTTGATATCGAATATTTTTTTAGTTGATGATGCAGGTCCTACCGTTGAAGAATATATGAATGCACCGACGTATGGACACGTTGCTACGATGGATGTAGAAGCTGAAGAAGATGCGCATGATTCATCATGCTAGTGCAACCAATGTGTTTTTGCTTAAGTTTAGTTATAATTAGAATATCGGATATGTAATTGATTATTTATTTTATGTCTTGTGGTTTGGAGATAATTGGGTTAAATACTTATTTATCACTGTTAGACTCTCAGTTCATTATCTGTAAGAATTTCGTTTATTTGTTTATTACCTCTGATTATTAATGTGAAATGTGTGTGTGGTTTGATATGGTGGGTACAACCTATGCGAGATCCTGGGTAAACCATAGGTTTATTGGCTGTTCATCACACCATTATGCTTAGACAAGAATTGGGGTGTGACACAGGGTCAGGTCATGGGTCACACATGTAACCCGCACGTGTACCTTGAGTCGGATTCTTGGGTCCCTGGTCGGGCTGGTTGGGCTAGGGTTCTGTCCTAAACTGGCCCAGACCCTCTCGGTCAAGTACGGGGCTGACCAAGTGACGTCAGCCCTACTCCTTTTTCCTTTTTACTTTTTTATTATTTTTTTATTTATACAATGCCGGCGAGTAGATCTCATGCACTTTTTTAGGAGGCGCATGAGGGTGTGTCCGGCCACCTCCGGCGACCCATCTTATGTCGCCGGCTCCGTTTTTCCAAGACCTACAATCCTATGTAATTTATTTTATCTTTTATCGATCCAAATTTTTTTTTTCAAAAGTCCCAACCATAGACAGGTTTGTACAAGAATTTTGAGAAAAAAAATCTTTCTTTTCCAATCTATTCAAACATATAATCTTTACAATGCTTTCCCATTGATCCTAGGTTTGTGTGAGAGGCTTTGATACCACTTAAAATTTTTTTTTAGATCTCCTTTAGGTTTTTCCCATGAGATTTTTCATGAATCCTAATAAACACACCACACAGATTACTAGAATACAATGGACATTAAAAAAAGATGATAACACACATACCTTTTGCTGTAGATTGATTTTCGATCCTTCGCTTTGAATGCTTGGATCAGAGTCTTCCACAGCTTGTTAGGGATCCCTTGACCTTCTTTCTGCTTATGGGAATAGCAGAAGAAAATAACACCATGGTTGTGGGGACCCGAACCATTGGTATTTATAATTCTACCCCAACCCTGGACCAGTCCCATAGTGGACTATGTTGGTCCATCTCTGATCATACTTAAACCGGTCTACCTGTAATCAGATTCCCACTAAATAAATTAACCTCATAATTAATTTAGCCCATAAAATATCTTACATTCCCAACTGAAGCTCATGAGCCCATAAACATAAGATTTGATGAATCTCTCTCTGATAGCTGAAATTTTCAAAGCTAGTTTACTCTCTTTTTGTTGCTGCCAACCTTGTTCTATGAGCAGCAATAGAAGCATCTCTGGTGCCTCTTTCCACTGGTCAGGTTCTATGCTTCCAATTCTTGAGCTTATAGCTTCCATGCTGCCTCCCTCACGCTGAAATGCTGAAGGATGCTTCCCAACGTGAGAACATCATAGACACCACACCGTGAAGGAATCACATTCCAATAATTGTCGTAAAAGGTGGAGACAGAGAGAGAAGGATTGGGAATAAAAAAAAGGGCCAAAGCAACTTTCACTTCCACCAAATGAATTCAAACAGAAAGGCCATTTCTGGTCTAACAAAATTTGAGAATGATGATAAACTTGCACCTTAGTGCCAGAAGGTTGACATTATCTATGCACTGATGCAGACAATACAACCAAAGTAAAAGCATTATGCATGACCAACAATACCTCCAAAATTTTTATTAATTGGCAATTTGTCATTCAATGAATGGTTAAAAATTGGATGAGTACAATATTTGATGTAATTGGATGGAAAACAATTATATATACAACCTCCCAAAAAGGATATCCTCTAACAAGACTTTTAGGATCGTGTAAGCAGACATAACAATTACGCTGAAGTAAAATTCCAATGTCCAAAACATGGGAAATGTTGCTAAGCCAATGTCATTTTTCAAGATCAACTTTACCTGTGACTTGAAGATCATAGGTCTAAACATTCCTTGGGGAGGAAAATTCACAATACACTACATCGAGAAAGAGCATACACGGGTTGCCACAGAAATGGACATACCCATCAGCTCGGAGAGCTTGTATACTGGATTTTGGGGTTCTAGATTTGTTGGGGGTCTTTGTCCCCAAGCCACCGTATGATCCACATTAACTCCGTCAGAAAGAAGGAATAGCAAAATGGAAGTAATAAATAAACCTAAATCATTTATTTCAGTTAAAACAGACAAACAACCCTATCTCAAGACTAACAAGGTTCAGGAATCCAATGATGGAATAAAAAAACATAGAAGTACCTGATCGTAAGTCTTGACAAGCCTACAACGAAGGCAACCATGGAGCAATCTTCACCTAAAGCTCGTCGAAATTTGCAGTCAAAGCTCATTGGAATCTGCACAAAATTTGCTATCTCCAAGATCAAAATTCAATAATAACAGAATAATCTTCAACCAAATCAAAAAACCTTAAACCATTCCAATCCATTGGAAAAAAACCCTAAACATGAAACAAAAAAAATATCCATACAAGCAGAGAGAAAGAGAGAGAGAGAGAGAGCGAGAGAGAGAGAGAGAGAGAGAGAGAGAGAGAGAGAGAGAGAGAGATTACTTACCTCTTGAATACAAAGAGAAGATGGGAGATGCTTTGAGATGAGAGATGCTTCGCAGAGAGGGAGAGAACTGCTGAGGATGAGATTTGTAGGAGTTCGATGAGAGCTTTTAACGTCACACTATTCCTTCTTTATAGAGTACTGTTTCTATCCGTTACAAGCAATGGACTCTTTTACCCTCATTTTTAGACCAGTTGGAGATTAAAAAACACGTGTAACGTAAAACCTGCGCAAAAACAAACTCAAAAATACTTTTTGGCAAAAATCAAAAAGAGGTTGAGAACTCTTTTTGAATTTGAACTAGTTTTTATTTTTTTTGATAATAAATAATAATAAAAAATAATACCAAACACTTACAAAAATAAAAACTTATCCGAAAAATAAAAATAAAAATGATACGAAAACACGCCAAAACACAGCCTCAGGGACATATGAATACATTGGAATTTCCGGAATCCTCTTTGGTTACTTGACCATTTTAACATGATATCAGAGCTTAATGCTTCGAATATCTGAGATTTTGTTTCTTCCATCTTTGCTTTCTTTCTTACTTCATCTGCGTTGTTTTCTATTCTTGTTCGGGGTTTTTATTCGGTGTTCTTGTTTAGCGTTTCTGATTTTGTTTGGCGATACTTGGCTGAAGTTCTTTGCAGTTTTTTTTCCCAGTTCTTGTTTGAAGTTCTTGATCGAAGTCTGTAGTTGCAGTTTATGGTTGAAGCTCTTAATTGAGGTCTGTCTTTGAAGTTCTGTTCGACGTTCTTGATCGAAGTCTATTTTCTGTTCGGATTTTCTATTCGCTTCTTTGGTTTCGATTCAATCAGTGTTTGTGTGTCTGATTTAGGATTTCTGCAACTCTAAATTCTTTTTTCTAAAAGCTTTCCTAAATCATGTATTTGTTTCGATTTAGTGTTCTTTGTCACTCTTGATTTAGGGTTTCAGTCCCTATAACTTTGTTATTTCTTTGTCCATTCTGTTTTCGGTGTAATTTCTTTTACATCAATGGTGTTTAAATCATCTCCGACTGTGGTGTCCATTTCTCCTTCGTCGTTGTACCCGGCTGATAATCCTGGTAATATCTTGGTCTCTCAAGTTCTTGATGGCGACAATTACGCAACCTGGAAGAGAGCTATGAGTATAGCTTTGGGTGCAAAAAATAAATTTGTATTTGTGGATGGCTTGTTTCCCCGACCTGATTACAAGACTGATGCAGATGGAGCCGCTCTTTGGGACCAGTGTGACCTTATGATCATGTCCTGGATTTATAATTCCTTGAAGAAAGATCTTCAAGAAACAGTCCTATACGCCAAGGATGCTAGGGAGTTGTGGTTCGAGTTGGAAACTCGATTTGCTCAAGGGAATGACTCCCGTATGTATGATCTTAAGCGACAGATTGTTTTGCTACGTTAAGATAACTTGTCTGTTTCCAGCTATTATTCTGTGCTCAAGATGCTATGGGATGAACTTGGTTCATATTTGCAAATTCCAGAGTGTACCTGTTTGGAGCTCTATCTACTCGTTCATGCAAAGTGTTATCCACAGTAGCTGATATTGCTCAATCTGATAAGGTATTTCAGTTTTTAATGAGACTTAACGATGTTTATGGGACCATTCGTACTCAAATCCTTGCAATGGATCCCATACCAACGTCTGCTAGAGCGTATTTACTTGTTTAGAATGAAGAACGTCGGACTTTACACTCCTCGGATGGTCACTGATAATATGGATTCGGCTCGTCTCAAGTTCAAGTTGAACAAGTTGAACTTGAGATGCCAGTGATGGCCGGATGACCAATACGTGTCTCTTTTTAAATCCAATGTTCGTTAATTAAAATATTGTATGAAAGGGAAATACAACGTCAAACACGGGAAAAAAGTTAAAACGTAGCCACAGTTCATCTTCACAATGCTTTTTGGAAATGAGAACCCATCTTTGGATTTCCCTTTCTTTCTCTCTCGCTCACCCTTTCTCTCCAAATCTTTTTCACCCTTTCTTTCTCTCTGCAAGTCCTCCCAGAAGATCCTGAAACACTGAAAGAGATGATCCGTTAGCTATGAAACGTTTTCAAGAAATTGTTTGACTTGAGTTCCTTTTGAAGTCTCCTGAGAGAGTTTAAAAAACTTCTAAAGTGCATATATCACTTCCTCATCCCTCTGCCGCCGTGTCCTGCTTTTCCTTGCTGTCTCTCTGGTTCACTTTCATTTCTTTGGAAGATTAACTGCTCAGCTTTTGATAGTTTAAACTTCTTTTGGACCTGGAAAACCAATGGAAGATGCATTGGCCGATGAGGGGCAGGAAAAAATGGGAGTAGGGGTCGATTTTACTACTAAGTTCGAACGTGTTCCATTTTGGTTGTTATAGCATGTTTTTGTGTTGCAAGGGTTCGATCTTGCCAAGTATCTACTAGAAATTTTTTTTTTTAATTTTTTTCTTTTATTTGTTGTTGGATTATAGAGTGCTCTCTGGCGGAGAAAATGACAGCACATGAAAATTTCTAGAAACTTTCCTGGCATGTTCTTAGCATGCTGTGAAGTTGTAATGATAATGTTACGGAAGGACCAAGAAAGCTCAAGATCAGCAGAGTTAGTTAGTTACTGTAGGTTGTTAAGTAGTTATAGAAAGAGAATATTAATTGAAGCTGTAGTAATAGAAGGATTGAAACTATAAAATAGCAAGAATGAGAGGCGAGAGGTAATAAGAGAAAATCAGTCTTCTTCTTAACCAGTCTTCTTCTTCCTTAGGAGGCACCTACCCTCGAAGTAGGCTCTCTGTAACCTTCTGTAGACATCTCTTTGTAATCTTCCCTTCAAATAGCATTCCATAATGAATTGATCCTGTTCCTGCAATTCTCACTATAACAATGATGCTTTCGTTGGAGTTGAATTCAAGAAAAATGTTGAAAACTTTTCATAACTCAGAGATCATCTCTTTCAGTGTTTCCCGATCTTGGTTGGAGGATTTGCAGACAGAGATTTGCAGAGACAAGTTTAGAGAGTGAAAGAGAGGGAAATACAAATGGGTTTCCATTTTCAAAAGACTGAAGATGAAAATTCCCTTGTGTCACGTTGTATTCCATTTCAGTACAATATTTTAATTATCGATTATTGGATTTAAAAGGACACACGTGTTGGCCATCCGGCCATCACTGGGAAGTTGAACTTGAGACGAGTCGAATCCCTGATAATATAGCATTTGCCATTAGTCGCCAGTCTGAATATCATCGAAAATTGGTCTACTCATTGTCACCAATAGGGCCATGCCAAAATTTTTTTTTCACTTTCCATGGGTTTCCCCCTAATTTTTCTCGACATCTTTCCAAAGCTGGTTCAGTACCAAAGGGGTCTTAGGCTCATGCTTCTTTTACTGAATTAGTTTCAGAAGGGGCTCCAATAGAGGTTCTGTCCACCGGGGAGAATTCTGCATCACCACCTCCCCAATTTCATCAGTTAACAACTGATCATTATACTACTGTCTTTTATTTCCTCTCCTTCTCCCAGTGTGAACTTTGCAAGTATGACTCTTTGCTTATCTATTTCTGGTTTAGCCTCTCAGACCTAGATTGTGGACTCAGGTGCCACATCACTTTGCCTGTGTTCCACGGATTCGGCTCCTCTCAAGTCCAACCACTTTTCAAGTTGTGATGTGATGGCTGGAATTTATTCTGCACATATACCAATACATTGGTTTCTGTGTAGAACTGATTCTACCCACTGGATCACTAACTTGAGGAAATTTGGACTTGAGAGGATCTTTTTCCGTGTTCCACCTACAAGCTGTTCAAAATCTGCTGCATTTCGTCCTTCCCCTGTTATTTTACCAGATGGATCACAATGTCCAATTACTCCGATAGGGACCTATCCTCTTACTGATAAAATGAAACTTCATAATGTCTGTCATGTTCCTAGTTTTTCCTTCAAATTATTATCTATTGCTCAACTGATAGCCTCTTTGAATTGAGCAATAACATTTTTTTCCCACATTTTGTCTTTCAGGATTTACCAACCAAGTTGGTGATTGGTCTGGGCCCGCTCCATGACGGGTTGTACCACTTTGACTCATCAGTAGCTACTTCTGACTTGCCGGCACCATCTGTTGTTTCTTCTCCTGTAGTTGCTGCTGTCATTTCTCCAAAGGTGTGGCATTATAGATTAGGGCATCCTTCTTCATCTTCATTTCATCTTCCAAATATTAAATCTCACATTGATGTGTCATGTCTGCCCATTAGCTAAGCACTACCATGCTCCTTCTCCTAATAGTACATCTTGTTCTTCACATTGATGTTTGTCATGTCTGTCCATAGGTAAGCACTACCATGCTCCTTCTCCTAATTACTACAAGTTGCTAGGGCTCCACATTTTCAATCATCTTTACCTTTACAATTTTGGGGAGATTGTATTTTGACAACATGTTATTTCATTAATAGATTGCCTTCTTCCTTGCTTTCTGGAAAATCCCCATTTGAAATTTTATTTCATAAATCACCTGCTTATGCTCATCTTCGCTCATTTGGGTGTCTTGGCTATGTTAAAAATCTCTCTCCTACTCAACATAAGTTTTCTCCCCGCTCTATTCCTTGCATATTTGTTGGGTATCCCCCAATCAAAAGGGATATAGGATGTCTGGTAGAGATGTGTTTTCTTGAGGATATTTTTCCATTATCTTTAGCGTAACCTACTTCTCCTACTATCATTCCTTTACCAGTTACCCACAATATATCCTCTATTGATGTTTCCCATATTCCCTCTCCTCCCGTCAGTCCCATAATTCCACCATCCATCAGTTCCAATGATTCACAGTCCCACTTACAGTCCCCTATTCCTCAGCTTATTAGCACTACTGCTCCACCATCCATCAGTTCTGATAACTCACAGTCCCACTCATGGACCTGTCATGGGTCCATTGGATATGTCTGATCCACCAAATATTACTTCTGGTTCACGGTGGTCAACAAGAAATCGCCAGCCTTCACTTCTGTTAAAGGATTTTGTTTGCAACTCTGTTACGGGCTCATCGGATCCAATGATCACTTCAGATAACTTCTTCTATCCTCTATAAGTCCATATCTCTTTCTTTCGCAATTCAATTTATAAGGCCACCCAAAACATATAAACAAGATTCCCTCATTATGGCTTTCGGCTATAGTTGATGAAATGAATGCTTTTATTCAAAATAATACTTGGACCATAGAGCCGTTACCCCCGGACTAACAACCTATTGGTTGTAAATGGTTCTTCAAAATTAAATATAATGCTAATGGATCTGTTGAGAGGTATAAGGTCCAGCTAGTGGCCAAAGGGTTGACACAACAGGAAGGTCTTGATGATCATGAGACATTTGCTCCAATGGCCAAAATTGTTACTGTTCGAAGCCTAATCTCCTTGGCTACTTATCGAAAATGACATTTACATCAAATGGATGTTAAAAATGCATTTTTCCATGGGGATCTAGATGAAGAAGTCTACATGAGCCCTTCTCCTAGATATGTTCATAATGGCCGCCCATTGCCCCCAAATCTGATGTGTAAATCGCACAAGTCCCTCAATGGACTTAAACAAACTCCTAGGCAGTGGAACAAGAAATTGGGCGACGCACTTCTCCAACTAAAGTTTAAACAATCGCTCGTTGATGCTTCCTTATTCGTTTAAAATGATGGATCTATTTTCACGGCCATTCTTATATATGTAGACGATCTTATTCTTACTAGGTCTCATGAGGCCCATATTTCTCAAACAAAGGCCCAACTTCAAACTTGTTTTCAAATCAAGGATTTGGGCCCCCTAACATATTGTTTGGGTGTAGAAGTGATATCGTCTCTTGCTGGGCTCATGTTATGTCAACAGAAATATGCCATGGACATTTTATTAGATTCGGGTTTTACTGGTACCAAACCCAGCCCATTCCCAATGAAACAGCATCTCAAATTAGACAATGAATCTGGAGCACTTCTTCAAGATCCGGCAGTCTATCGGCGACTAATTGGTCGCTTCATTTATTTAACTATTACTAGACCCGACTTGTGCTATTCGGTTCACATTTTAAGCCAGTTCATGCAAAGCCCTAGAGAACAACATCTACTTGTGGCATCTAGAGTCTTGCGCTAGATTAAGGGGGCCATTTCCCTTGGCATTAATATGTAGCCTTTTTCAGCACCAGTTCTTACCGTGTATTGTGGCTCTGATTGGGCTATTTGTTCCTTTACTAGACGATCTACTATAGGCTATATTACCTTTTTTGGTGATTGTCCTATATCGTGGAAAACAAAGAAATAGATTACTGTATCTCGATCCTCAGCAGAGGCGGAATATTGTGCTTTGGCATCTCTATCATGTGAAATTGCTTGGCTTAAAGCCTTATTCTCTGATTTGGGTTTTCCCTCACATCTACCTGTTTTGGTCTATTGTGATAACCAAGTTGCTCTTCATATAGCTGCCAACCCCGTTTTTCATCAAAGAACGAAGCACGTTGAACTGGATTGCCACTTTGTATGGGAAAAATTGCAAACTGGTTTATTACAAACTCATCATATCAGTTCTAGTTTCCAAAGGGCAGATATTTTAACAAAGGCCCTGGGCCAAGGCCCTTTCACAGCATTGATTGGCAAGCTTGGACTGCGGATTTCTCCTGTGTCCACTTGAGGGGGGATGTCGGAATATAGGTACACACATGTAGTTAGTATGAAGTTGGGATATATGTACACACGTGTCACTAGTTTAGATAGGTTTGTATTTATCTAAAGGTTCTTGTAATCTGTATATAAATAGAAGTACTGTATCAGTCAGAGACATGAATACATTGGAATTTCTAGAATCCTCTTTGGTTACTTTACCATTTTAACATGCAGATAAACATGTTATCTAAAAGGATTTAATCTCATTAAAATGATTTAATCTCACTCCACTCTTCATTCTCTCTCTCTCTCTCTCTCTCTCTCTCTCTCTCTCTCTTTAAAATTTATTATTTTAGAAACACAGTCATCTTCTTGTAGGTCATATTTGTTTAGCAAGAAATGAGTTGGCCTTAGGAATAGTAAAATTTGCTTTCTCTTTTCTTACAAAGTTTCTTTCCAAAAGTATTGGATTTTGTAGAAATTTTTGGGAAATTTATAAGGATCTCTCCTTGGTATTTCGTTTAATATGCAACATTATTCTGCCTTCCGAGAAATGACACGGACTTACCTTAGCAAGTCAGATTTGTGAGACATAGGTCCATTATGTTAGACAAGAGACATTAGTTACTGATGTGGAAAAAGATGAACTTTTATAAAGGCAAAAATACCCTTAAATTATTTGAAGTTACTTCTTTACCCTTGGATGTAAACAAGCAACTTCCAATCGATCTTTCTTCTTGTTCATATCTTTTTCTCCATCCTACCTCTGCAACTTCCAATCATATTCCTACTTTACTACAAACTTTACTTCTCTGTCAAGCTTATGTATAAATAGTTGCAAACCATAGCGAAAATTCAACATGAATACATTGTTTGCTCAATGTTCTCAATGAAGTGATGAATCATCAAACTTTGAATGACCATAGACCACAACTAACCACCATTGAGATCTCGGATTTTTTTTAAGGCAGTCTTCATCACCAGAGAAAATCGAAACAAAATGTAGCAAAAAACACCAATCGATCCGATATGCTAGAGCAGAATGAAACAAAGAGAAGAGTTTCAAAACCAAACCCTGTTTTTTCCGTCTCTGATTTCTCCTTCTCTTTCTTCTTCTTCTCCTATTTCTCTCTTCTTCTGCCAAATCTTCTTTTGATTCTTTTCTTCCGAATCTTCTAATTCTTAAAGCCATAGACTTGCTAAGCAATCCACTTATCCTGTAGTTCCTATTCTTCAATTGTTATTATTTTCTCAGTTCAATTTCCCTAATTCAGATTCTTCCATGTTCCCTTATCAACTGTTGGCGATACCCTGATTTGATGTTCAAAATTTGTTTAATTTGTCAAATCATGTCTGCAATAAAATTGGTTAGATTGATCAGAAATTTCATATGTGATGTTTTCATATCATATTTTCATATTTATAGACATTAGAACCATCAATTAGGTATTTAATTTTGAGCTCAATATGAGGGGAGACTCAATGGCAGACTGGGCACCGGTTGAGTTGAGCAAGGTAAGGCACAGGGGGAAGACACAAATGGTGTAGCAGTGGAGAGAGTGATAAGTAGTGGATAGACAAGTGCAACAACAGCTGACCAGAATCATTCTATCAACCATTTGAAATCCTTGAACTCACTGAAGAAATGGATGATGCCAGATTTGGCGATGGCGTTCAAGAGGTTTGACATGAAAGTTCAGTGCGGTAACTGTGAGGGAGGGGTGGGGTAGGGATTGAGGTTGTAGAGAAAATGGAGTGAAGTTGCAGAGATGTGATGGGTTGAGGAGGGAGAGAGTGAAGTTGCAGAGATGTGATGGGTTGAGGAGGGAGAGAGTGAGGGTGCAATGGTGGTCGAAGGTAAGTTGCAGCATGGCAGTTGTAATGAACGATTTAGATGGTTTTTATCTTATCCTACGACTGCAAACTTGGCTACGCAGAATTCATCATGGAGTTGCAAGATTAAAGAGCGGAATGACATGAAATTGGTAAAAGTTATATATGGTGTAGTGGAAGGGTATTTTCATTGTTAACATCGTTACTTTAGGGTAGTGGACCACGACTGATTCTGAAAGGTAATGAATGGAAAAAACAGCATATTCTTGTTCAAGGCACTCCTCGTGTTTTTTCTCTAAGCTTATGTCAGGAGGCGCTCGACATATCAGATGAAGATGAAGGTTTGTTTGGAAGACAATGCCAAGAAATCCAGAAAGAGGAAAGTCTATTCTAAGTTGGAATGTAACTTTAAAATGCACAAGGTAATGTTGCATAATTAAGCAATGTCAAGGGGATGTCCTATAAATTTCCCAAAATTTTATTATTGGAAATTTTTTCTAGGATTTTTATTTTTTTATTTTTTTTCTTGCCATACAAAGACAGCTTTAATCAATTAATAGTACATATATATGGGCTTTGGATTGCAATTCTGGTATTTGGTCACATATAAACATTATGACAATGTGAGAAAGAAGCCATGTTGGTGTTACCTAATGTAGTTAAACTTAATTACTTAATTTTGGATGGGTGGAATTCAAATTTTTATTGGAAATTTTCATAATTTTAAAGTGAGATTGATCATGGATTCATGTTTTAGGTTCGAATTACAGATGTGCTGTCACCAATACAAGCAATGCTGGTCAATGCCTTTGATATTTCATCAAAGATCGGCCAATCTTGGAGAGGCGGAGATTGTCCAGTTAATTTGCAGAGTAAGGTTGGAGTAAAATTCTAGGGAAATTATCTGATTATTTTATTTTTGGGTTTCATTTTATCATGTTGGAATATATTTGTGCGTTTGATAATTGTCGGGGCCATTGAGTAATCGGAGTTTGTGTCACTAGGTTGACCGGTTCAGTATGGTTTATCACAAGATAAAGAGGTAGGCAAATCCTAATTAGTGTGTGAATGATTAGGGTATGTGATAGTAATATATATACTAGGTCATGAGTCTCTACAGTCCTAATTGTTTTTCTCTCTTTGTACCCATGAGCATTGAGAAGCAAGTGGAACCTTTAAAGGCTGTGGAAGATTATGATCAAAGTTTCAAGGCTAATGATGGAAATCAATCTCCTATGCATAGGTATGTCTTTACAATTATAATTTACTTTGTATCCACATTGTGTTCTAGATCTCTGTATGGATAGATTAATGTTTAAGGTGAAATACTATGAACGAAAAAAGTTTAACAATTGGTATCAGAGCCTACCATACAGACCTATGATCAATGAAAATTGATTATAAAGACCAATAGTGACTAATTGAATTAAAAGAGAAGAATTTCTCCAATTTTGGATTGAATTTGTTGAAGGTTTCTTCCCGATGAAAAATTTTTTATCCGAGAAAAATACGAAATAATATACCGGTGGAAAGAGTTTGGATAGACGGTGACGTTGATATAAAAATCGCTGCCACTGGCAGTTAAACGTGCTGCCACTAGTTGGCGGTAGTCACAAGTGGATTTCATTCATGTGAGGAAAGAAAAAAAGCCGTTGACCATGTCATCGCCGGGTCAACTCAGAAACCCTAATGGGTTACCCCACCGATTTTTTGACTCAGTACTAGTCAACTCATAACAAGAACTGCTGGGTGACGCGTGATTTCAACACGTGTGACTCGACTAGCTTGGTCAACAGATTTGGTAACCCGTTGACCTGACTCGGGAAACCCGACCTGGTAACCCAGTGGGCTGACCGAAGACTCGACCCAGACCCAAATTTTTTACCCGAAACCTGAAAGTATGAAGCGGGTTCGACCGGTGGTTGAATCGATAAACCGCCTTGGTGGTTTACCCATGAATCAAGCTTGGCAATTCATCCTGAACCAAAATAAAACTTGAATATTTGGTTCGAAGCAAACCCAACCGAGCTAGATAAGATGAACCAATTTTGAACCAACATGCCAAGCCCAAACTGAACTGGCTTTAATAGGTTTAGGAGAGTATATAAACGCACTTAATAGGTTTAGGAGAGTATATAGACGCACCACTTTTGGTGGAGCATGAGAGTGCGTTAGAGCTTCGATTGAGCTCTGATTTTTTGCAGTAAACTCGTCTTGTTCAGACTTTCATTTTGTTATGTAATATGAATATTTTTGGGACCAAAGAAAAGGTGTTTTTGGATAGAAAGTATCCTATGGAACCCTGTTAGCAATCTTTTTGTAGGATATTCTGATAATATGTACCATGTATCCTGATGAGCTGTTGTGCATGCTTTTTATAAATATTTATCTATATATTTGGAATATAAATGTAAGATTCATGATGTTTAAAATCCCACTTTAGCTGCAAAGAAAGTTTGTCGATATCGTGATGGAATTTGGTGGAACCCACCAAAGTGCTACAGCTCATTTTATTATGATGTCTTCAAATTCAACTTTATTTATTTATAAGTGCTTTAAAGTAAGGAGTGTTCACCCATATGTGGCATTACCAAATATAGTTATTATGAGGGTTTGTGAGTATCATGTTGGGATCGGGTAGAACCCACCAAAGTGGTAAATCTTGTCTCTTCAAGATGTTCTCAAATTCAGTATATATATATATATATATATATATATATATATATATATATATATATATATATATATATATATATATATATATAATCCACACACTTGTAAGAGCAGCTAGACCGGAAGTATCCACACAAAGGTGGCACTGCCAAGTTTTTAAAGGTATATACATGCACATGAGTAAAAAGGTTTAGGCTTTAGGGGTTTCATTAATCCAAAGGTAGTGGATTTTCGAGGGTCATTATTCTTTCATAGTCACTGCACAGACACTGAGGAGACCACTACATGTTTGTCCCAAAGGATGATGTCTAGTTGATTAACTCTGGGAAAGAAAATTTACTTGCATATGTGTTTTGACATTACTAGTGCAGGCAAATTATATGTATACGTTTTTTTTATTCATTTGTTATATGATATTGTGTTTAAACTCATATGGTGATATACATATCTCAAGATAACAATCCCAAGGACTTTGTTAGTTTTTCTATCCAGGGATAAATTATAAGAGATGATATGAAAATGTAGAAACTAGTTTAGGATTGATTGACCTAGATGTATCCTTTATAGTAATGTAATATGTTTATGAAGTATTCTGTTATTCAGACTATATTGTAGTGTTCAGATGATGAATGTTACATAGGGATTGTCTGAGAGAAATTCAAGAGAAAAATATGATTTTTCAAAAAAGGGGTGGAGAGATGGACCCACATCCTCTCCTCCCAGAGATTTGGGAGGAAGGGCGGCAACCTGGCTGGATGGTCGACCCTTGGGGATTGGGTGAATCCTAGCCTTCCATCTAAGCCAACAAGCCAAGCCGACAAGGGGGTGTTGGCTCGGATGGATGGCTCAGATTCACTCGAGCCCCAGGTGTCAACCATCTAGCTAGGTCGCTGCCCCTCCTTCCAAATCTCTAGGAGGAGAGGATTTAAATCTTGGAGAGATAGTCTAATAACATAGTTTACTGGTACTAATTCTAATGGTAATGGTAGTGTAAGGGAACATTCTAGAGTTATCAGTTATTCTTGTGAATCTCAAGGACTTGGGAACCAAAAATAGGAGATACAATAGGCATCCATCATTGATGGAAAAGTGTATTCAGATCTAGGTGGAGTTAAATGGCTTACATTATGCAAAAAAGAGATGTAGAGCTAGTAATGTGGCTCAAAGCTGTATTAACCAAAGACTATTAAGTCAGATACACTTGGCTGGAAAAAGAAAATGGTTCTGGGATTGAATAAAAGGGTGTCGGGGATTGGGGACTAGTGTACAAGTCACAGTTAAATGATCAAAGTAATATGAGTAGTGTTTTTTTTTTTTTTTTTTTTTTTTTTTTTTTTTTACCTTCAACTATATGTTTTGTTTTTGTGCTTTTATACCCTTGAGGTAATTTTCATGCTAATATGAGTTGTATTGTAAAGTTTTATTTGATTCCAGATGTCTTGGGCTGATTACTCCCCCATACCATTGGCATAGACATTTAGGACCTTTAGTTGTACCTAAGGGGGCTTTATTAATCTAAGTGGCAGTTAGTGAAAAACGGTGAGTTGTTGTCTATGGATAACAAAGTGTGAAGACTGGTAGATTTTCTAAGGGTTTAAGTAGCCATAGGTTCAAAACAATTATTCAAGACATAATGTGATCCATAGGCCAGAGTGTGAACAATTAAGTATGCTACACAAGGAGCAAAGGATTAACTAAGGAGAAGATTTATGACAGATGAGTTCATAGCCTTTGTAGTGAGTGTTTTGGATGGGCTATAATGGTAGATTTTGACGAATGCTTGAGTCAGTGGGAGTCCTTTATTATGCTTAGTCAGTGGGAGACCTTTGGTATGTTTGATATTGCTTATCGATGCTTGTTTATGTTGCTTGTGGTTAAATGAGCATAATTGTTGGTGACCATGGTTGTATTTAGCATTTATTTGTTTGCTCTGTGCATTCTTGATTGATTATTTGACATGTTTAAGTCGAACAAGGTAGTATTTAACCAAAGTCATACAAGACAGTATTTAACTAAAATCAGACAAGACAGTATTTAGCCAAAGATAAACCAAACAATATTTAGCTAAATACAAACCAAGCAGCATTTAGCCAAAGACAAACTAGACTATATTTAGTTAAAGACAAACTGGGCAGTATTTAGCCAAAGATGAACAAATTGCAGTACTCAGCCAAATATAAAAGACAGTATATGCAGTGAAATATAAGAGGCAGTATTCAACTGGAAGTAAAGGGTAGTATTCAGTTAAGCAAACAATGATGGTAAATCAAAATGTGATATTAGTCCAAGATAGATGTAGTTTGCCCATGAGGTGGATAATATCAAGTATAAGGTTTTTGAGGTTTTTATTTTTATTTTATTTATTTATTTATTTTTTTTTTTGCTTATAGGTTTGTGGTGCTTAAATCTATTGATGATATTTGATGTTAATAATATAATTGAATCGAGAGATGTTATTTTCTTTGAACATGTTTTTCCAATGAAAAAAAATATGCTTAGTAACGTATCTATTCCTAATGAACCTATAATGCATGAATATGAAGATAATGATGATTCTATATTAAAAAATGAAGAACTTAGTAGTGAAAACGAATTAAGGCGAAATACAAGACAAATAAGGGAACCTAATTTGGTTTTGAACAACCTTGTAACATATCAACAGACCATTACTTCTCTTGATTCAGTTTTCTAGAAAGAGGCAATAAAAATTGAGTTAAATTCTATTATTGCTAATAATACGTGGGAGTTATTTCCTCTTCCACCTGGTACTAAAATTCTTGACCCTAAATGGATTTTTAAGAAGAAACTAAAACCTGACGAATCTCTTGATAAATTCAAGGATAGATTAGTTGTAAGACGTGCACTCTATGAGCCCGATCTAAACCTCTAGTTCATGTCGTGATAGGTCTTCCAATCATAACCGAACCAGACGAGACTAGCGGATGACAATTAGGTACGAAAACAGACAAAACAGAGAAATAATTTTATACCGGTCTTACATACTAGTCTACCATACTGGTCGATCGATATGTCTGCACGAGCAGACTAGTTAGTTCAGAAAATGGATCTCTGTGGGTCCCGCTTGCTAAATCTCAATCTTATGGTGGTGATCAGTACCATGCAAGGCTAGGTATTGATCTAAAACCCTAGTTTATTGATAAACCCTAATTCGACCAATGAACTAGATGTGAGTTATAAACTAGGGATTTTTAGTATAGGTTTGAATGAAGGATAACACATATTTTAATGCATTGCTCAGGCCTAGGAAGCATAGGAGGAATCCTAAAAGTCATGATGGATGACCGACAAAAGATGAACACCAAGTTGATGGTCTTCCGGAGGCATACCGGTTGACCATAACGGTGGCATTAGGTGCGACCGGTGTATGCTATCGGTACCTTTCGGGTAGCCTGCCTAGGTTGTCCGATCTACTATACCGGTTATGCCACTGTACAGTGACCTACGACCGGTATATGCAATTGGTATGTCCAAAATGGGTTGGTTTTTTATCCTAATTGGTTTCCAACCAATATTACACCTATGAAACTAATTCTAACTAAACCCTAACATCGTGTAGGACCTTGTGATAGCGAGGTTGGATTCTGTGACGTGGAGCAAGATAGCAATCAAGCGTCAGGTAAGGGAATTGGACCCAAACCCTAATTAACTAATAACAGTAAAACATTGCTAATAATTACCTTATTCTATGGAGTATTGCTTGTGCATATTCACATGTCATCTTTACTTTCAGTTATTATATTCAGTTTATGCATACTCACTATGCTAGGATGTGATTGTTAGGCATGTGAATGTTTTTGTTGGTGTGTGGAATGAGAAGGGCCTAGGGTCTTGGATTATTCCTCACACTAGCACCTTTACGTATCGCTACTATCTTAGCATGCTTGGTGCGGGTCGGGTATCAGGGGGAGGATGTGGCATTGTGATCTCCGGCCTGGTCACCAGACTTGAGCCTTATCTCTATGCCGTAGCTGTGCTAGGATAGGGCCTACTATGATGACATATAAGATTGGTTAGTGTCAAACCCACTTACAAGCCCTTGCCAATAGGGGTGTAAGTATTGGTACGGTGTAGGGTATTAGGGGGAGGACGTAAGATGGAGGTGTAGCCTGACCACCAGACTCTAGTTCTATCTTTATATCGGAGTGAGTGATGTGGGGCGACAGCGGTGTGTGATCCATTGGGTGTGCTCACACTCTCGTGCATGGAGGTGCGGTGGCCGCCAAACCTTACCATAGAACTGTACAAGTATACCAGATCAAATGTGAATGTTACTCATGCATATTGCTTGTTGCATTGTCTGATTTTTTTACTGAGCTAAGTTCTGAGCTCACCCTTGTGTATACACCATTTGTAGATGTTGATGCAATTTATACGGTGGAGGGCTTTGTTGCTGCTTCGGCGTATAGAACTGTTGCTACCTTGGAAGTGCAAGTAGTAGAGGACAAGCATGACGCTTCATGCGAGCGCCCTTACTGCGTGTACCTCTAGGATGTTTTGATTTAGTTATTTATTTCAGCTGGATTTTATAAACAATGTAATAGATATCTTATTTACATTTTGGTATTGGAGAATAATTGGTTATTATATTTACAATGTAGAACTCAGTTTATTTATATTAAAGACTTCCGCTATGTTTATTATATTCTGATTATGGTTATGTGCTGGATACGATCTTATCGAGATCCTGATGTGAACCATTGGTTTAGTAGCAGTCCACTCACACTTCTGGTTTAGTTGAAATTAAGGTGTGACAACTTGGTATCAGAGCTCTTAGGCTCTGTCCAACAGACCATACATGCACTTAACTGAGTCAATGAACTGAGATAGGAAAAATTAAAAGATTTAATAAAAACACACCATAAGCATCTATTTGATGCCTGAAACTAAATACGAAAGAGCATAACATGATATATTAAAGGTGAAATTAATAAATAGCATACTTTAGGTAGAAAACCATGTTAACAAGTAAGAAAGATTTCAACTAGCATAAAGTGCCAAATGTCTAGAAAAAAATAACAAAATGGTACCACAGGTTACAGTCCACAAACTAGATAGTTACCCTGTTATCAAAAGAGAAATGTACTGTTAACAGAGAGAAGTATAATAATCAATTTATCATGGAGGTAGGGGCATAGGTGGCATCGGGTCAAAGATATCAAAAATCTGATCAAACTCATGCCTCATCCAGTGAACCTGCTCTTGTATATACCTGAAACTCTGTGATAGGCTAGCCAATCGTTGATCAGTCGCTTGCTGGGCCATGAGTAAGGCTGCCCGATCGGCTCGTATGGCCTGCAAATGTGTTAGTATTGGATCAGAGGTAACACCATCATGAGGAATCTCAGGCATGGGTGGTGGTATAGGAATGGAAACATCCTCCATGTGCTCGTCCTCATCTCCCCTACCTCTTCCGCATAGGCTACATTGGCCGCTATTGTTGCTGTTATCGCTGTTGCTACCCTCCTAAGTGGAAGAAGATGGGATCTAACTCTTCGCCACTGATCGGAAGGTTGTCTATTTTCATCCTAACGATGGCATCGCAGTCGATGTCAGAACACATAGTATCCTCGACAGTAATTTCACCTTCAATGTTTATGCAAAGGTGCTACAGGATCGTAGTGATAAGCAGACCATAAGGAAGGTTGCCTATCAGGTTGGGCGTGGTAGCTTGCAGCATGATTCAGATGATGATGTAGGGTAGGTAGACACGCTCTCTAGTGCAGACACAATAAGTGAGATACTGTGTAAGCTGTGACACCTCGCTATAGTGGCTACTTTGAGGAACAATGTTATGCTGTATAATGCAGCAATAGATGCGTAGAAGAGGCCGTAAACTTGCAGCCTTCATGGGTGCCCTTAGGTTGAGGATCTGCCCTGCAACCTCTTGGCGTAGGTCTTCGATAAGGTAGCCCTTTACCTTGAAAGTGGAGTACACCAAGTCACCATCATTGAGAATCTCCAGAAGATCAGCAAGCTAGTGGGTGTCAAATGATATAGGAACAACTTTGACAAAGCTAGTGATGCGGATGTCTCTACAGTGATTAAAGTCATTGAGGTCGCCCTCAACCTCCAGATTGGCATAAAACTGCTTTACCAGATTGGGTCGAGTGGTCACCCAATAGGTTATGACATGTAACCAATTGAGTACCCCAAACGCCGCCTCCACATCAAATCTTTGGAGTTGCTCTAAGTTAATAAATCGCCCAGACTCGATATTCTTGCCATCGAACCATGGGAAATGGGCTTCTGCAACTGCCAAACGAAACCACCACGCGTCATATTGTGGAACAAACGGGTGTGGTCTGTTCATGCCCAGAGCATATGCATGCTTACCCATACCACGACACCTGGACATGATTTAGTTGCAAAACAAAGCCAAAATAACTTGGAATTAGTCAATTTTTTTTTGAAATTTCAACAGCATAACGATAACATTTTAAGCGAAGGCCTCAAACTCACCCAAAATTTGGGTAAGAAGACTTACGTAATCATTTAGCAATAAGTAGAGACCAAATAATCATCAAACAAGCAAGAATTTCAACATTTTCAAGAAAATTTTGATTTTGGCCAAAACCTATGTCAAAATCATCAAAATTTTGATTTTGAGCAAACCATATAGTGGAACCTCAAATAAGTTAAGGGGTTTTGTCCAAGAGGTCCCAAAGCCATTTCTAAGCCGAAAAAAAGGAGTTCTTTACAGTTAGAATCTCTTAAATCTAGAAAAACATAGTTTTTGGGCAAGAAATCATGATGAAATGATGTAAAAGAGAGTAAAGAAGGAATAAACTTACTTGGAGAGGTTGTCAGTACTCTTAAGTGAGAAGAATCGCTTCTACAAGCACTGGTCGAACTGTAGCAACTCACCAAGCCAGAGAGGAATCGCCACCGGAGAGAAAGGGAGAAGAAAAAGTAAAGAATGAGTCAAAAATCATGATTTAAAAGGCCTTTCCAAGCATACCGGTTGACAGTTTGAATTGTACCGATCGACCGGTACCCCTTAAGACCTGCGATTGGTGTCTCTCTCTGGCCATGGAAATTTTTGACCGTAGATTATACAAGTCGCACCTTTTCCCATAGGCCTACGATCGGTACATAGACTGGTACCCCTCGAGAAGCCCGAGAGGTTTGTCTGCATGGACATACCGGTGGCACCATATTCTACAGTGTCATGATCGGTATGTTGCGACAGGATAGGTTATTTAAGCTCAGAAAAATTTTGTGAAAAAAAATTTAAAATTTTGATTTTAAGGTTTCCATTGGGGTGTTTCGCCTCACACTTGTTGAGACTAACACAATTATGATAAAATGTGACTATTCAAACATATCTCATGTGTTATGTCTCTTCCCAGATCCAAACAGGGAAAAGTAATCTGAGATGGAAAGTGAAAACGGTTGTAGAGGTTCACAAAAATGTCACCATCCAAGGGTGCATCAAGCCGAGGCCAATATGGAGACATAAAATATTGGTGAACAAAATCTGAATCTGGATGAAGGAAACCCAGTGAGAGACGATGGGGACAGGACACCAATGAGGAATGGTAGGGAAGGGCAGAGTCATAGGGCACCAACAAATCTGCCAAGCCCTCCTCACACAAATTCTGAGACTATAGTGACGAAACTGGTCTACTAGAAGGAAGCACAGTAGAAGGCGTTCTTGAACAAGATGCTGAAAATGTTCAGGCCACCGGGATACATCCCTATAGAAGGTACACCTGAATTTGGAGGAAATAATACCTCACACCCGATGGATGGCAATACTGAATCGATGAGTCAAGAGCAGAATTTACAACCACCACAGTAGATTCTGACAGCATCTACCTATCAAGGGGGGTATATATATCCGCCACCATGGTACGGGATGATTACACTAGGACAGAACGACCTTAGCCGTGCAGTGGATAGGTTCTTGAAACTGAAACCCCCTACCTTCACAGTGAAGCTAGGGAAACTGTTATGGCCAGTATAGTGGATTGCTGAAATAGAGAAGAACTTCCGTCTGATAACTTGTACGAAGGATGAGAAGGTGTTATTTGCTACACACATGCTCAAGAAAGATGCTAATGCCTGGTGGAATTCTACCCGACCATACTTGGAGACGAAGCACATCCCAATCACCTGGAAAATATTCAAAGGGGTCTTCTTCGATAAGTATTTTCCAAAGAGTTTTCAAGACTAGATGGAGAAAGAATTCCTCAACCTACAATAATCCCAAATGATTGTAGATGCATATCAACAGAGGTACAAAGAGCGTTTCTTCTTCGCTCTAGCTAGTATGTAAGAAGAGGAAACAAAGACCCATAGATTCACTATGGGACTGCAAGGAAGTATTCAGGAGCATGTTCTGGGTTTGGAGAAGAAGGTGTATAATGAAGCTGTGTAGATCGCTAGAGTGATCAAATCAAGCTAAAGGGATAATTTCTTTGCTTAAAATAAGGGAATGAAGAGGCCTGCTACTGAGACTTCTGGTGGAGAAAACACTAGACCCTTCTACCTCTACAAGGCTCAGAATACTGCAGTATCAGCAAGGATGAATACCATTCCATTACAGTCGATAACTGGATAGGGTAATATTGTCAAGTGCTTCAACTGTCAGTAAGTAGACCATTATGCAAGGACCTGCACTCTACCTAAAAAACAACTGCCGCAACAAGGGAAGGTATTTGTTGTCACCACTAAGGAGGCAGAGGTATTTACAAAATGGAAACTGGGTCTCTGACCCATGAGAAACCCCACCGCAGCATTTGAAGTTCAACTAGGTCCCCCGCTACAAATTCAGAGGGACACACACCAGTTTTTTTGTCCATTTTTGTAATTGAGTCAATAAAGCAAAACTTGGGTAGAGGGGCTGGGTTAAAATGTTTTTGAAAATGGGATGACCATGACAGGGGGGTTAGACTGTAGAGCCGAGGGAGAAGGGAGGCAATGGGGTTTGCAGGAACAGTCTGAAGCAAAGGAAACTCTCTGGGAGTAAAGAATCACAAAGAGTTGGATGAATTGAGTGAAACTTTGATGATCATTTCATTCATTGAGGTTACAAATATATAGACATTTACAAAAGATATACAAAAGATTCATTTCCATGCAATTAGGAATGGAATAGGTACATTACAACAGAGATTCAATTTTAAGATTTAAATCTTATCTAATTTATCTGATTGCCATGGTGGATCATATCTCCTGCATTGTTGAAATCATCACAATCTTATCTAATTGATCTGTTTGCTTTTCATGGATTATTTCTGGATTGTTGAGATCTTCTTAATCTTATCTAATTGATCCACAATCTTATTTAATTGATTTGATTACCTTGGTGGATCGTTTCAAGATTGTTGAGATCTTCACAGATCTTATTATCTTCTCTCAAGCTGAAGGGTGGTAAACCTAATTGAAGGTTGGACTAAAGATACCATACCCGAATGGAGTTGAGACCCTTCATAAAAATGTCGACAATCTGATCCTTACTAGAGTTGTAATGTATATCAACCAGTTTACGCCCAACAAGCTCCCTTATGTAATGATAATCTACAACTACATGTTTAGTGCGAGGATGGAAAATAGGATTAAATGAAAGGGAGATGGTGGAGACATTGTCACACCATAGAGTGGGTAGACATTGCAGAGGGCAGTTAAGTTCTCGAAGTAGAGAGCATAACCAGATAACTTCAGCACATGTATGGACAAGGCACCTACAATGAACTTCTAAAGATGATCTCCCCATAGTGGGTTGTTTCTTGGCACTCCAAGCAATGGGATTTCGACGGTTGATGGGACAGCCAGCCCAATCCGCATCACAGTATGCTTGGAGTGTAATTGGGCCAGGTTGAAGATGCAAACTAACAGAAATACTGTCTTTAAGGAAGTGTAAAATGCATTTGATAGCTACAAAGTGAGCTTCCGTGGGAGTGTGTAGGAATTGAGAAACCTGATTAATGGCAAAAGAGATATCGGGCCTAGTCAACATTGTTAGATTCCTGTTGTGTGGGCTTGATCAATTACCTAACCAGTTGTTAAGTAGGTGTTCAATTACTGGTTTTACCGGTTCAGGTCTGGTTCGTCACTGGTTAGAGACTACCAACCCGGTCCACTGTGGGAATGATTATGGGTTAGGGATAATATTATAAATACTATGGTTAGGGTCCCCGCAGCCATGGGTTTTAACGCTCTGTTGCTCCCATACGCACAGAGGAAAAAGGGATCCCAAGAGGCTGTGGAAGACTCTAATCAAGGCACTCAAGCTACAGGAAATGATCAGAAATCAATCTACAACAAATGGTATGTGTTTTATCATCTCTTTTATTGCCCATTGTATTCTAGTAATCTGTGTGGTGGATTCGTTAGGGTTCAGAAAACCCTAACTTGCATTAAAAATTCTAATAATTGGTATCAGAGCCACCCACACAAAGCTAGGATCATAGGTAAGGGATAGTTAAGATGGTAGGACTGATTGAATTGAAAAAGGGAGAGATTTTTTCCATAATTTTTTTCCCACGAAACAGTCAAAGTTTAAAACCTTTTCAAAATTTTTTTCAGACCGGTGAAATTCAAAATAAACCATACCAGCTTGTAGCACTCTAAAAGACGAGTCGACAGACAAAAATTTTATCGCCAGAGGTGGCCGGAGGTGCCATCACTCGCCGCCTGAAAAATCGCATGAGATCCACGCCCCGGCGGTTGAAAATAAAAAAAAAATTCTGACGGCGTCGAGTCATCACCGGGTCGACTCGGCGCCGAATCGTAAACCCTAACTGGTTGTGATGGGTTGACTCGGGCCGAGTCCACCCAGCCTAGGCCCTCCAGGCCCAGACCGGCTCTTCCAGGGCTAGCCCAACCTAGGCCCAGACCTGCCCAGGTCCTATCCAGATAGGGCTGGCCTAGCCCAAGCCAAAGCCAGCTCGGCCAGTCAGAACCAGCCCAGGCTGGCCAGCTAGTCCAGGCCCGACCTAAAAACCCAGATAGAACAACCCGATGACCCGAATTTGGTCGACCTGGAAACCCAAATTTTTGACCCATAAACCTGGTTGGTTGAACCGGGGTGTCTGGTTTGGTCTAGTCAGACCGATTCGATTTTGGTTCCGATCGTGGTTCATCCCAGTCCAGATTCTAAGGCCTGTTTGCCTTGCAGCCTTTCGACTGCATTCACAATCTGACTTTAAACTGGATTTGTGGGAGCTAGGAAGGTTGGTTGACCTGTGGTTTGTTCCGTTGGACTTGATTTTCAATGCTCTTCAATCTGGAATATATATTGTTACATTTTGGTACATTGAGAATAGTATTTTTTCAAGTTAATGCTCTTTTGGAGCTTGATTTGCAGTGTTTCTGTTGGTTTTTCTCAATATTCTTGTATCATAATAATTGTTGAGCTAAAGTGCATGTTTATTTGAATGTTTAGACTAAGTTGATTTTTGAAAACATCCATGGTTATATAAATCCCACTAGAGCTGCAATTTGAAATTTGTTCATATCATGATGAAACTTGGTGGATCCCACCAAAGTGGTATACCTTGTTTTATCATGATGTGTTCAAATTCAAATGACTGTGTTTGTAAATGCTTTAAAGAATGACAATATTCACCCAAAGATGACATTGTTCCAGTTTATTTAAATTATGATTTATACATGTTGTGTAAGGATTGGGTGGGACCACCAAAGTGGCAAGCTCAGTTCTATCATGATATGCTCAAATCTAGTACTTATGTATTTATAGACATAGAAAAGAAGGATAGTGCTCACTCAAATGTGACATTATCAAGATTTTTACTTTTGTGGAAGCAGCAAAGAGCGGCATTGTCCACCCAAAGGTGGCGGTGTCAAAGATCATGTATACTCATGAACATGGATGAAGGATCTTGACTTTAGGAGTTTTATACACCCAAAGGTGATGGAATTTTGAGAGTCATTATCCCTTCGCAGGATCTGCATAGATAGTAAGAGGACCAGCGTGCTCTTGTCCCAAATGATAAGGGTATAGTTTTGGTTGACTCTACACAGATAGTAAGATGACCAGTGCGCTCTTGTCCCAAAGGATAAAGGTGTAGCTTCGGTTGACTCTACACAGATAGTAAGAGGACCAGTGCGCTCTTGTCCCAAAGGATAAGGGTGTATTTTCGATTGACTCTATACAGATAGTAAGAGGACCAATGTACTCTTGTCCCAAAGGATAAGGGTGTAGTTTCGGTTGACTCTACACGGATAGTAAGAGGACTAGTGCACTCTTGTACCAAAGGATGAGGGTGTAGTTTCGATTGACTCTTCAAAGGAAATAGACTTGCATATGTTTAATTATTATAAGTTTAACTTATCTTGTGTGTATGTTTGCATTATATCACACATATTAGAGAACATATAATGATCAAACACCTCATGATGCCTGTTATGGCGGGCCAGTTTTATGAATTGGCATGAAAAATTAAAAACTAGTCTATAAGTGTTTAACCTAGATATACTCAACAAAGATTGTATTCTGGTCTTCAGGAATATTCAATCCCTAAGATCAGGTAAAAAAAAATTCAAATAAGGAACATTGGAAATAGATGTTCAGAGTGAAATCCAAAGAAATTTTGATCTTTAAAATGGGGTGGAGAGATATTATATTCTCAAGGTTGTCTGTACCAGTTTTGATGGTATATGATGATAATGATGTGTGAGGAAACACAGGTTGGAGCTATTAGCCATCACTAATAAGCTCTAAGAAATGTGAATCTCTGTAGGTAACTCATTGGAATATTATAGATGATTCACTTGACTTTCACATCCTCACTTAAACTGTAAAGTTAGATCCTAGTGAACCATAAACCCAGTGGATTGAAGATGAGTTGATTTCCAATACACTAAGGAAGAAATTTCAAAGAAAAGAGAAAGGAAGGAATGCCAATGTCATGACGTGTGAGCCATACTTTGACAATTGCAGTAAGTGAAAGGGTAGGGTCTTACAGAAAGAAAAATAATTTTTCAAAGAATAGTAAGAAACTTTTGACAAGAAAAATGATTTTATAGAGTTACAAGAACTTAGAAGAAACATGTGGAAAAGGTTTTAGTTGGAAGAAAAGTAGGATCATGAAACTTTCAAGTGAGAAGCTGATGTAGATTGGAGACTTAAGTAATAGAAGTAATCCAAACCTATAAAAGTAGCAAAAATACTTATTTACTCTCTATAGTTTACTTAGCTATAGAAGTTAAACAATATATCCTAATTCCATCCTTAGCATAGATATTTAGGACTCTTATCTAAGGAAAGACTGTAAAAAGGTTGTAAAGAATAGAATTCTGGAAACCCCTAAAGTTAATGACTTGCTTACTTGTAAGGATTGTTTAAGGGAAAGATGACAAGATTAAGAAATATTAAAAGGTATTTGTAACAGGAAAATGTTGAATCTTATGGACATCAAGATTTTATCTAGGAATTCTTGTGATAATCAGTTCACTGGATGTTTTTTCAATATATTAAAAAGAAAGAAAAATATTTTATTAAAGGATTAAGACTATTGGATCTAAAAGAAAATATAAATTGTTAAGATAGATCGGGTAATATTGATATACTCCCAATGATTCTAGCTAAATGTTTACAAGTGCTAAAGCTTATGGCTTAGCATCATGTGGATGAGATTCACAAATAAAAGAGTGACAAACAAATATGATCAAGAGAATTTGAGAGTGTATTAGCTCCTATGGAGTGATCAATACTGCAACCTATAGTATTAATAGGGAGCCATGTAAGTTGGTTTCAGTTCAAGTTGTCTTCTTGATTAGAACTGTAAAAGTAACATATTTTCATAACACTCGTGAGAGAGTGATAATTTTAGGACCTTGAGTTATTATTTTTGGGATATCCACTCATGTTTGAAGGATTCAACAAGATTCATTGATGATGTTGGTTAGTAGTCACATCCAGGAAACATAAGTTTAATGAGACCACATAGAAATTATTATGGAGCAATTAGTTGAGATATCAAAAATATTATTAGAGTGTAATGAGATAATTGTTGAAATAATCTTCATTCAGGTTGAAGCATAGTCAAAATTTCAGAGCTAGATAAAGCAATGAGGATATATACTAGACCATGTAGATCTCTGATTTCATCCAATTACATGTTATACCTCAAAAATAGATGTTTTGGCATTAGACAAGATGAAGATCCCAATAGTTTTGAGCAAGTTGTCAATAATAAAATTGCTTTTGAGTGATTATCAGTCATAAATGATGTATCGTTATTTATGAACATCAACGAGATTTGGGATTTTATGCTCTTGTCATGAGCGGTGTACTCATAGGCTTAAAATGGATATATAAGCAAATGTATGATTCCAGTGGAAAAATTGATTGCTACAAAATAAACTTGTAACAAAGTGGAATCACACAAAGAAAATGAAAAGTATAGACTTCAAATCATTGAGGTTTTAGTTGTTCATTTTATTTTGGAGTTGCATCAGATAGATGTAAAGATCGTTTTGATCAAAGAAAATCTAGAAGAAGGTGTTTATAGGCTTTACCCAAAAGTTTTTGAGGTAAAGGATAAAGAAAATCTATTTTGTAGACTTATAAAGTCAATATGTGGATTAAGCAAACTTCCAGGTAGTGGTACCTGAAATTTGACAGAGTTGTATCTTCTTAAAACTTTATTGAGATTGTCATTGATCATTATGTATATATAAAGGTTAGTGGGAGTGGATTCATTTCCTAGTCATATGTGTTGATAGTTAATCACTGACCAGCAGTGACATAGTTTACCTGTTGAAACGATAGTTTCAATGTCTGATAAATTTGAGATAAAGAATGTGTGAGTAAGTACCTTTGTACTTGACATTGAGTTTTCTCGTGACAGAAAAAATAGAACTATGGGTTTGTCTCAAAGGGTATAAGTTATTCGTGTTCTTGAATAATTGAATATACATGCATAACAGTTAAGTTGTAGATGCTTAAATCAATAAAGGAGACAAATTGACAGAGTAATGTTTCAAGAAATGATGTTGAGAGAGAGCATCTGAAGTACAGAACTTGGTGTATGCTCAATATTATATTTATTCTCACATGGCCTTTGTTTAGAGTATTTTGAGACATTTTTAGTTGGATGCTGGTATAGCTCACTGAACAACGGGAATAGAAGATCATGCGGTACTTGCAAAGGACCAAGGATTATCTACTCATTTGTGACAGTAGTGACACTCTTGGCTATTGTGTTATAGTGTTTGATGATTGCATTGATGGCATGAATCCCATCTCAGAGTTTTTTGTTATGATGGTAGATGTACCCTTTGGGGAAAAATGCAAAGAAGTTTATCCATGCATCACCCTCTTGGTAAGGTAGATTTTATAACTATATGCGAAACTTATAAGTAGCATATCTGGTTGAAGAGTTATCTTTCAGACCTAGAAGGTTATAAGTTTTACTTAGGCCTATTGAGATGTGTTGTGACAGCGGTTTAGCTGTATTGTTCTCAAAGAATAATGTGAAATCTAGTAATTCAAAGCATAATAGAGATCGAATTTCAAATCTCTTTAGGTGAGAGAAAAATGTCCAAGAAGTTATATCATTATAGAGCACATTCATTGAACAACTTGATTGTAGATTCTCTGACGAAGGTTTTGTCAATGGGAGTCTTCAAAGGACGGTATGTTTAATATAGAAATGGTTAATTCATTAAATGTGTTTGGTTAATGGGAGACTTTTCTCACATTGATAATGACTTATTTTATTATGTTTATTTACATTGCCTATGGTTTTGACACAGATATTTATTACCATGGTTATTTTTAATTCAGTATTCATTTATTGCTATGTTACATATTCATTGACATGTCATTGACAAGAGCGGTATTTAGCCAAATGAATGAGGCAATATTTAGCCAAATGAACGAGGCGGTATTAAACCAGATGAACGGGGCGGTATTTAGCCATAGTTCACGGTAGTGTACCAAAATACAATATTGACCAAAAGGGTATGTGACGGTTTGCTATGGTCAATATCAAGGTTTATTACCTCTGAGGTTTTATCAAGGAAATTAGATCGAAGGTTATTCGATCTGGACCCACATGAAATAATATTTTCATATATACATGTCTCTAGGCGATTCATGTCATTAAGTAGACCCTTGTATGTAGCTGACAGAAGGTAGTACACTAGATGTGTTGGAGTATTTTTCGTTGTTGCTCGACATTGGTAGGCTTGATGAGTGGATCAAAGTTTGATAACGGTTTATTATGTAATAGGATTCCATGGCCACACTTTTCGACGGTGGTTTTATAATTAATCTAGCCCAAGTGGGAGATTGTTAGATTCCTATTGTGTGAGCTTGATCAATTACCTAACCAGTTGTTAAGTGAGAGTTCAATTACTGGTTTGACCGGTTCAGGTCTGGTTCGTCACTGGTTAGAGACTACCAACCCGGTCCACTGTGGGAATGGTTATGGGTTAGGGATAGTATTATAAATACTATGGTTAGGGTCCCCGCAGCCATGTGTTTTATCTCTCTATTGCTCCCATACGCACAGAGGCAAAAGGGATCCCAAGAGGCTGTGGAAGACTCTAATCAAGGCATTCAAGCTACAGGAAATGGTCGAAAATCAATCTATAGCAAATGATATGTGTTTTATCATCTCTTTTATTGCCCATTGTATTCTAGTAATTTGTGTGGTCTCGTGGAAAAACCCTAATTTGCATTAAAATTTTTAACAAACATGACATACTGAAGTGCTCCAACAAGGCTACAATAGGTGGTAATGTGCTGCAAAGGAGGTCCATCATCAAGTCTCAATTTGAATGTTGCAGCCGGAGAACTTATAGGTTTACACCCAACCATATTTGCCCGTTTCAAAATTTCAAGAATGTAACGGGACTGATCTAGATAGAGGTCTATTTTATCCTGCTGAACTTGTATAACTAGAAAGTGTGATAAGAGGCCAAGTTCCTTCATTTTGAATTTACTGCCAAGATAATTCATCAAGTGCCAAATAATAGTAAAGTCATTCCCAGTGATAATTATGTCATTGACATAAAGTAAAAGAAAGATAAATGGTAACTGATTGTCGATGAAAGATAAATAGGGAAGGATCTGACTGAATAGGTAAGTTACAACAGAGATTCAATTTTAAGATTTAAATCTTATCTAATTAATCTGATTGCCATGGTGGATCATATCTTCTGGGTTGTTGAGATCATCACAATCTTATCTAATTAATCTTATTGCTTTTCATGGATCATTTTTGGATTGTTGAGATCTTCTTAATCTTATCTAATTGATTTGATTGCCTTAGTGGATCGTTTCAAGATTGTTCAGATCTTCATGGATCTTATTAGGGAGAAGGGTCTCCACTAGAGGCACCATCATCACCAGAAGGGGGAAGGGACAAGGGAGAAAGGGTTTCAAGGCTGTAGGATACCTCAGGATGAGGAACCATGCCTCCTTCTGAAGGAGCCTGCTGAATGTTATTCCTCTTTTCTTATGTGGCAACACACTTTCTTATCCTGCTATGAGTTTTTAGGTATAATCCTGCTGCAAGTTTGTTACTGCATATCAGTCCTAAACCTAGAGACCAGAAACTGTAAGTGCTCAAATACTTTTGTTGTAAGGTGTTAATATTGCTTTGCCTTTGATAATATGGTGTAGGCTGCTGGTATTGAGAAAAAATGATCCTACTGTAGAATCGATCCCTAGTTTATCTTTCATCCCAAATTAATTGGGTTTGATGCCAAACGGGTTTGGGATCAGAAAAACCAAATATCAGGATCTCAAAAAAAAAAAAAAAAAAAAAAATTTACAGTACCCAGATACCAATTTCAGAGTTGACTTATATTAGTAAATAAATTATAGATCAAACTGGAATACAAATCACAATAGAAGCCAAGTTTCCAAGCCTTAGCTATATAAATTTGCTTTGGTGCTTCCTGCTTGCCAAGTTCAGAGCAAAAGTAGAGAGAGAGAGAGAAGAGAGAGAAGAGAGAGAAGAGAGAGAGAGAGAGAGTATAAAGGATGAAGGATGAAGGATGACAATATTTTAATCATTACAAATTCTGATTCTTAGGGTTGTTTTTCAATCCATCCTTCTTGATCAATAAATGATGTTTGTGTCAAGTCCATGAGCTGGGAGTCGTTAAGCTTCTTTTCCCATGTCACACGGTTGGAAGTGTTTGACCCTGGTCCAAAGCAATTTGACTCCGCATACGTAAAGTTCTGCCTGAAATAAAAGTCATATATATTACAATACAAGATATATAATTTTCCAAACAATATCAAATGTAGACACAATTATCAAGGGGTCGCCTAGATGTTCAAGCACTTTTTTATGACCTTAGGAATCCATGCGACTCTCCAAAACCTTGGATCACCTTGAAAATTATGAATTTAGATATTGAAGATAAGAAGTGAACATAATCAATAACCTATCTTATAGACATGGTTTTAGATATCCAGATTGGATTGGTCATATCAGATAGAGAAGTTCACCTGCATGTACTTGTATCCTTCATGGGATCCTATCACTATCCATATCTAGTGGGTCCCTCACTCTATAGGTGGGTCTCACACCATATTGACGGTGATGGGATCCCATGGAGAGTACATGTATATGCAGGTGATCCAAACTCCATATCAGAAGACAAAATTGGAATGGGTACCGATTCTTGACTGATACCTGATTAATACTTGAACGATAACAAAAAAAAGTGTGCCACATCAACATAATGGCTACTGATATTGACTGATACTGTTGATCTCATCCTGATACCCATTCCAATATGAAAATATAAAACTATGTTCTAGGTATAAGATACAAAAAGAATGAAGTTAGAAAGGGTGAAGTGATCATACTCATGGCCAGTATAGTTCCAAGCATTCCATCCTAGTGGAACCACTACTTGGGATAAAAATGATCTTACAAATATGACTCTGGAATAAGGTCCATAAGCTCTTCCAAGATAGGAGAGACCATTTCCAACCACAGCTGCAGTTTTGAACACAAAGCCACTTGGATCATCTGTTGAATATCGTCTTTGAGCTGTTATATAACCGGTCACATCATTACTCGGCTTTAGTCCCTGAGCAGTAACGTTTACTATGCATCTCTTCATAAAAAGATAAACAAGAGATTAGCAAATCACCTTGAAACACAACTGGTCTCTCTCTCTCTCTCTCTTCTCTCTCTCTCTCTCTCTCATAGATATATATATATATATCCTCATCATCTCTTTTCCCCTAGAAATGATTAAAAAAATCATTTGAAAATACCCTTCGAAACGAAATAAAACATTTGAAAATTTGGAAACTTTTCTTTTGGTTAAATATTCAAACAAGAAAAAAAAAAAAAACACTATTAGTAAGATAGACAAATTAATAATCTACCAGTTCATCCAATTTGGCAAAAATAATATTTCAATGAGAGATGAGAAAGCTAGAGAGAAAGAAAGAGCAAGAGACATTATAACCGACAGTTTCTTAGATAAAACTAAAACCACTAACTAATTATTAGATTTAAAACCAATCTCGAGTCGATTAATTACATCAATTCAGTCCGATTTTAAACAGCCCATTTTGGTTGGATTTATTGATTCCGGTTCAGAATTGATTAGCTAGATAGAGACATTAATTTCCTCATGAACTTTATTTTATTTTATTTTTTTTTGTCTTTCATATTAAAAGTATCACCTCATAAATTGATTGGCCTCCTCCGAAGATAAAATCCATTGCACCTTGTATGTAACATTGGTTGAAGTAATGACGACCACGTTCATCCCACAATGTATCTTGCAAACCAAAGAAACCACATAAATGGAAAGAAGCTTTATCCCCAAGAATTAGAGCTGCAACTGCTGGTATACGCTTGGGTCCACCGGATGGTGGTTCAAGATTATAAGTGTTCTGTCATTCACATGTTCATAAAATTTCTTCAGTCAACAAATATAAATGGATAATCAAAAATTTGAATTCTAACCATATCATAGAATTTGGTCAGGGAAATCTGGAACCGAATTCATAGATTTGGAATGTAATCTGTCTGAACTAATATCCAACTAATAATAAAAAAAATTTAGTAATTAATGATCTCAAAGGTTTTTGAAGATGTTCTAGAGAATGAGGAACAAAAAAAAAAGTGACCACATAAGTTAGGGATGTAACCCCATACTCAAAAATTCAAACTCGTTTACCTTGAAGCTGATATTTTTTGCAACAAAATTTTCAGCCGATAAGGTGAAAGTAGCACTATTATGTATTCCATCGTGGGCGTCACCCTGAATGATCGTCATTGTCCTGCTAACTCCTTCGAGGAGAATACAGGATTTTTCTTTAAGAATTTTTACCTGTTCTCTGTAAAACATATATCAAAGACAAAATATAAATTCACCAATAGATGAATATATAGTTTAAAAAAAAAAAAAAAACAAAAAAAACAAAAAAAAAGAAGTGATAAAATTTACACGTAGATCCCAGGTTTAACAAAAATACGAATCCATCGATTATTATTGGAAGGAACAGAATCAATTGCTCCTTGAATCGTAGTAAACTTTCCCGTGCCCAACTTATCTACTGTAATTGTCTCTATAACATTTGATTCACAATCTAACGCACTGTAGATTAAACCTGAAGAACATATGAAAACCATGATCAACCTGATGAACCACATCATGTTTAATATAAGATTATAAAATTTTAATAACCAAGATCGAATGCTGACTTGATTCCTTATGCTGGTTTAAGAACACAACATTAAGAATTTATAGATGGAGTTTTGCTTCTTTTTTTTTCTCGATATATTGGATTATCTTATCTGGCATTTCAGATGTACTTTAGTGTCATTATATGGTAAGATCAGACATTGATCCATCATCCGATGTTTGACTGGTGGGCTGGCCTGTTGGAGAGGATTTTTATACTAGATAGATAGCCCAAAATGGAAAAAAAATCCCCACAACTTTAAGTATGGATATCTTCCCATAGTGGGTCGTGGGGTCAACACTGATACTTTTTCTCTCTCCTTTGAGTGAATGTGAGCCCCTATTGCTTTAATCATTTCCCATTCTCTCATTGGACTTTCTCACGTAGGCATGGGTGTGGACCTATCAATGGATCCTCTTTGGTAGTGAGACACCCAACGTTGGAGGGATCCGGGCACTTGCTTTCGGTAGTTTTTGAAATACCTAAATTCATTTTAGTTACTTCGGTATACATAAAGATAGGGTGGATACTTTTGTAAATCTAAATTTAAATTTGAGTAAGCTGTTAATTTTTTTCCAATAAATTTACTAAGGCCCTCTTTGGTATAGTTAATATTTATGTTTACGAGTCATTTATGACAAATTATTCATTTATGATAATAAATAATAAAATGTTTAATACCATTAGACATAAAAAAATAATAATAGATTATCTCAATAATGATAAACACCTTCCAAGGCTCTCTATGATATAATTAATATTTATGTTTATGAGTTATTTATGACAAAACATTTGTGACAATAAATTATGAATAAGAAATAACAAATGTTAATACCACTAGACATAAAAAAGTAATAATAGATTATCTTTTTTTTTTTTTTTTGGGGGGGGAGGGGGTGGTAAGATAATAATAGATTGTCACAGTAATGATAAACACCTTCTAAGGCTCTATTTGATATAATTAATATTTATGTTTATGAGTTATTCATGATAAATCATTTATGATAATAAATTATGAGTAATAAATAATAAATATTTAATACCATTAGACATAAAAAAGTAATAATAGATTATCACAATAATGATAAATACATTCTAAGTCTCTCTTTGATATAGTTAATATTTTTGTTTATAAGTTATTAATGATAAATCATTTATGATAATAAATTATGAGTAATAAATAATAAATGTTTACTACCACTAGACATAAAAAAAAAACGATTATCACAATAATGATAAACACCTTCTAAGGCTCTCTTTGGTTTGTATTATAGAATTAATTATATAACACATTATGATATATGTAGTTGTTTAGTATGATTTATGATATTTATTTATATTTAAAATAAATTGATATAATATAAAATATACAAATAGATTAGAAGGTGTTTATCATTAATGTGATAATCTATTATTACTTCTTTTAGTCTACTGATACCAAATGATTATTATTTATGACTCATAATTTATTTACATAAATGATTTATTATAAATAACTCATAAACATAAATATAAATTATACCAAAGAGAACCTAACCTATTTGTGGATTTTAGATTATATTAATTTAGTTGGTTAGAAGCATTTTATAATGTCATCAAACTTTGAATTAAGGGTCTTATCACAAAAAAAAAAAAAAAAAAAAAAAAGAAAAGAAAAAAAGGAAAGAAAGAAAAGGCCTTTGAATTATGGGCATTGTAATTTGATAGGCCTTTGAACCTTTTTATTATTAAATATCACATGGGTGTGAACAGTTTCCTTATGCATTTGATAGCTGCATCTAAGAGATCATGAGTTTGACTCATGTCACATATTATGCCTTAAAAAGATAATACCCTTCTTTTGTCGTAATGTAGATATCACTTATGGGCGCCAATAAAGTCGGATGTCTGAAAAAAAAAATACCACACGGGAGTAAACATAACTAGAAATAAAGAAATTGTGAGACCCACTAAAAAAATTCTCCCTTTTACTTGTACCAATAAAAAAAATGGTACAAATAAAGGCTAGACTAATAATACTGATTTACTTACACAGCTGAATTTATCTAGAAACAATTGGAACCTTAAAATGTGATTAAACCATAAAAGTGTAGCAGTGAAGAAATAGAGCAAATTGGGTAAGCATTCAAATTGAATATTTAGTGAATCAATCACTCAATGTGTACTATTTTCCATCATTATTTTTTGGAAAAATATCTGCCACACCCCCTATAAACTATCATAATCTCACCCACCCGTCATCGTTTGTGATAATATCCCTAACACCCCTTGAGGACTTACCAAAAAAAAAAAAAACATATATATATATATATATATATATATATATATATATATATATATATATATATATATATATATAACACCCCTTGAGGACACCCAAACATTGTTTAGATGCTAAAAAGACTTTTTTCCCCAATACTGTTCAATTTCATTTTTATATTTTTGTTTTTTGAGATTTTTTTTATTTTCCTTCTTATTTTTATTTTTTGAAAAAAATTTCATTTAACCCCCAAAAACTATGTTAAATTCGATCTAACCCCAAAAATTTCAAAAGTCTCATCTACCACTCAAACATTTTCCAAATGTTTCATCTACCATCTAAAATTTTTCCACTGTTAATCAAAGAGACCCCACCTGTTAGTAGAGTCCCGTTAGTTGCAAATATTAGGACAATAATGCCCTTATTCCAAAAGTAAAAGATCATAATACCCCCCAAAGTAAAAAAGAAAATCTCCCTTTCGATACCTTTCTTCCCTGATGAGTTGCAATGGTGAAACCCTTATTGGTTAACCAAGGATTGTGGGAGAAAAATGAAGGAGAAGAAGTAGGAAGGAGGGAAGATAGGGAGTGGGGCCGTCGATGGCCAGAGTGAGAGAGAGAGTCCACCTTTATTCAACAAAATGACGGATGCAAAATCTCCACATTTTTCTCTCCCAATGCGTTCCATTGATTTGTAGAATATCCATTGAAGGAACCTTCTTTTTGTGGATTCAAGAAAACTTTGTTGGTACATAATTTTTTTTTTCCTGCAAGTTTCTTTCTTATGCAACCTTTCATAAATTTTTAGTTTCAGACATTTCTTTTCTGGCTGAATAGCCGCCATTTCAATTCATTTTATACAGATCTCAGTTTCAGTTTTATTCTTGTTTCCATCTCTGTTTTCATTAGATCTTGATTTTTTCTTCCAATTCTCATCGAGCAGATGAAGATTTTTTCTTCCGTTTTTCATATAGCAGATGTTTGTCTAAAATCCCAATTTTATTCTTCCATTTCAGTTTTAAAATTAAAATCTAAGTTTCAGTTTCGATAAATTTATGATTGTTTCGACAAAGAAAAAGGGAGTTGAAGTAGTTACCAGTCAAAAGCACAGCTAAAGCTAAATTTAGAACCAAAGCCGAACCATCAAAATAGAACAAAACAAGAACAATAAAATGAGGGGAAAGGAATGTAAGGAAATGTAAGGAAATACAAGGAAAGAAAAAGAAAGAAAGGAAACAACTCTATCAAGAATCAACTATGAACAATATAAGATCTTTACTGAAAGCAGCCTTTTAAATGCAACACCCAACAATAAAAAATGACATAGCGAAATCACGCAGTGCACGAGGAAAGTGATGGAAGCCCTAATTCAAAAAGCACGTCTAACAACCCAGAAAACAAAGTACCCACAACGCGAAATAGAGGAAAAAATAAATTTAAAACTCAAATCTAAGTTTTAATTTTGACAAATTTAAGTTTCAGTATTCTTCTCATTCTAGAGATCTTCAGCAAGAGAATCACCTAAATTGTTTGGCTGCACAAAATCCTCGCCCCATATCTTTAAAGAGAGAGTCAAAAAAACCTTCCAATCATGTAAAGTCTTAAGAGTTACTTCTTTACATTTTTTTTTGATTATTTATTGCGGTAAGAAAAAGAAAAAAAAGGAGAATTTCCTGCTCGTCAATGAAGAAATTATCACTGGATTTGGGGTCACGAATTTCTATCGTGAATAGAGAATTTCCTACTTGCTAGTTGTCACCGATGTATTAATGTTTTAAAGTTTCATTTTAATGTTTTAAAAAATAGGGAAAATTAGTAACTTTATCTCATTTCAATGTTTTAAAGTTTCAAATAGAAAGGGTAGGAATGTCTACTCACATGTTCAGTCAATTTTGTCAGTTAAATGGGGCTGGTTAGAGTTTCTGGATATCATTGGGTAGTAGATCAAATTTGACATAGTTTTTGGGGGTAGATGAAATTTTTTCTATTTTTTTACAGCAAAGAAACCGTCGGAACTCCAAATAATGGATTCAGCAGTGGTGGTGGCATGCAAGAGCATGGAGTCCCTGATTTAGATAAAATTTCTAGGGTTTCAAAGGTGCTCTTCTTCAGATCTACCTTATGGCCGCTGCTTCCATTCCCAACCTAATTGATCTTGTGATTGTTAAGCCTGCACTATGCCGATGGCAATACCCGTCCCAATGCCAAAACATGTTCCAATTAACAGCGATTTCTTTATTCTGATCTCTTCAATCGCCTATTCCAGTGATATTCATTGTGTCGATTTTTTCTCAATCGTCAATTCTGGAGCAGTGAAGGTTTCATCAATTTTCAACCATGGTTATTTCAGATGGTAGATGGTGTCTCTTTATCTGCACCAGACAACGGTGGCACAATCATTGGTCATCAATTTCGATCTTCTTCTTCTTGTTTTCAAAGAAATTTCATTTTTGCTGCTTGGTTTTACTTCTTTTTGTCTTTATTAAAAAAGAGTAATTGTTATAGGACCTGTAATCCGTCCATCTCTGTGTTGAAGATCATATAAGGACCTCGTCTACTTTTACATTTTTCACTTGCAGACTTATTTGAGAGAGAGAGGAATACGCTTAGATTAAATTTACAGTTTGAAGATCATATTAGGACCAGTATCTGATTGATATAAGGTCCGTATCCGGTGGCAGAAAATGGATTGTCTTCTAGTCTTCCTCCTGAAAGTGAAACAGTGATCGTTGTACGGCTCCCACCCTTCTTCCTCCCATGCAGCTGATGCCATAGCCAATGGCGAATGCCAAAGAGTGAACTTTGAAAGTCAACTATATTTTTTTAATCCTTACGCTTCTCTATTGCTCAGGTTCACCAGTCACCACGTCTGCTGACTCTCCGCTCCTGTATACAAAACAAAACGCCTTGCAGGGAAGAAGATGGTTGAGGTTGTGTCCTATTCTCCATCACCCAGAGTGAGTCGGACAGACGTTGCCACAAATTTTTCATCATGTTCTCCATTTCCCTCCCCCTGTTATATAGTGAAAGATTGGTTCAGGAGTAGGTAGGTAGTAGGGCGGCAACCCTCAAAAGGGAAGAACCTAATAAACCTTCTAAGTTTTTTTTTTTTCAAGGTAAATATAGATGGGGTAATATAGAGAGGTAGTTTTGTCATTAACGATTTTAAAATGATGCCACGTCTTTGATTGAGGAACATATTTTAAAGGAGGGGGTTTGATAGATACAAATTTTGAAGAGTAGGGGGTGTTAGGGATATTATCACAAATGATGGCTGGTGGGTGAGACTACGATAGTTTATAGGGGTGTGGAAGATATTTTCCCTTATTTTTTATACACACAACTGTCGCTATGTTTTCTATTTTAGAAACAATAAAGATTAGAAACCCTAATATTTTTGAATCACAAAAAAAAAAAAAATCCTTCAAATATCAGAAACCCTAAATAGAGTTGCAGAAAGCCATCGGTTGGGAAATTAGAGAAGATAAAGGGAAAGTAATTTCAAGGTAAGAAGCCGAGGGTCACAGTGGAAACCAATGGTCAAAAAATGGAGTTTTAAGTCCCAGGTTCACTTTCACTAGGGAAAAGTTGCAGGCTTTAGGTCGCAAATGTTTTTTCTTAGTCGATTTAGTAGCAAAATGATAATGGAGGTGCAGCTCCGACTTCGTGCCTCTAGAATAACTCTCTTCACACCTTTGATTTTGACATCAAGTTGTAGGAAGAGAAAGCAGAGCAAAGTAGAGTGAAGAGCTTCGTTGTCTGGGCACGAAATGAGGAAGGAGGGAGAAAGAGCTATTCAATTTACTTTATCTTCTTAAGAGTAAAAAAAAAAAAGTCACTTCACCCCGTTATAGGGGTACTTGGTGTTAGATTTATATGTGGGATTAATTAATTACCTAAACTAATTAATTCAGTAGGAGTCTGATTGATATGATAGAACCAGTTTGGTTTGGTTCATCACATGGTATGAGATAGGTTTGGTAACCCTAATTCTATTATGGGAAGGATTTTAGGGTTACAGCAGTATTCTATAAATACTGAGTTAGAGTCCCCACAGTCACAGTTAATCAGTTCTCTTTGCCCCCATTAGCAAGAGACATAAGGGTATCCTTTGGAGGCTATGGAAGATTACAGCCAAGGAATTTTGATCAAAGCTTGGAGTGTCTTGGAGCGTATGGGAATCAACCTCTTCAAATTGATATGTCTTTATGTTCATTGATAATTGCATCTCCATTGTATTCTATGGTAACTGTATGGATTGGAATGGGTTCTATTGAAACTCTAAACACATAATATTCTAACAGTTGATATCAAAGTCAACCATACAGACCTAGGATCAATGCGAATTGTTTATAAAGACTTGCAATGAATGATTGAGTAGGAAGAGAAATTTTTTTTCTCGCTTTTGAATCAAATCTGTCGGGATTTCCCACTGACAAATTTTTATGACTAGCAAAAGGTATCGATATACCATTGGAAAGCTCTTGACGAGACGGAGCCGGTGATATCAAGATCATTGGCTTTGGTCTTCTAATGAGTCTGCACTCACCGACAGTAACCATGAGTAGATCTCACCCATAGGGGATTTAAAAAAAAAACCTTAAACTTACGGCTCCGATCGTCGCTAGGTCAACTCGGAGTCACCCAGAAACCCTTACGGGTTGATTTGGATTTGACTTAACTTGGCTTGAGTTAACTTGGGTTCACACTAGGTTCTGGCGCACGTGTAGGTACATGTGTGACCCGAACCTGAGACCTTGACCACCCGAAGATCCAGTATCCTGACCCTATGGGTCGACATGGAGACCCGACTATCTGACCCACTGGGTTGACCCTGATGCTCAATTTGTTGACCCAAAAACCTGACCTGAGTACCCGATTGGTGGACCAGTTGGACCTATGGTCGGTTCACAGTTCTGATCGTGGTTTGATTTGACCCAGACCATTTGGTTTGTGGTCTGAACTAAAGCATATATATTTTAAAAAAAAGTTTAGGGATATTCGGTTTAGTTCCAACCGTGCCGAGCCAAACTTGGCCAAGCCGGCACAGATTGAACCAGAACAACCCTGAAATAATTCTTTAGGGCTGTTTGGCTCCGGATTTTGATAAAAGAACATTAAATTATAATTTTGGGAGCTAGGAAGGTCGGATTGACCTTCGATTTGTTCCATTAGACTCCACTTTTTATGCTTTTCAATCTGGTATATATTCTAGTATATTTAGATACATTAAAAGATACGTTATTATAGAAAAATACCTTATGGAGATCTAATTTATAATTTTTATGTTGATTTTTCTTAAATTTATTGTATCAAATTGATTGTTGAGTTATTGTTCATGTTTATATGAATATTTAGACTTGTAAAGCTATGTTTTAAAATATTCATGGTTAAACAAATATCCCACATAAGCTGTAGATTGGGATTTGTTCATATCATGATGGAACTTAGTATTACCACCAAAGTGGCAACCTTGTTTCATTATAATGTGTTCAAATTCATGGGTCTATGTTTGTAAATAATTCAGTTTGATGATGTTCACCCAAAGATGATATTGTTCAAGTTTATTCAAATTAGTGTTTGTAGTTGTTGTCTAAGAATTTTGGCATGACCACCAAAGTGGCAACCTTGGTTCTTTTATAATATGCTCAAATCTAATGTTTATGCATTTACAAACTAGAGTAAGAAAGTACAATATTCATCCAAAAGTGATACTGACATAAACTCTTACTTTATGAATGCAGCAAAGAATGACACTGTCCACCCAAAGGTTGTACTGTTTAAAATTATAAAGAACTCATACACATGGTTGAAGGATTTTGGCTTTACGGATTTTATCCACTTAAAGGTGATGAAATTTTTTAGAGTCATTAGCCCTACGCAGTTATTGCATAGCTATCGAGAGGAACAACACACATATTGCCCTAAAGGACGTGTACATAGTTTGATTGACTTTTTAAAAATATAAATTAGCTTGCACATGTTATGTATATATTATTTCTAGCTAATTTTATTTGATATTAACTGTAGACTTGTAATTATTCATATTGTAATATAGTTGTGGACATGTAATGATTAAATATCTCAAGATGTCTGTCATTGATAGTCTATTTTTTATCGATTGGCATAGAAATTAAAAACTAATCTAGGACTGTTTAACCTAAATGTTCTCTACAAAAAATTATATTCTAGTTCTTAGAGTGTTCAGTCCTTAAGATAAAGTAAAGCAATGTTTAGATGATGAATATTGAAATGAGATATTTTTTGTGAAATTCAAAGAAAAATTTAATATTTTAAGAAAGGGTAGAGAGATATTTTATTACTCAAGTCCATCAGTATCAATTTTTTGATAATAATAGATTGTAATAGGAGTATGAGGAAGTACAAGGTAGAGCTGTTAACTACTAATGATAAGTTTAAGGATAAGTGAACATCTATTGGTAATTCATTATAACCTCTATAGATGATACTTTAAATTTTTACTTCCTCACAAGAACTGTATAGTCAAATCCTAGTGACCTATAGTACTCAAAAGTTATAGTGAACCTAAAGTAAAAGAACTAAAGATAGAAGTTTAAAGAAAAAAAATATGAATGTCAATGTCATAGTATATAAAACATTTCTAGACAAAGGCAAAGTATGAAAAGGGTAGAGAAACCCATGGAAAGAAATATTTTTTTTTCGTGTAATAATCAAAAACTTTATGACAAAGAATTGAACATTAATGACTTGCAATATAAAATGGATCTAAGTAGAATAATTTTTTTTTAGTGTGACTCAGAAGGGATATGTGAAGAAAGATTGAAAAGCTGGAAAGGCTTAAGTGAAAAAAATAAGGATTATAAAACTTCTGAGCAAAAAGATGCAATAGATTGAACACTTAAGCATTAATCATAGTCTGAACCCATAAGAGTACCTAAACTTTTAATTTATTCTTTTTAAAGATTATCTATCTTTAGAAGTTAAATTGTATATTATTATCTTCCACCCTGGTCATAAAGATTTAGGACTATTGTCCAAAGAAAAATTGAAAAGAATAATAAACCCCCCTTTCAAAGTTCATAACATGTATATATGTGAGAATTAATTAAAAGAAAAGATGATAAGATTAAAGTAAATGAATATTATTTACAACAAGAATTTATTGAACTTGGTGGATATCGAGATTTCATTTAAGACTTTTTGTCACAGTTTAGTCCATGGGTATTTTTTTAAATAATAAAAACTAAGATAAATTTTTTTTATTAAAGGAATTAAAACTATTGGATCTGAATGAAAGAGTTTTGTATTATGGGCGACCATGTGATACTAATATATTTTTTAGTAAATTTAAGCAAGTGTTTACAAGAGGTTGTGAATGTATTTGATCATGTTGAGAAAGAATTGATATTGCAGCCTATAATATTAACAGAGTGCCTAATTAGTCAGTTTCAGTTTAAGTTATCTTCTATGGGACTGTAGAGCTGACATAGTTCATAACACTCATGGGAGAGTGATTACTTTAGGACATTGAGTTATCATTTATGAAATGTCAAAACAAATCTAAATAATAAAACAAAAAACTTGAAGTTTAATGAAATCACATGAAAATGACTATGGAGTAACCACTTGAGATAACAAAAATATTATCAGAGTATAATGAAATGATTATTGAAATATTCATTAAGATCGATGTTTCAACCATAGTAGCAGAGCCAGATGAGGCAATGAGGAGATATACTAGACCATGTAGATCTGTGATTTCATCCAATCACATGTTGTACCTCAAAATAGATGTTTTTGGTGTTGGATAAAAATAAAGATCTCAATGATTTTGAGTAAATTATTAGTAATGAAATTACTCTTAATTGTTTAATGATCATAAAAGATATGCTGTTATCTATGAACAATAACAAGACTTGAGATTTTATGTTTTTGTCAATGAGCGGTATAGTCATAAGCTAAAAATAGATATACAAGAAAATATATAATTCTAGTAGGATAATTGATTGCTACAAAATAAGACTTATAGCGAAGTAGAATCACACAAAGAGAAGAGAATGTATTGATTTCAAATCTTTAAGATTTTTGTTATTTAATTTGTTTTAGAGTTGCATTAGATAGATGTAAAAATCATTTTGATAAAAAAAAATCTAGAAGAGGATGTTTATATGCTATAATCACAAGGTTTTGTGGTAAGGATAAAGAAGATATATTTTGTAGACTTATAATGTCAATTTGTAGATTAAACAGGTATCCGGTAATGGTATGACAGGGTTGTATCTTCTTTCAATTTGGTTAAGATTGTCATCGATCATTATTTATATCTAGATGTCAGTGGGAATGGATTTATTTTCTAGTTATATATGTTGATGGTTAAATACTGATCTGCAATGATGTAGGTTACTAGTTGAAACCAATGTTTTTTGTCTAATAACTTTGAGTTGTAAAAATATGTGAGCAAATACTTTTGTACCTGATATTGAGTTTGCTCATAACAGAAAAAATAAAATTCTAGATTTGTCTCAAAGTGTAAACATTGTTCTTGTTTTCGAACTATTTAGTAAACATGTATAACCATTAAGTTACGAATGCTTAAATCTGTAAAAGAGATAAATTGATAGAATTGTAAACAAAGAATGATATTGAGTGTAAGCATCTACAATACAGTAGGAAGCTTAATACATGCTTAATGTTGTAATCATTTTATAGCTTTTTCATTTAGTGTTATGGGATATTTTTAGTTGGTTGCTGGTATAGTTTACTGGACAATATGAAAAAGGAAGATCATGTGGTATATACAGAGGACCAAGGATTGCATGTTTATTTATGAAAATAGTGGCACTTTAGATTATTTTAATGTAATTTATAATGTTTACATTGATGACAAGAAACCAATATCAAGGTTCATTGTCATGGTAGTAGGATTTTATAACTCTATATAAAGATAACAAGCAAGGTATCTGGTGTAAAGGTTTATTTTTTAACTTGAAGGTTATAGACTCAACTCTACTTATAAACCTATTGAGATATGTTGTGACAGTGGTTCAGCTGTATTCTTCTCAAAGAATAATAAGAAATCTAGTATTTTAAAGTATAATAAAGATCGAATCTCGTCAAGTAAGGAAAAAGTCAAAAGATTTTATATCATTGTAGATTTTTTAATGAAGGTTTTATCAGTGGGAGTCTTCAAGGGATGGTATGTCCAATATAGGAATGGTTGAAAATAATTAATTTTATCAGAGGCTTAAGTGGCCAAAGATCTGAAAATCAGTAAGAATTTTTAGATATGCTTAATCAGTAGGAGACTCTTTATGTTTATACTTGTGTTTTTACATTTCTTATTGTGTTAGATTTTATTGCACATGGTTTGATCGACATATTTTAATCATAGTTTTATTTATTTTAACATTGCATTATTGCTAATTTACTTACATGGTTAAATGTGTTTTACATATCAAAGTTTTTGGATGAATATTCAGTCGTTGTAACAAGGTAGTATTCAGCAGGGGTTACTGAGATAATATTTAGCTAAAGATAAATCAGACAGTATTTAGCCAAATAACGAACAAGACAATATTCAACCAGATATATAAGACAATATTCAGCCAAGATAAGAGGCGGTATTCAGTCAGAGGAAAAGGACGATATTCAATCATACAAACAATGACGGTAAGTCAAATTACGATATTAATCCAAGCTAAAGACGATTTACCATGAAAAGGATAATATTAAAGGATAAAGGCAGTGTTTAGCCAAAGTATGATATTATGTTTTTGTTTTATTTGATTAATACCATGTTTGTCCATAAAGGTTTTGGGGTACTTTAATTAAGGTTTTTTTAATTAAGTTTAGACTCGCATGGGAGTTTACATTGATGCATTATCTTAACCAAATCATGTATTAAGTAGACCTCTGTTGTGGCTGAGAGAATGTCGTATACCGTATATTAAGGTGTATTATCCATTGTTGCTCGCATTGGGAAGCTTGATGAATGTTTCAAAGTTAGACACGATTTAGTGTATTAAATTCTATAGCCACACTGGTTGACGGTGGTTTTGTAATTAATATAGCTCAAGTGGGAGATTGTTAGATTTATATGTGGGCTTAATTAATTACCTAAACTAGTTAATTCAGTGGGAGTCTAATTGACATGATAAAACCGGTTTGGTTTGGTTCATTATGTGGTATAAGATAGATTTGGTAACCCTAATCCTATTGTGGAAAGGGTTTTAAGGTTACAACAGTATTCCTTAAATACTTGGTTAGAGTCCTTACAGCCACAGTTAATCAATTCTCTCTGCACCCATTAGCAAGAGACATAAAGATATCCTCTGGAGACTGTGGAAGATTGTAGCCGAGGGATTTCAATCAAAGCTTAGAGTGTCTTGGAGCGTATGGGAATCAATCTCTTCAAACAAGTATGTCTTTATGTTCATTGATAATTGCATCTCAATTGTATTCCATGGTAATTGTATGGATTGGGATGGATTCTATTGAAATCCTAAACACATAATATTATAACACTTAGCCATTATAAAATTATAGTCGATTACACGTCAGCACCTAACAAAAAATGCATAACAGAATGGAACCTTATGTCATTATGATCTGAATTTAAGGAAAATAGTTGTAGTTGTTTGAAATTTTTGAGAGTAATTTGAAATTCGGCAAACAATAAGAAAGATATGAGTAATTTATAAAATGAGAAAATGTATTTAAGAAGAGAAAAAGTATGAAAGACAGAGACTAATATGGTACACTGTTTTGTGTTAGGTCCATCAACTGGGAGTTGTTGATCTTCATTTTTCGATTTCACATGCTTGGAAGTGTCCGATCCTGATCCAAAGCAACCTGACTACACATACATAAGTTTCTATATATATATATATATATATATATATTATAATACAAAGATATATAATTTTGCAAACAATATCAGATGAAGACACAATTAGGCAAGGGCGGTGGGGGTGCCAATGGTTCAGCATTTTGCTCCAGGTTTTTAAATGGGAATGTCAATTCATCAAATAGCACATTCCATGAAGTGTAAAGTTGGCCAGTCGATAGATGAAGGCACTGGAAACTATGGTGGTTAGTGCTATAACCAAGAAAGACACATTGGAGGGAGCGCAGTTGGAACTTGGTTGTGTTATAAGGCCTCAAAAAGAGGGTGACACGTGCTCCCAAATACTTTTAAAGAACTATAGTCCAGTTTGGCTTTGAACAAAAGCTCCCATTGTTTTTGATCCAGAATGGGCATCATGTTAATTAAGAACATGAAAATTTAAAAGCAGCATCCCAATGTTTAAGAGGGACCTTGGCATTGTATAATATAGTGAGGTCAAATTCGACAATGTGGTGGTGTTTTCCTTCAACACGATCATTCTGTTCATGGGTGTGAGGAGGACATGTAATGTAATGTGAATACCATTATACTGTCAAGGAACTTTGAAACAATTCTGTATTAATCACCCCAGTCCGTTTTCATTGCTTTAATTGGTCATTCAAAAAAAATTTCTAGATGTCGTTTAAATGATTGAAAGATTGAATAAACATCTAATTTTTGAACCATTGGAAAGATCCACGAATATTTGCTAAAATTATCAATAAAGCTGACATAATAATGATAAACAGTACTATACAGAACAGGAGAGGGACCCATACATCAAAGTGAAGGAGATTTAATGGCCCTAGAGAGACAAATTGAGAAGCATAAAAAGGCAATTTATGTGATTTACTTATAGGACAACAAGGACAAAACAAGACATTTTTTTTCACTTTATTTTTCTCTGTATTCCCTATGCCTTGGAGAAGCTCATTTTGTAGAAGCACTAAGTTTACTGTTTAATATCTTCGGGAGAAAGTAACCCATGCCTATAAGAATTCTTGCACTTATATCCTCTGGAATGATACAACAAAAGATGTTTACATTTGGATTTTGTTTGACTAATTAATACATTGGATTAGCAAGAGTAAGCAATAGTTTAACTATTGAAGTTCAAAACTGCATTTGTTCTTAGCTCTTAACTATTTTCACATTTCTTCTTATCTATATAAAATACTTAATTCATACTTAGATAATGCAACTGGATATAAAAGAGCTACTGCTGAAATGAAGACTTATTTGATTTTCCCATCTACATGTCTTGTTAAAGTGGGATTCTCATCTGTCTTCTACTCTAAGTTCAGCTAATGGTTTATTATTGAGCAATCATCACTTGTTTAGTTAATATCAGTTGGTTTAGATCAAGGTAATTTAAGTCAGGCATATACCCAGAGTACATTAGATTACAGAGAAAATTTAAAAAATATCGAGGCTGTAGTGAAGCTAATATCAGTTGGTTCAGATATGATGTGGAAGGTATTACCATAGACACACCAGCTAAATTGACTAACAAATTCGAAAGTTTAGTTGACAGTTCATCGGATTGATTGATCATTAAAATTAGGGGTGCAAGTTTTACCTTAACGACCCGAGGCCCCCCAAACCAGCCCTGAACCCTGGCAAGGGTTGGGTTGGGCTAGGGTTGACCCCCTGGGTTGAGCCCGGCCTTGCCTGACCCAACCATATATATATATATATATATAAGAGTGAGAAACCCTAAACCTAATCTCTCTCGACTCTCAATGTCTCATTGTAGTGACACCTCCCAGAGTCCTAGGCCTTCTCCTAATCTCTCTTTGACTCTCCCTAATCTCCCTCGACTCTCACCTACCTCATGGTAGTCGATCAGTCTATCACGATTCAGTGGATTCACATCGTTTCTCTTGTGGGTGTAACCTTGCTCCTCCCTAATCTCTCTCCGACTCTCCCTGATCTCTCACCTACTTTACAGCTAGGGCTGAAACACGGGGCCACTCAGTGAATCACGATTCACATCGTCTCTCTTGCAGCCTTGCAGGTGTATGATTTGTATTTGTCCCATTTATTAGATTTGACTGTTGAACATTTAAACTGGTTTGGTTTGTATTTGTTAGGCTTTTAAAAAAATGTCATAGGTTAATTATGTTTGTTCTATGTTTAAGTTATAATTGTTATATGTATGTTATTTGACAATTTGTTGTATGTTTCAGGACCAATCATGTCACACCCCAATTCCAGTGGAACCAGAAGTGTGAGTGAACCGGATCTAAACCACGATTCACACAAGGATCTCAATAGACCGTATCAACCAACCATTCCCAAGCAGTCTAACTTAATCAGAGAATAATACATAGCAGTGGAATAAACGATAAATGAACTGAGTACTATGTTGTAATTAAAATAAATATTCAAATTATTCCATCATTCATAAAATTTAAATAATAATTATTACTTGTATTAAAAGAAAATAAATCATCACTGAAGGAAAACACAGAATGAGCACTCGCATGATGCATCATGCTCGTCCTCTACAGTCTGTGTATCTAAGGCAGCCACCATACTGTAAGCTGGGGCAGTCATAAACTCTTCTACAATATACCCTGCATCAAGATGTGAAAAAGAAATAGAATATATTCGGGTGAGCTCACAACTTAGCTCAGTAAGTACAAGACCAATGCAACACACAAATGCATGAGATAACATTACACTTTGGGTCAGGTAAAACTTGTAAAATGCTATGGTAAGGTTTGGCGACCACCGCACCTCCATGCACGAGAGTGTGAGCACACCCAACAGTCAGGCAACAATCCATACTACTGCTGTTGCCCTACATCACTCACTTCGATATAGAGATAGAGCTAGAGTCTGGCGGTCAGGCAACAATCCACACTACTGCGTCCTCCCCCTGATACCTTACATCGTACCAATACCTAAACCCCTATTGGCAAGGGCTTGCAAGTGGGTTCCATTTCTAACCAGTCCTAAATATTAATACAATATCTATGGCCCTACCCCAGCACGGCTCCCTACGACATAGAGATAGGACTCGAGTCTGGTGGGCAGGATGAACCACAATCCCACGTCCACCCCCTGATACCTTATTCGCACCAAGTCTGCTAAGGTAAATGGCGATACGAAAAAGGTGTTAGTTATAGATATATATCCAGGGCTCCACTCCCCTTCACATTCCACACACCAACTAAAAACATACACATGCCTAACATCCAATAACCAAGCATATGAAATGTATGAATGGATACTAGCAAAAGAAGCAACTACATGGCATGTGAAATGCATAGACATCAAACAATAAATTCAAATACAATTTAGTCACAAAGGTTTACTATTAATTAGTTATTTAGGGTTTGGGGTCTTGTCCCTTACTTGTTACGTGATAAGAATTTTGTACAGCGTCATAAGATCTACTCACGCTGTCTACAAGTCCTACATAGCCATACCTATAAGTTAGAATTCATTTATTAAAGTTAGAATTTATTTATGAAGGTCACAGCTGGTGAGAACCATGTTTGGTCAAGCAAACAAGGCTCGAAAGGCATACCGGTCTCAGTATATCGGTCTCAGTAGAGTGAAACCGGTATGGTGCCACCAATATATACCGATTGCGGTACATAGTGAAACCGGTATGTGCCTGCGGTATATATTGCAGGCCCATACCGCAGGACCTTGTGTCCAACCGGTATGTCCCGCGGTTTGGATCCGAGAACCTGATCTCGGATCTCCCTTCCTCGTCGGTCTTCGGCTTGGTTTCTAAGGTTTCTCCTAATCCATTCTAAGGTCTAAGTATTCTAATGGCCTTCTGGTTTTGACTAGAACGCTGTATCAAACCAGATTATATCTAAAATAAAAACTAGGCTTTTAATTAAAGTCCTAGGATTTTGGATCGCTGCGCCTCTTCACGGCTCCGATCCAAAATCCTATCATGACTAAGAGGATTGAGCACTTACCGGCGGTATTCGTCGGTTGGCGGCGTGCTCCTTCGACGAAAACCCCTTTCTTGAGTGGTCTCCTCCTTCCTTGCTGTCACACCCCAATTCTGTACTATTCAGAATGATGTGATGAACCGCTAATAAACCAACGGTTCAACCAGGATTTCAAATAGGCTATCCCCGCGTTATCTAAACTTACACACATCCGTAATCATAATCAGAGTAAATACACAATAGCGGAAGTCTTATAATAACATGAACTGAGAAACTAAGATGATATTAATAATTTAATAGCAAATTATTCTGTTTTCAACTGAGACATAAATATTTAAGTATGAAATACATGTCTTAATAAATCTAATAAAGAAACCTATAAAATATCTAATCAAATACACACGAGTTGCACTCGCAAGAGGAGTCGTGTGTATCCACATCAGCTTCAGCTTCCATCGCAGCCACGTTCCCGTACGCAGACGCATTCCCATAGTCTTCAACGGTATAACCTGCATCATCAACTAAAAATATTCGACGTCGAGGGGTGAGCACACATCACGGCTCAGTGAGTAGCCAAAACAATGCAACAATACATATGCATGCAAATTAATTTATATCTTTGGTCCGGTTTAAAGTTTACAGTATGCAATAGAAAGGTTTAGGTAGTCAAAGGTCGCGTTTATTGACCCTGCCTCTATACACGAGTATGTGACGTTACCCAAAGATCACGTTTATCGTCAACTCACATGCACCCAATCATGAACATTATATAACAAATGTTACGTTTATTGCTATATAGTGTCATACCAACACGTAAGCCCAGTTAGCGAGGGCTACAAACTGGGCTCGCAACTAACCAATCCTAATGCCAAAGTGTATACAAGGCCTCACCCCAGCATCCCTCAGAATGTCCATAGAGATAGAGCTAAGGTCCCCCGGTAGATTCAGAGACTACAAGGACCGAGACCACCTCCCCTGATACTCTACGACACAATAGTTCTGCTAAAGTAATGGCGATACGACGATGCTAATGCACAAGACTGGAGTTAGAGTTAGAGCTAAAGTGCTGAGACCCGCCAAAGGTTAACGTTTATTGACGTTCTCATCACACCTCCCCTGATACTCGCTCGCATCAAGTACATCAACCACACACATACAAGCACATGCCTATTCCTATCATCATCATCATCATCATGTTATAAACAATAAAATAAATATGCATGAACAAATAATAGAAATATTGGATGGCATGCTGTATGCACATTACAAACATATTTGCATAGAATCAAGCATGGCATAGGACTCAAGAAATAGAAAACAGTTTTTGTTATTAATCAATTTAGTTTGGAGTTCTGGTTCCTCACCTTGGCTTACTAATAGATACTTTTCCAAGCTTTAGAATCACCTTTACAGTGTTATTATATTGCTAGAAGACCTAACAAAGTTGATAGAATTTAATTAGAATTAATTCTGAATTTAAAAACCTTGCTATTAATAGAGGGTCGGAGGTAGGGTCGGAGTCATGATCGACCCTGGGTGCGACCCTCCCTTAACTCTGAACTTCCCGAACACTGAGGGTCGATGGTCAGGAACACCTAGGGTCGGATGGTCATCGACCCTCAGTGCGACCCTCTGTGCACATTGGTCCAATTCCCTCTCTTTGATCCATTCTTCGTGTTTGGGTTCCTATGGATTGCTCCTACTTTCCATTCTACATTCGTTCCATGGTCTGAAACCATGTATAACCCACCTAGATAGCTTTCATGCATGCTCCTATGGTTTTCCATGAAAACCTAACCATAGCTTGATGGTTTGGGTTTCTCCGAGATCACACTCTCATCAATAGCTAACCTAAGGTTTGTAGAAACTCTTGGAATTAGTATCCATACCTGAGAAGATTACTTTTTCTCTGAAATTCTTCTCCTTTTTGCTAAGTTCTCTTCCTTGCCTTTCTTCTTCCTCTTTTCCTTCTCCTCACTTTCTCTCAATTCAATGAAGGTTGTGAAAGGAGTAAAAGTGGCTTAGGGACGTCCTTTAAATAGAGTAGGAACATCCTAAAATAAGTCCCTTTGAGATTAGGAAAGAATCCCAATCGAAAATTAGGAAATTTCCTACGATAACCGAGGGTCGATGGGAGGGTCGATGATCCCGTCGACCCTAGGGTTCTAAGCTGTCCGACCCTCCCTTCAAAACTGAGGGTCTGACTTTCTATTTTGGGAGGTCCGACCCTGCTTAGCTGGGTAAGGCGCCCCTTCCCTATTTTAAGTGTTTTTGGGTCGATTTGATACCTGGGATCTCGATCTCCTTCATGCCCTTGGTCCATTTGACTCGACCATGATGGGTAAACCTGGTTCAACGTGGTA
>CM053267.1:71124697-71159523 GCA_028583415.1 Protea cynaroides
TTGTGTAGAGATTAATTCCATACGCTCATTGACGCTCCAAGCTTTGATCGAAATCCCTCGACTACGCCTTCCACAGCCTTCGAGGATATCCCGACGTCTCTTGCTAATGGGTGCAAGAGAACTCGATTAATCGTGGCTGTGGGGACTCTAACCCAGATTTATAAAATACAGATGTAACCCTAAAACCCTTCCCACAATAGAATTAGGGTTACCAAACCTATCTCATACCATGTGACGAACCAAACCAAATCGGTTATACCGTGTCAATCAGATTCCCACTGAATTTACTAGTTTAGGTAATTAATTAAGCCCACATAAATCTAACATTCTCCCACTTGGGGTATATTAATTACAAAACTATCGTCAACCAGTGTGGCCACGGAATCCAACACACTAAATCGTCATTAACTTTGAAACATCCATCAAGCTTTCCAATGCGAGCAACAACGAATAATACACCTTAACATATGGTGTATAAACTTCACACTCACAACAGAGGTCTACTCAATACATGAATCGCCTGAGATAATGCATGAAAGTAAACTCCCATGTGAGTCCAAACTTGATTAAATAATCTTAATCAAAGTGCCCCAAAACCTCTACGAGCAACTTAACATGGTATTTAAATATTTTAAAATTATAATACCATACTTTGGTTAGACACCACCTTAAATCTTTGGTTAAATACTACCTTGAAACTTTGGCTAAATACTGTCTTGAAACTTTGGCTAAATACTGTCTCATATCTGTGATATGTCAAACACATAACTATATATGCAAAATAGCAATAATGCAAATGCTAATGTAAACAAAATCATAGTTACAAAAAAAAACTGTACCATCAAACCATGAGCAATACAATCAAGCACAGTAAGCAATGTGAAAATATAAGTATAAATATAAATAGTCTCCCACTGATTAAGCATATCTAGAGACTCCCACTGATTCACAGATCTTTGGCCACTTAAGCCTCTGATAAAATTATTTGTTTTCATCCATTCTTATATTGGACATACCGTCCCTTAAAGACTCCCACTGACAAAACCTTCGTCCGAGAATCTACAACGATATAAAATCTTTTGACATCTTCCTTGAAGAGATTTGATCTCTATAATGCTGTGAAATACTATATTTATTTATTATTCTTTGAGAAGAACACAGTTGAACCACTGTTAGAACACATCTCAATAGGTTTAAAAGTGGAGTCTATAATTTTCAAATTAGAGAATAAATTTTCACACAAGATATCTTGCTTGTTATCATTATATAGAGTTATAAAACCCTACTACCATGACAATGAACCTTGATGTTGGTTTCTTGTCATCAATACAATTATTATAAATTACATCAAAAATAGCCTAGAGTGTCACTACTTCTATAAATGAACATATAATCTTTAGTCCTCTGCATATACCGCATGACCTTCCTTTTTCCCCGTTGTCGAGTAAGCTATACCAGCATCCAACTGAAACATCCTATGACACTCAATGAAAAGGCTATATGAAAAGATTACAACCTTAAACATATATCAAGCTCTCTACACATTGTAGATGCTAATACTCAGTATCATTATTTGTCTACAATTCTATCAATTTATCTCTTTTACTGATTTTAGCATCCGTAACTTACTAGTTATACATGCATACTGAACCTTCGAAAATACGAACAATATTTATACTTTGAGATAAATCCAGAATTTTATTTTTCCTGTCACAAGCAAACTCAATTTCAGGTATAAAGGTACTTTCTCATACAGTTTTACATGTCGAAGTTATCAGACAGAAAAACATTGATTTCAACTAGTAAACCATGTCACTACAGGCCAATGAAAACCATCAACACACATGACAAGGAAGTGAATCCACTCCCACTGACCTATAGATATATACAATGGTCAATGACAATTGAAGATACCACCCTGTTAAACTTTAAATACCATTATCCGAATACCTATTTAATCCACAGATTGACTTTATAAGTCTACAAAATATATCGTCTTTATCCTTACCACAAAACCTTGTGATTAAAATATATAAACATTTTCTTCAAGATTTTCTTTGATAAAAAATGATCTTTACATCTATCTGATGCAACTTTAAAATAAAATGAACAACTAAGACCTCAAAATTTGAAGTTCTCTTTCTCTTCCCATTGTGTGATTTCACTTTGCTATAAGTCTTACTTTGTAGCTATCAATTCTCCCACTGGAATCACATATTTTCTTTGTATATCCATTTATAGCCTATGAGTACACCGCTCATTGACAAAAGCATAAATTTCAAGTCTCATTATTGTTCATAGACAACAACACATCCTTTATGATCATTAAATATTCAAGAGCAAGTTCATTACTAACAACTTGTTCAAAATCATTGGGATCTTCATTTTTATCCATTACCAACAACATCTATTTTGAAGTACAACATCTGATTGGATGAACTCACAGATCTACATGGTCTAGTATATCTCTTCATTGCCTCATCTGGCTCTGCTACTATGGTAGAAACATCGATCTTAATGAATATTTCTATAATCATTTCATTATATTCTGGTAACATTTCTGGTATCTCAACTGGTTGCTTCACATGTATTTTCATGTGGTCTCATCAAACTTCAAGTTTCTTGGGTCTATTTTGACATCCCATAATATGACAACTCAATGTCCTAAAATAATCACTCTCTCATGAGTATTATGAAACCATGTCAGTTCTACAGTTTTAAACAAGAAGATAACTTAAATTGGAACTGACACTGAAATTGACTAAGAACTTTATTAACAATATAGACTACAATATCAATTATTTCCTTACAGGATCAAATACATTCTTAGGCTTTTGCAAATATTTGCTTAAATTTATCAGAAATAGACCAGTAGCATATGGTCTCCCAAAACTCTCTTATTCAGATCCAATAGTTTCAATTATTTTAATAAAAATTTTTCCATCTTAATTTTTATTATTTGGAAAAACAACCATAGACTAAACTGTGACAAGAAGTCCTAGATGAAATTTCAATGTCCACCAAGTCCAATAAATTCTTATTGTGAATAACCTTCACTTACTTTAATCTTGTCATCTTCTCTTTTAAATAATTCTCACATATATACATATAATAAACTTTGGAAGGAGAATTTTAGAATATTATTCTTTCTAATCTTTCTTTGGACAACAGTCATAAACCCTTATGACCAGGGTGGAAGATTACAATATACAGTTTAACTTCTAAAGATAGAATAAATTAAAGATTAATGCTTAAGTATCCAATATACTGCACCTTCTTGCTCAGAAGTTTCATAATCCTTATTCCTTTTTCACTTAAGCTGTCCAGCTATATAAATCTTTCTTTACATGTCCCTTCTGGATCACTCTACAAGAATTTTATTCTACTTAGATCCATTTTATCTTGTAGTTTATTAATATCTAATTCTTTGTCATAAAGTTTCTGACTATTCCATGAAAAAATATTCTTTCTATGGGTTTTCCTATCCCTTTTACAACTTGCCTTTGTCTGGGTATATATTATGCACTATGACATTGGCATTCATATTTTTCTCTTTTCTTTGAACTTTTATCCTTAGTTCTTTTACTTGAGGGTTTACTATATTTTTAAGTACTATATATCACCAGGATCTGACTATACAATTCTTGTGAGGAAGTGAAAAGTCTAAAATGTTACCTACATAGGTTTTAATGAACCTACAAATATTCACTTATCCTTGAGCTTATCATTAATACTTAACAGCTCTACCTTGTACTTCCTCACATTTTGAATACCATCTCTTAACATAAAAAACTGATACTGATAGACTTAAGTAATAAAACATCTCTCTGCCCTTTCTTGAAAAAATCAAATCTTTCTTTGGATTTCTCAAGAAATATCTTTTTTCAATGTTTCTCATCTGAACATTGCTTTACTTGATCTTAAGGACTGAACACCCTAAGGTTCAGAATACAATTTTTCTATTGAGTACATCTAGGTTAAACAATCCTAGACTAGTTTTCAGTTTTCATGCCAATTCATAAAACTGACAACCAGAGACAGGCATCTTAAGGTATTTAATCATTACATGTCCATAACAATGTAAATAGTTGTAAGTCTACGATTAATACCAAATACAATTAGCTACCAAGAATATATATACATAACATGTGCAGGCTAATTAATATCTTTGAAAAGTCAATCGAACTACACACATATCCTTTGGGACAATATGTGCACTGGTCCTCTCAATATATATACAATAACTGTGAAGAGATAATGACTTCTGAAAATCTCACCACCTTTGGGTGGATGAAGACCCCTAAAGCCACAATCCTTCAATCATGTGCATGAGTTTTTTTATTTTCTTTGACAACGTCACCTTTGGGTGGACAGTGTCGTTCTTTATAATCTTAGACAATGCCACCTTTGGGTGGATAGTGTCATTCTTTGCTGCATCCATAAAAGTGAGAGTTTATGTTAGTGTCACTTTTGTGTGAAAATTATATTTCCTTATAGTAGTTTGTAAATACCTAAATGCTAGATTTGAACATATTATGATAGAACTAATGTTGCCACTTTGGTGGTCACACCATAATCCTTACACAATAGCTATAAATTATAATTTGAATAAACTTGGACAATGTCACCTTTGGGTGAACATTATCAAAATTGAAGCATTTACAAACACATATTGTAGAATTTGAATACATCGTAATAAAACAAGGTTGCCACTTTGGTGGTCACACCAAGTTCCACCATGATATGAACAAATCCTAAACTGCAGCTTATATGGGATATTTATTTAACCATGAATGCTTTAAAATACAATTTTACAAGTCTAAACATTCATATGAACATGCACATTAGCTCAATCAATCAATTTTGTACAATAACTTTAAGAAAAATCAACAAAAACATTGCAAATCGAGTTCCCATAGGGCATTTTTCCATAATAACATATTTTTTAATGCATCAAAATGTACCAAAATATATATCAGATTGAAGAGCATTAAAAATGGAGTCCAACGAAATAAACCGGAGATCAATCTGACATCCCTAGCTCCCAGAATCACTGTTTAATGTCTTTTTATCAAAACCAGAAGCCAAACATACCCTTACAAGAAAATTCTGTCTGGGTCGGCTTGGTTCGATTTGGTTTGCTCTGTCTACCTAGGATCGATTTGGTTCTGTTTGAACCGAACCGAATATTCCAAATTTTTTTTATTCCTTCAAACCGACCGCTTTAGTCTGGCAGGGTTGAACCAAAGAGTTGGTTCGCCGAGGCAACCACCGGTTCAACCCGGTCCAATTTTCTCGGGTAACCAGGTTAAAATCCGGGTTCTGGGTCAACCCACTGGGTCATAAAAATGGGGTGTGGGTCAACCCATCGGGTCAAGCAAAATGGGTTTTCGGGTCGATCCATTCTAGGTTCGGGTCGGACTGAACTGGTCGGTCAAACCCAGGCTGGGTCTGATTGGCCGGGCTGGGCCAGCTCTGGCAGAGCCGGTCTGGGCTGGGTGGACTCGGCCCGAGTCAACCAGCAAACCCGTTAGGGTTAGCGATTCGGCGCTGAGTCGACCCGGCGATGACTCGGCACTGTCAGACCCTTTTTTTTTTCTCTCCCGCGAGTGAGATCCACTCACGGATTCCACCGGCGAGTGCCGGCGCGTCTGGCGGCCGACGTCGGCGATTTTTATATCGCCGGCTCCGTCTCTTTGAGACCTTTCCAACGGTGTGTAGCTTGACTTATTTTTTTGGTCAAAATATTTTTTTTTTCGTCTATAGAAATCTTTGACAGATCTGATCGAGATTCGATCCAAAACTTGAGAAAAATTTCTCTTTTAATTTGACCATTCATTATCAGTCTTTATAATTGATCTCCATCGATTCTAGGTCTGTATGGTTGGCTCTGATACCAACTGTTAGATAATTATGTGTTTAGGATTTCAATGAAACCCATTCCAATCCCATACAGTTGCCCTAGAACACAATAGAGAAGCCATAAACTATGAATCATAAAGACATACCTGTTTGTGTAGAGATTAATTCCATACGCTCATTGACGCTCCAAGCTTTGATCGAAATCCCTCGGCTACAGTCTTCCACAGCCTCCAGAGGATATCCTGATGTCTCTTGCTAATGGGTGTAGAGAACTGATTAACTGTGGCTGTGGGGACTTTAACCCTGTATTTATAGAATATAGATGTAATCCTAAAACCCTTCCCATAATAGAATTAGGATTACCAAACCTATCTCATACCATGTGACGAACCAAACCAAACCGGTTATACCATGTCAATCAGATTCCTACTGAATTTACTAGTTTAGGTAATTAATTAAGCCCACATAAATCTAATAGAGGGATCATAGCTGTATTCTCAGGTGACTCACCCTGATGTTTCTTGAGCTGGGATACAAGAAATACTATATGTATGCGAGCCATTATTGGTTGATCCAAACGATACACCACTACGCCAACCTTTGTCAGCACACGAAAGGGGCCAAAAAAATTTTTGCAAAACATGAGGTGATTGCTTGGAGCCACTGAAAGTTGCCCGTAGAGTTGGAGCCTCACATAAATCCAATCTCCAATTTCATAATGTCGATCGACACAGTGTTTATCAACTTGCGACTTCATCCGTGCTTGGGCCCTTAGCAAATTTACACTTAGTGTACGTAAGATTTCATCAGGGTCAGGAGCTCATGTTCCACCACCTCAATAGATGCAGTACCAGCAATGTAAGTAGATGGTTGGTGGTGGACGCCCATACAGAGCCTTAGAGGTCAGTCCTGCAGCGGTGTGATAGGCTGTATTGTACCAATACTCAGCCCATGGAAGCATAGTCATCCATCTTTTGGGCAAGTCGAAAGTAAAGCTTCGGAGATACATTTCCACACATCTGTTAAGCCCCTCCATTTGTCCATCGGTTTGTGGGCGATAGGCACTGCTCATAACGAGTATGGTGCCCTGAAGTCAAAATATTTCCTGCCATAAATGACTAATAAACAGCAGGTCACAGTCACTTACTTTGGAGCATATGTCACACCCCAATTTTGGTCGAACAAAAAATGTGAATGAACCGTCAATAAACTAACGGTTCAAGCTAGGATCACATAAAACCGTACCAATAATTAAACCATATATTCAACCATAGCAGAATAAATAAATAATAACGAAAGTCTTTATTAAATAATGAACTGAGTAGCTAAAGTGATAAAATATTAAATAAATCAGTTATTCAAATATCAACCAAAACATACGTAATAATATCCATTATATGTCTTATACTCTCAAACACAAAAGTAACCCTAAAGGTAAATACAGTAATGACACTCGCATAATGAGTCATAATCGCTCTCCATCGACTGCACATCCATTGCTGTCATCTGTCCATAAGAAGGAGCATTAATATAGTCTTCAACTGTAGTACCCACATCAACAACTAAAAAGAAAACGTATACGTGGGGTGAGCTCACAACCTAGCTCAGTGAAAAACAAAACATGCAGCAGGCAATATGCATGATGTAGAACTTAATCATTTGGTCTGGTTTATAGTTTGCAATGTGCTATGATAAGGATAGACTACAATTACACCTCCATATACAAGAGTATAAGCATACCCAATGGTGAGGCTCCAACTAAAACTACGATCACTCTACAACTCATTACTAGATAAAGATAGAGCTCGAGCCCAATGGTAAGCTACAACCAAACCATCAGCACCCTCTAATACCCTACCCCATACCAGTATGTATGCCCCTACTGGTGAGGGCTTATAAACTGGGTTTGTCACTAACCAATCTTAGATATCATCAAATGTATCATATACCTATCCCAACATCCTTCAATACAAAATAAAGATAAAGCTAGAGTCTTTTGATAAGGCTATGACCAACACTGCCAGCACTCCCCCTAATACTTGATCCCATACTAAGCACGTTAAGATAGATGGAGATACAATGCTGTCACTACAATAAATGGTTTGAGGCTCTAACCTCTCTCTATGCAACACACCAACCATACACAAATACATGCCTATCCTTAGTATCATCACAAGAACAATAAAATATGCATGAAAAATAAATAATAGATATTGAATGACATGTTATATGTACAATAAAGCAGAACAATAACAAGCAGGGTAGTTTATTATTAACCAATTAGTTTATTGCCCCTCACCTGTTGAGTAATGTTGAATCTATCCAAGATCTTGAAAGTAGCTTTGCTTAATTACAAGTCCTAAAAAATTATCAGAATTCAATTAGGGTTTCGTTCTAGTAATTCTTCACTGATCAGACTCACTATCTAGACTGGTAAATAGTCATTCCAGACATTCTCCAGTCGCATGTCCCATGTGGCATATTTTTTGATTGGACATCAATCCAAACAAGCCTGAGACACTTCTTGAGAGTATTCTGTGGCATGTCCGGTCCCACTCTAGGTGATACCAGATAACCTTTAGGCTATCCTTCAGGTTGTCTTTCAGTCTGACTTTCTTCAGAGTTGACTCTTCTGCTCATTTTAGGGTTCATCCTATACCATTCTATGGTCGAGAGCATATTAGGGTCGTCACTGTAACCTTAGTTCTACATACCTCCTTGCTACTCGATCCTTGTGGATCATTCGTCATACATTTTATACAGTAGTGAAATTACTCAATAGTCTCTAATGGCTGTGAGTCTAACCTCATGCATATCTTATTCTAGTTACAGTGATGAGAGTACTTACCGTTGATTTCTCAACGATGTTTGCTGGAAACTGACGATGAGTTCAAGCCTTCTCCTTCCTTCTTCTTCTTCACAACCTTCTTCTTTTCTAGAGCCTTCTTTCTCAATTCTTTCTCAATTCTCCTCTCAGTTATAGGGTTTGTAATTGAGCAAAAGAGTAAGAGGGAGTGGAGAAATGTCACTTATATAGAGTGCTAACTTCCTAATAAAGTCCTCTCCCAATTAGGAGAGTAATTTCACCAAACTAGGAAACTTTCCTAAACTCAGAGTCTGTTTTTATGATTGACCAGTCGCATGTCTAGTAACACAATACGCAAACTGAACAACTCCATTAGTCTGATCGGATAAGTTTAGGGTTGTCAGTTTCATACCTTGCTTTGTGGTTCCATCATCCGATTGCTTCGTCTGCCCCTGTTATAATGGGAAGACCTGTCACAACATATTAATCCATGTTAGACTGGGTTAGTGGAGTGCGGGTCTTACAACTCCCTCCCCTTAAAAAAAATTTCATCCTCAAAATTTACAAGTACCTTCTGAGTCGAATAGATGAGGGTATTGTTTTCGCATTGCAGCTTCCTCTTCCCATGTCACCTCTTCCATGTCCTAACTTTTCCAGGTTACTTTGACATAGAAGATGTCTTAGTTTCAGAGTTTCTATACCTTTTGACTTGTGATCTCGGTTGGTACAACTTCGAATGTCATTTTGTCCTTTAGATTTGGAGGATCCGCAGTCAATATGTGAGACGGGTCTCTGATGTACTTTTTTAGTATGGATACGTGGAACACGTCATGTACACCAGACATAGACAAAGGTAGCGGAAGCTGATACTTTATCACATCTTGCTAGAATTTCATATAGTCCCACATATCTAGGACATAACTTCCCTTTCTTATCTAACTATTTTAAGCTGCGCATTGGTGATATCTTCCCGGTGTTAATTAGCTACATAATTCTTCTATTAAACTTGAGTAGTCTTCACCCTTTCCTTGATCTTGTCTACTACCTGATAAGTTTCTTCAATGAATTCTGACCCCATAATTCATCGTTCACCAACTTCATTTTATAACAATGGGGTTCGACACTTCCTACCATACAGTGCCTCATAGGGTGACATCTGTATAGTGGCCCGATAACTATTGTTGTAAGAAAACTTGATTAGTGGAGCTTTTTTTCCCGAGCTCCTTTAAAATCAATTGCACAAGCTCGAAGCATATCTTCTAAGATCTGAATGGTATTTTTTGACTATCCATCCATCTAATGGTGAAAGGCTGTGCTAAACTTCAACTTCATCCCTGTAGCTGTCTATAGTCCTTGCCAAAACTTAGATGTAAAGCGAGGATCTCGATTTGACACTATGCTCTCAAGTAGACCATGGAGTCTAAAAATATTGTCTATATATAGTTTGGCCAGTTTCACCAATGTATATTGAGGTCTAATCGCAATAAAACGAGCTGTCTTTATAAGGCGATCTATAATCACCCAAACTACATTAACTAATCTGGGAGTCAATGGTAATCTAGTAACAAAGTCCACAGTAATGCAATCCCATTTCCATGCTAGTTCAGGTAGTGGTTGTAGTAAACCTACTGGTCTCTGTCTTTCGACTTTCACTTGCTAACAATTCATGTCATACCCCAATTTTGGACTATCCAAAATAGTGTGATGAACCATCAATAAACCAACTGTTCAACCAGAATCTTGTTTAGGTAGTACCCACTGTATCAACCATACACACATTCTACGGTAATAATCAAAGATAATAAACAAATAAGCAGGAGTCTTTATAATTAATGAACTGAGTATCTAACAGTGATAAATAAATATTTAATCTAGTTATCTACAAGTAACTTAAGACATAAAATAAAATAATCAATTACATGTCCGTTAACCAAAATATAACTAAACTAATCAAAGACGCATTGATTGCACTTGCATGAAGGATCATGCGCATCTTCAATAGCTTCTACGTCTATAGCCGCCATGTATCCATATTCGGAGCATTCACGTATTCTTCTACAGTAAAACCTACATCATCAACTAAAAATATTCGACATCGAAAGGGTGAACACCAATCACGGCTCAATGAGCAAACAAAACAATGCAACAAACATATGCATGCATTCAATTCATATCTTTGGTCTGGTTTTTAAGTTTGCAATATGCTATAGAAAGGATTGGTGGCCACCGCACCTCTATACACGAGTGTGTGAATCCGCCTAATGGATCAAACATCATTGCTGTCATACCCCAATTTTGGTCTAACCAGAATGGTGTGATGAACCGCCAATAAACCAACGGCTCATCCAAGATCTTGTATAGGTTATACCCACCATATCAAACCACACACACGTTCCACGTTAGTAATCAGAGATAATTAACAAATAAGCAGAAGTCTTATAGATAATGAACTGAAATTCTAACAGTGATAAAAAAGTATTTAATCTAATTATCTCCAAACCACAAGACATAAAAATAAATAATCAATTAGATATCTGATATTTAAATTATGACTAAACTTAAGCAAAAACACATTGGTTGCACTCGCATGATGAATCATATGCACATCTTCTTCAGCTTCAACGTCCATCGCAGCAATGTGTCCATACGTCGGTGCATTCAGATATTCTTCAATGGTAGGACCTGCATCATTAACTAAAATATTCGATGTTGAAAGGGTGAGCATACATCACGGCTCAATGAGCAAACAAAACAATGCAACAAACATATGCATGCATTCAATTCATATCTTTAGTCTGGTTTTTAAGTTTACAATATGCTATAGAATGGTTAGGTGGCCGTCGCACCTCTATACACAAGTGTGTGAATCCACCTAATGGATCAAACACTATTTTTGTCCCACATGCACCCACCATGGAATAGAGATAGAGCTAAAGTGTCCGGATCAAACACCGTTAATACGTCCCCTGATGCCCTATCCATACCAATACGTAAGCCCCTATAGGCAAGGGCTTGCAAACTGGGCTCACAACTAACCAATCCTAATTCCAAACAGTGTATCCAAGGCCTCTCCCCAGCATCCCTCAATACATCCATAGAGATAGAGCTAAGGCTCCCTGGCAGAGTCAGAGACCACACGGTTCGAGACCACCTCCCCTGATGCCCTACGACATAGTGTTCTACTAAGGTAATGGCGATACGATGATGTTAGTGGGCAAGACTTGAGTAGAGATAGAGCTAGAGTCTGGTGACGAAGTCGAAGACCACCATGCCACGTCCTCCCCCTGATGCTCCACTCCCATCCAATACACCAACCACACACATACATTCACATGCTTATTCCTAGCATCATCATTATCATCCTGTTATAAATAAACGAAATTAAATATGCATGAACAGTAATAGCAGAAATATTGGATGACATGTGAGATGCACATTACAAGCATACAAGCATAGAATCAACATGACATTGGACTTAATAAAAATAAATGGTTTGTTATTATCCAATTAGTTTAGGTATTGTTCCCTCACCTGTTAGCAATACTCGATCTCCTTCCAAGCCTTGAAATTCTCTTTGAATTGATTTAACAACCTTTGCCTGTGATAGAGAGCCAATCTCTTATCAGCAAATTCCTTTCCTTAGCTTTTCCTTCTTCTGCTTCTCTTCCCTTCCCTTTCTATAGGGTTTACTAATGTTCTAAAAGAGTGAAAAATGGCTGAGGGACCTCCTTTTTATAGAGAAAAACTCTCCATATAGAGTCCTCTTTCAATTAGGAAAGCAATCCCTTAATTTAAGAAAGTTTCCAAAACTCAGAGTTTGATCTAGGGTCTCACGGTTGATCATACGGTCACATAAACCATCGACCATAGGGTCAAAATCATCGATCGTGGGGTTTTGGATTTAAGATTTTTGTTTCCTTCCTTATGGTCGACCATACCTACCCAGGTATGTGACCTTAGGTATGTTTTTAGTGTTTTTAACTCAATTCTCATATCTGGTATGTGATCTATCTTCACACGCTTGGTCCACTTGGTCCAGGAATGATGAGAAGACCTAACACGACCCGGTTAGACCAAGTTAGTGGAGTGTGGGTCTTACAACTCCCCTTCTCTTATATAAATTTTGTCCTCAAAATTTACACATACCTTTCGAGTCGAATAAGTGAGGATATTGCTTTCACATATTGTTCTCTTCTTCCCTTGTAATTTCTTCCACATTTTGGCTTCTCTAAGTAACCTTAACGTAATAAATGTCGTGGTTGCAAAGATGTTGTACCTTTCGGCTAGTGATCTCAAAAGGTACTACTTCAAACATCAAATCTTCAGTTAAATCTAGTGGATCCATTGTAAACATGTGTGTTGGATCTCTGAAGTACTTCTTCAATTGTGAGATATGGAATACATTATGTACAGTAGACATGGATGGGGGTAGTGCTAACTGATACGCCACCTTTCCACGTTTAGCTAGAATCTCATATGGTCCAATATATCTGGGACATAGTTTTTCCTTCTCTTCAAACCGTTTTAAACCACGTAGAGGAGATATTTTCAGAAATACCTTATCACTATGGTGAATTCGAGATCTCTGCGTCGATTATCTGCATATTGCTTCTAACAGTTCTGAGCTGTTCGAACTCTTTCCTTGATGATGTGAACCACTCGACAAGTCTCCTCAACAAACTCTGGTCCAACAATACTTCATTTTCCAACTTCATTCCAAAATAAAAGAGTTCGACATTTTCTACCATACAGTGCTTCATAGGGCGACATTTGTATTGTAGCTTGATAGCTGTTGTTATAAGCAACTCAATCAATGGTAATTTCTCATCCCATGATCCTTTGAAATCAATGACACAAGGTCGAAGCATGTCTTCTAAAATCTGAATAGTACGCTCTGACTGTCCTTCTGTTTGAGGATGGAATGTAGTACTAAACTTCAACGTTATACCCATAGCCTTCTGTAATCTTTCCCAAAACTTTGAGGTAAAGCGTGGGTCTCTATCAGATACAATGCTTTCAAGTACACAATGTAATCTGACAATATTATCTACATAAAGCTTAGCTAACCTCTCTAGGGTATACTGAGGTCGTATAGCTATGAAACGAGCTGTCTTGGTCAAACGATCCACAATCACCCAAACCACGTCAACTACTCGGGGAGTCAATGGTAACCCAATGACGAAGTCCATAGTGATGCAGTCTCATTTCCATGCTGGTTCTGGAAGTGACTGCAATAATCTTACAGGTCTTTGCCTTTCAGCCTTTACCTGCTGACAATTCAAGCATTGAGACACAAATTTAGCTACATCCACTTTCATTCCTCTCCACTAATATAGTTTCTTCAGATCATGATACATCTTTGTACTTCTAGGATGTACCGAATAAGTGGTGGTGTGGGCTTCCTTCATTAGTCTATGTCTAATATCTAAGTCTTCATTTTCAAGAATACATACTCTCCCTTTGTATCTTATTACTTTCTCAGAATCCAAGGTGAAGTCAAGGTTAGTCCTACCTTTTTCAAGGTCTTCTTGCACCGTTCTCAGATAAGGGTCTGATTTAATAGCTGCTTTCACTCGTCTAATAGATCAGGTACAATCTTCAATGTAGTAAACATGTTTGAGAATAGATGAATAACCCTTGGTCAGTTGATTCATTCAGAATATCAATCACGAACTACTCATTATCATAATTAAATACTCTTCCTGTGACACACGCTACAACATTTGTACTAGCTTCTTCTTGAGATTTTGCCATTGCTCTCCTACTTAGTGCATCAACAACTACATTAGCTTTTCATGGATGATATTAGATATCACAATCATAATCCTTTAGTAATTCCAACCATCTTCTCTGTCTCATGTTCAACTCCTTCTAATTAAAAATATGAGTGAGACTCTTATGATCTGATTTAATCTGAAATTTCTCTCCATACAAATAATGTCTCCATATCTTAACAGCATGTACTACTACTGCTAATTTCAAGTCATGAGTGGGATAGTTCTTCTCATGTAAGAACCATATCAATCTAACTGGTCTTACCACCTTGTACCAGGTCTACCTATCATGGTCGAGCCAAGTGGACCAAGTGCGTGAAGAAACCACAGGACCAGGTATGTAATCAACTAAAAAACAGTCAAATATGAGTGTGTGGTCGCATGCCTAAACAGGTGTGACCGATCCCACCTCAAAAGAGTCCAACCCCATGAAATTAGGTTGTGGGGTCGGACATTTTAAAAAGGTAGGGTCGTCGATTCTCCGACCCCACCTCCGACCCTACGGAACCCTGACAGAACCGAGATTAGGAAGCCTTCCTAATTCGAAGGGGGTCTTTCCTAAACTCATTGGGGCATATTATGGAGGGTTTTTCTCTATAAATAGGATGTCCCATAGCCTCTTTCACTCCTTTAGAACCCTAATTGAAAGTGAGAGAAAGAGAAGAGAAGGAAGAGAAGGAAAATCTAAGAAGAAGACTGAGGAGGAGGAAAATTCAGAGAAAACTTTAAATCTTCGGCAAACATAAGGTATGAACTTAATTCCCCTGATTAATTGAGAGCCTAGAATAGTTCATGAAGAAGATAGGATCTAGGAGAAACCCAAATCAACCATTCATGGGTAAATTCCAAGAGAATAAACAAATAATATAGGGTACTATTTATAAGTCGGATAGTTGCCCAAGAGAATCCATGGAGGAAATTATTGTGGACAATGGATGATGTATAAAATTATAGTTTTGAGCCATAGAATGATCATAGGAAGGACCATGATGATAAACCAAAGGATTCAAACATGAAGAAATGAAGTAAAGAGTGAAAGGTCGACCATAACACGTGTGGTCGCACATGGGGTCGCCAGATGTCCAACCCCACATGACCCACATGTCTGACCACATGCCCTCGGGAAGTTTCCAGGGAGGGTGTGGTCGCACATGGGGTCGGAGTATGTCCGACCCTATCCTGCGACCCCACACCCTGTGGTCATAGAAATTGAGACCCCAGATGCTGCCCCACCTGCGACCCCTCAGTTTTTGTTAGTCTAAATACATGAGAATTAATTTTAATTAAAAATCTATCAACTTGTTAGGTTTCCAAATGGTTTAAAGGTGAATTACAAAGCTTGAACGAGGATCTACTATCAATCAAAGGTGAGGGAACAAGACCTAAACTAATTGGCTAATAATAAACTATTTTTATCTATTGAGTCCAATGCTATGAATGATTCTATGCTTGTATGCATGTATTGTGCATTTAACATGTCATCCAATATTCCTGCTATTAATGTTGATGCATATTTAATTTTTGTTTATTTATAATATGATGATGTCGGTGATGCTAGGAATAGGCATGTGAATGTTTGTGTGTGGTTAGTATACTTGATGCGAGTAGGGCATCAGGGGAAGTGTGATGCGGTGCGATCCTAAGCACTTTAGCTCTATCTCTACTCAAGTCTTGTCCACTGACATCATCGTATCGCCATTACCTTAGTAGAACTATTACGTCGTAGGGCATCAGGGGAGGTGGTATCGGACCGTGTAGTCTCTGACTATGCCGGGGGGCCTTAGCTTTATCTCTATGGATGTATTAAGGGATGCATGTGTGAGGCCTTGGATACACTATTTGACATTAGGATTGGTTAGTTGTGAGCCCAGTTTGCAAGCCCTCGCCAACAGGGGCTTACGTGTTGGTATGGGTAGGGCATCAGGGGAAGTGTGATGCGGTGCGGTCCTAAGCACTTTAGCTCTATCCCTATTCCATGGTGGGGTGGATGTGGACGATAATGGTGTTTGATCCATTGGGTGGGCTTATACACCCGTGTATAGAGGTGCGGTGGCCATCAATCCTTTCTATGGATAGTTGCCCAAGTATACAAAGGATATAGTACAGTAGCAAGAAGGGAGCATCTGTAAAGCAAAAAATTAGAATATCGAGTTGGTACTCACAAGATGTGAAACTCGATGTATGACAGAAGAAGAAGAAGAAAAATGGTTAGTAATGCCTAAATCCCTACAAAGGTAAAGGGAAAGATCTCGGGCTAAATCAAGTAGAGATAAGAGAACAATGGCCCTATACCAAAATAATGAGAGTAACTATAAGAAGATAAAGCTATACTCCTCGGTGACATGAAGACTCAGAGTAAGATCCACCATAAGCTAATCCATTTCCCGCTGAGCATTAAGAAGAGGTTGCAACTTGACCCCACCACTATCTGGGTTGAGAACGGGTAGGGAAAACTCATCTGAGTAGATGTTAAATAATGATAATCAGATTAGAGCAAATCAAAGGAGGTAAACAACCAGGCTACTCCAGTCAATCCACTTGGACTTCTAAGTGCCTTGACTACGATTGTAATAAACTTGGCCTGACAAAATACAAGAGCAACAACAGATGAGACCGACTATGCAAGTTGCTATGTGAATCACTATCCAAGTTGCCAATGCTACATCAACACCTCCGGGTCAAACCAAGTACGGTATCGATTGGTAGCAACACTGTACTCCCAGCACCTGTTAGCTATAACACAGTGCCTACCATACAACAAGTCCCAGTAACACACTCCCCAGTGCATAAGCTTGGTGCACAAGAAGCAGTGTATCAAGGTGGTTACCCTTATCAGCCCCCGATGTATGGGATAGCTACATCATGGCAGAATGATCCAACAAGGGTTGAGGAATATTTTTTGAAGATGAAGCCTCAAACATTTTCAGCAAAGGATCAAATCTATTATGGCCTAATAACTAGATAGATTATATAGGATGCGATGCATTATTGATTTACTCTTATGATTATAGAGGATGCACATACCTGATTTAAAATTCTCGTGTCTTGACAGGATACCTTATCGATTCAACCTGTCAATTGGAGTTATAAATATTATTTCTTTAGTATTAGTCCTGATTATACCAATCTGAGCCACTCTCATTATCGACAACATGAACAAAGATATGAACAGAATGAACAGTTAAATGTTTAATCATGTTGAGCGTACATCTTTTGATTTATATCTGATTTATTGATGTATCAAAACTTCTCCAGATTTACTCCTTTAGTGCCTTGACCAATGGCATTATATACTCGATAGAACCTGTAACCATGAGGTTAAGAACTGTAAAACCTTTCTCTCCATGTATTTGGACCACCGTATAACTTAATGACCTTTTTGATGCCGGTTGGATTACCATAGATTTACTCCTGATCCTTTAAACCTAAGTTCATTAGATAAAGCAAGTGTTCGTCATTACCCTGAATTTGAAAGAAAAAAATGAATTGCTTTTAGATAAATATTCTGATTCTTACATTTCTCGATATCCATTGATAAGATGTTTAGTGAATAAGGAATTATGGGAAGTAACATGATTAAATTCAGATTAGATTCTATAGCCAAGGAACCTCAGATGAAGAAATAGAGGATCTGTTTCAAGATTGCTGAATAGATGGATATGGTCATGTCTATAAAAGAGTGCATGAGCAAGAAAGTAAGTAACAATCACAAGATATTTTTCGAGGTAAATGAAAGAGAGATCAGGATAGAACAACAATGATAAAGAAGGTGTAAGCTAATGAGCTTTTTGGGATATATGAGATTTTAAGCAATAGTCTTTGAAAAATTAAGAGATTAAGGAGCTAGATCTGCTCTTAAGACCTTTATACTAGATTTTGCTAGTTCAAGCCCTTTTGGACTAGATGTTGTATTGGATGAGTGTTATTAACAATGTTCGAATCATATGGATGGATAGAATTTGGATGCAACCTAAATCGACTTGAGATGGCAGACTTTGACGTCATCTTGGGAATAGATTGCTTGTCTCAACACTCTACAAAGTTGTTTTGTGCATAGAAGAGGTTATCATTTAAGAATAAAGACGACAAATAATTTAGTTTTACTGGAAGCATGTTGCCTAAGAAGTGAAAGTTGATCCTCTCTATGCTAAAGGCGAAGAGATGCTTTGAAGATAAAGAAGTTGGATATATAGTATCTGAGGTATATGTTACCAAAGAAGCTCCACAAATGGAAGATATTGATGTGATGCATAAATTTCCTAATGTGTTTCCAGGAGACTTACCTGGGTTACCATCTGATCATACGATCGAGTTCGTCATCGACTTGTTACCGAGGACGATACTTATCTCAAAGGCTCCTATAGAGTAGCTCCTATAGAGTTGAAGGGATTGAGACTCAACCATGAGAGTTATTAGACAAGGGTTCTAATCGGCTAAGTATTTCATCATCAGGAGTGCCAATGCAATTAGTGAAGAAGAAGGGACGGTAGTGTCAGATTATGTGTAGACTATCAGAAACTAAACAAGCTCACGATCAAGAATTGATATCTACTACCTCAGATCAATGACTTGTTTAAACAGTTGCAAGGAGCAAAGGTATTTTCTAAGATTGACCTTGGATGGAGTATCATCAAATGAAGAATTTGGACAGCGATATCTCGAAGACAGCTTTTAGAACCGGGATTGCGCATTATAAGTTCTCGATTATGACGTTTGGATTAACCAATGCCCTTACATCTTTTATGGAGCTGATGAACTGGGTGTTTCATGACATGTTGGATACGTCGGTCATAATTTTCGTAGATGATATTTTGGTTTATTCCAAGAATGAAGCAATTCATACAATGAATTTTATATCAGCTTCACAACAGTTGAGAAGGGAGAAGCTTTATGCCAAGTCCAAGAAATATGAGACCTGATTAAACAAAGTGATCTTCTTAGATCATGTAGCATCATAAAAAGGGATTAAAGTGGACCTATTAAGATAGAAGTAATCATATGGTGAGAAACACCTAAAGAATATTGCAAAGATCAGAAGTTTCTTGGGTTTAGCTGATTATTACAGACGATTCATGGAGGACCACTCTAGGATCGCAATACCTCTTACCAAGCTAACCAGGAAGGGAGAGAAGTTCAATTAGACTGATAAGTGTAAAGAGTGTTTCCGGACTCTAAAGCTAGATTGATATCTGCTCCTATCTTGACTATTTCTATCCTAGGACAACCATTTACCTTGTACACTGATGCGTCTGGATTGGGTTTAGGATGTGTACTTATGCAAGGGGAAAAAGTAATTGCGCATGTCTCAAGATAACTGAAGACACATGAGAAGAACTATCCCACTCATGACTTAGAATTAGCAGCAGTAGTACATGCTGTCAAGATATGGAGACATTATTTGTATGGAGAGAAATTTCAGATTAAATCAGATCATAAGTCTCACTTATCTTTTTAATCAGAAGGAGTTGAACATGAGACAAAGAAAATGACTGGAATTATTGAAGGATTTTGATTATGATATCCAGTATCATCCAGGAAAGGTTAATGTAGTTGCTGATGCGTTAAGCAAAAAAGCAATGATAAAATCCCAAGGAGAGGTTAACACGACTACGGCAATGTGTGTTATAGGAAAAGTATTCCATCATGGTAATGATCAGTTCATGATAGATGCACCGAGTGGATCAACCAACCAAGGGTTTATTCATTGGTTTTCAAATATGTTCGCAACATTGAAGATTGTATCTGATATAATAGATGAAATAAAAGACGCTCTTAAATCGGACCCCTATCTGAGAACGGTATAAGAACACATCGAAAAAGGTAGAACTATTCCTGAGTTCACCTTGGACGAGAAAAAAGGTACTGAAGTACAAAGGAGGAGTATGTGTTCCTGAAATGGAAAACTTGGACATTAGACACACACTAATGAAGGAAGCTCACACCACTGCTTATTCGGTACATCTTGGAAGTACAAAGAAGTATCATGATTTAAAGAAATTATATTGGTGGAGAGGAATGAAAGCAGATGTAACTAAATTCGTATCTCAATGCCTAAATTATCATAGGGTAAAGGTTGAACGGCAAAGACCTGCAGGATTTTTGCAGCCACTACCATCATGGAAATGGGACTGCATCACTATGGACTTTGTCACCGGGTTACCATTGACTCACCAAGTAGTTGACGCGGTCTGGGTGATTGTAGATCGTCTGACTAAGACATATTGCTTTATAGCTATACGACCATAGTATACCCTAGAGAGGTTAGCCAAGCTATATGTAGATAATATTATCAGATTACATGGAGTACCTGAAAGCATTGTGTCCGATAGAGACTCACGCTTTACCTCAAAGTTTTGGGAAGGATTATAGAAGGCTATGGGTACAACGCTGAAATTCAGTACTGTATTCCATCCTCAGACAGACGGACAGTTGGAGCATACCATTCAGATTTTAGAAGACATGCTTCGAGCCTGTATTATTGAATTCAAAGGATCATGGGATGAGAAACTACCATTGATCAAGTTCGCCTATAACAACAGCTATCAGGCTACTATACAGATGTCACCCTATGAAGCACTGTATGGTAGGAAGTGTCGAACTCCTTTGTTTTGGAATAAAATTGGTGAATGAAGAATTTTAGGACCTAAGTCTATTAAAGAAACTTTTCGAGTGGCAAACAAGATCAAATAAAAGGGCCAAGACAGCTTAGGATTTTTAGAAGAGATGCCAAGACCTTGAGTTCGCCATAAGTGATAAAGTATTCTTGAAGATATCACTTATGAGTAGTTTGAAGCAGTTCAGTAAGAAAGGAAAGTGAGATCCTATATCTGTTTTGGACCTCATAAAAATTTTAGAGGAGCCGAGATATAGAAGAGATCACATGGGAAGAAGAGAATGCTATGCGAAAGCAATATCCTCACCTTTTCGACTTAGAAGGTATGTTCAAATTTCGAGGATGGAATTTGTAATAAGAGGGAGGGGAGTTGTAAGACCCGTATCGAACTAACCGATCTTACCACCTTGTACCAGGTCTACCTATCATGGTCGAGCCAAGTGGACCAAGTGCGTGAAGAAACCACAAGACCAGGTATGAAATCAACTTAAAAATAATCAAATATGAGTGTATGGTCGCATGCCTAAACAGGTGTGACTGACACCACCTCAATAGAGTCCAACCCCACGAAATTAGGTGGTGGGGTCGGACATTTTAAAAAGGTAGGGTGGTGGATTCTGCGACCCCACCTCCGACCCTACGAAACCTATAGAGAACCAAAATTAGAAAACCTACCTAATTCGAAGGGGGTCTTTTATAAACTCATTGGGGCATATTATGGAGGGTTTTCCTCTATAAATAGGATGTCCGTTAGCCTCTTTCACTCCTTTAGAACCCTAATTGAAAGTGAGAGAAAGAGAAGAGAAGGAAGAGAAGGAAAATCTAAGAAGAAGACTAAGGAGGAGGAAAATTCAGAGAAAACTCTGAATCTTTGGCAAGCATAAGGTATGAACTTAATTCCCATGATTATTGAGAGCCTAGAATAGTTCATGAAGAAGATAGGATCTAGGAGAAACCCAAATCATCCATCTATGGGTAAATTTCAAGAGAATCCATGGAGGAAATTATTGTGGACAATGGATGATGTATAAAATTATAGTTTTGAGCCATAGAATGATCATAGGAAGGACCATGATGATAAACCAAAGGATTCAAACATGAAGAAATGAAGTAGAGAGTGAAAGGTCGACCATAACACGTGTGGTCGCACATGGGGTCGCATGATGTCCAACCCCACATGACCCACATGTCTGACCACATGCCCTCGGGAAGTTTCCAGGGAGGGTGTGGTCGCACATGGGGTCGGAGTATGTCCGACCCTATCCTGCGACCCCACACCCTGTGGTCACATAAATTGAGACCCCAGATGCTGCCCCACCTGCGACCCCTCAGTTTTTGTTAGTTTAAATACATGAGAATTAATTTTAATTAAAAATCTACCAACTTGTTAGGTTTCCAAATGGTTTAAAGGTGAATTACAAAGCTTGAACGAGGATCTACTATCAATCAAAGGTGAGGGAACAAGACCTAAACTAATTGGCTAATAATAAACTATTTTTATCTATTGAGTCCAATGCTATGAATGATTCTATGCTTGTATGCATGTATTGTGCATTTAACATGTCATCCAATATTCCTGCTATTAATGTTGATGCATATTTAATTTTTGTTTATTTATAATATGATGATGTCGGTGATGCTAGGAATAGGCATGTGAATGTTTGTGTGTGGTTAGTATACTTGATGCGAGTAGGGCATCAGGGGAAGTGTGATGCGGTGCGGTCCTAAGCACTTTAGCTCTATCTCTACTCAAATCTTGTCCACTAACATCATCGTATCGCCATTACCTTAGTAGAACTATTACGTCGTAGGACATCAGGGGAGGTGGTATCGGACCGTGTAGTCTCTGACTATGCCGGGGGGCCTTAGCTTTATCTCTATGGATGTATTAAGGGATGCATGTGTGAGGCCTTGGATACACTATTTGACATTAGGATGGTTAGTTGTGAGCCCAGTTTGCAAGCCCTCACGAATAGGGGCTTACGTGTTGGTATGGGTAGGGCATCAGGGGAAGTGTGATGCGATGCAGTCCTAAGCACTTTAGCTCTATCCCTATTCCATGGTGGGGTGGATGTGGATGACAATGGTATTTGATCCATTGGGTGGGCTTACACACCCGTGTATAGAGGTGCGGCAGCCACCAATCCTTTCTATTGAACATTGCAAACTTATGAACCAGACCAAAGATATGTATTGAATGTATGCATATGTTTGTTGCATTGTTTTGTTTTCTCATTAAGCTTAAGTTGGAGAGCTGACCCTCGTGCGCATAATTCTTTTTAGTTTCTGATGTTGTAGGTATTATGGTTGAAGATTATGTCAACACGCCAATATATGAATAGGTGACGGCTATGGATGAGCAAGCTGTGGAGGACGAATATGACTCGTTAAGCTAGCGTTTCAACTATGGATATGCTTAGTGTTTAACTTTCGTATTTGGATATTTGTAATATGTATTAAATTATGTTTTGGTTACTTGGAGATAATTAAAATATTAATTATTTATCATGACTAGACCTAAATTCATTATCTATAAGACTTCTGCTATTTACTTTATTATCTCTGATTAATGTGGAATGTGTTTTGATTTAACATGGTGGGGATAACCTATTCGAGATCCTGGTTGAATCGTTGATCTATTGATGGTTCATTATACCATTCTGGTTGGTGCAGAATTGGGGTGTGACATCTCATGTGTCTTCAGTTGTCTTGAGGCATACGTAATTACTTGTTCTCCTTGCATAAGCACACATCCCAAACCTAACCCAGACGCATCGATGTAGAAGGTAAATGATTGTCCTGGGATCGAAACAGTCAAGATGGGAGCTGATATCAATCTAGCCTTCAATGTTTGGAAACACTCTTTACATTTATCGGTCTAAACAAACTTTTCTCCTTTCTTTGTCAGACTGGTGAGAGGTACGGTGATTCTAGAGTAATCTTCCACGAATCGTCGATAATAACTAGCTAAACCTAAGAAACTTCTAATTTCTACAATATTCTTAGGTGCTTCCCATTTTACAATGACTTCAGTCTTGTTAGGATCCACTTTAATTCCTTAAGCGGATACAACATGGCCTAAGAAAGCGACTTCATTCAGGCAGAATTTACACTTTGTAAATTTTGCGTAAAACTTCCCTTTTCTTAGTCGCTATAAAGTGGCTCTTAGATTTGTGATATGAGTTTCTTTGTCCTTGGAGTAGACTAGTATGTCATCAATAAATATAATGACTGACGTATCCAACATATCATGGAATACCCGATTCATGAGTTCCATAAAAGTTACTGGTGCGTAGTCAATCCAAAAGACATAACTAAAAATTCATAATGTCCATATCTGGTTCTGAATGCTGTCTTCAGAATATCACCTTCCTTAATTTTCAACTGATGGTATCCTGATCGAAGATCAATTTTAGAGAATACTTTGACACCTTGCAACTGATTGAACAAGTCATTGATCTTAGGCAACGGGTATCGATTCTTGATTGTAAGCTTATTCAATTCTCGATAGTCTATACACAGTCGAATGCTACCATCCTTCTTTTTCATGAAAAATACTGACGCTCCCCATGGAGATATGCTGGGTTTAATATAATCCTTGTCCAATAATTTCTTTAATTGTACCTTCATATCCTTCATTTTAGTAGGAGCCATTCGATAGGGTACTTTCGATACTGACGTGGCTCTGGGTATAAGACCTATAACAAACTCTGTCGCTCGGTCAGGTGGTAGTCCTGGTAGTTCCTCAGGAAATACATTCAAAAATTCATGCACAACTTTAATATCCTCTATTCGTGGTGCTTCCTTGGTGAGGTCGACCACGGATACTAGATACCCATTATCTCCTTTCTCGAGGCATTTTCTAGCCTTTAATGCAGGGAGAATGAGTTTTTGTTTACGAGAAAGTTTGGTTCACGTAAAACTAAACTCTGCTCCTTCCTTGTCTTTAAATGTCGGTTTCTTTTCCGCACATAATAGGTTCGTGGAGTGCCGAGCTAACCAATCCATTCCCAAGATAACATCAAAGTCTACCATCTTGAGTTGAAATAAGGTAGCATCCAAAATCTTCTCGTCGATAAGAACTGAACATGGTCCATAACCTTTGTCTAGTTCCACTTCTAATCCCATAGGTGATCGTACAAGCAGTTTACAGTCTAAAGGTCTGAGGGATAGATTTAACTTCTTTTCAAACGACACAGATATAGAAGAATGAGTAGCTCCAGAGTCAAAGAGTACTCTGGCGGGTAAACCATTAATAGGTACGATACATGTGATTTGATTTAATTTAGTCTATATGTTTACACAAGGTAGTACAACATGAAAGGTTTAGGTCATACCTGTGACCACATCAGGCGATGTGGCAGCATCCTCAGAAGTAACTGCATAAACGTTTCCTTGCTGTAGCTGCTTCCTTGGCTTAGGACACTCTCTTGAATAATGTCCTACTTGATCATAATTGAAGCATTTGACTCCAGCCTTACTTTGCTTCTGTTGAGGTTCGGTTGTTGGAGTAGTCTTGGTTGCAACATTGAAGCCTTGAGTACGGAAGGGTTTAAATGTCTTTGAGTTCCCTCCGTTGTATAAGTTTCCATTAGGCCTATTTATACCTCTGTTCTCAGCAAAATAACTTTTCCTGTGGCTCGATTCTTATACTCGAGCAATCTGTACTGCTTTGTTATATATTTTCTTTTCTAATCCCAATACAAGCTCACGGATGCTTCCCCTAAGTCCCATAACGAACCATCGGGTTTTGATATTTTCCTCGCGCATGCTAGAAGGAGCAAAGAAAAACAGTTCCTCATAACACTGTTGATATGCATCTACAGTCATCTGTCCTTGACACAGACTCAGAAACTCCTTTTTCATTTGATCTCTGAAACTCCTTAGAAAATACTTCTCGAAGAAAGCTTCTTTATAAGTAGCCCATGTCAGTTGGGCGTGCTTTGTTAACAGATAACTTCTAGTTGATTTCCACCAGTGGTGTGCGTCACCTTTCAACATAAATGTGGCACATAATAGCTTCTCTTCTTCATTTATAGTCATCATCATAAAGTTTCTTTCTATTTCGTCGATCTAGTGAGTTGGTCACAACGGATCTAATGGTTTTCTTATGAATTCTTTTGGCTTCAACTTCAGGAAATACTCGATCAGTCTGGAGTGATTAAGCTGATGATGTGCATATGCTCCATACATAGGCGGTTGGTACTGATAATTACCTTGGTTATACCCGCCTTGCGGTGCTTCAGGGTTTTGCACTTAGCCTTGTACTGCTGGTGTTTGCGGTGCTTGGGGTAAAGTGTTGCTACCACCAGGTGCTGTACTAGCTTGTCCTGTAGGTAGAGATGTTGTGTTTGCAGCTGGAAAAGTAATTTCCATAGCAGTTTGCATGTTGGCTTGCATTTACTATATATGATGCATTTGTTGTGCCAAATTCATCACTGCAGTAGCCAAATACATAGGTGGTGCAGGTAAGTTGGTTGGATTGGCTTGGGTATGAACATTCTGAGGTGCAGCATTTTGAGCTCCAATATTTCCTTTCTGTCCTTGCTGACCTTCATTATCATTGGTCTCCATAGGTGGTGGAGATCGGTTTGCATTCTATCTTCTTTTACTTACTCTGCATCAAGCCATTTAAACTCTTGGTTGAATGGTACTTGGAAAGGCTATATATGTGAGACAAAATAGAGTGGTGGTGTTGGGTTAGTCTCACAATGGAAGGCGAGAAAAGAAACAAGATTAATAGGCAAAAGTTCAAACAGAATCAAAATGCAGACAACAGTCAGTCATGCGGTCGATGGCTTACGGTCGCATGTTGTGCGACCATAGGTGCGACCTTCAAAATCTTGAAAACTTACCGAGACCCTATGGTCGATCATACGGTTGCATGTTTTGGTCGAATTGTGCAACCGTATGGTTCAAGATCAAGTTTTTAAACCTGTTTTTCGTGATTTTTCCCTCTCATTCTCCTTTCCTTTCCTACGGTCACAACTCAACTCGCCACCAGTGAGTTGCTACAGTGTTGACCATATGAACTTGGTGATTTATCCATCGATCAACAACCGTCACTCCATTGCTCAAGGTATGTCCTCTATTCTTTCTCCTTTTTAAGCTTTCATACTTAGGTTTTGCTCCATTTATAAGATTTTCTTCAAATTAATATTTTTCTGACCTTAAAATTTTGATTTTTATTGGGGGTTATTGCTATTGGTCACCCAATGGATTAAAGCCCTTAAGAAAATTTGAGTTTCATATGTTAGTTTAGTAGAAACTTAAAAATTCTCATTTTTGACCTAAATTTTGGGGTTTTTTCCAATTGTCAAAATTTCTTCAAATTTGACCTACCTAGTTTAAATTTTCGATTGTATGAGCCCTATAGGATGGTTTGGGACCTATGTAAATCCTCTTGCCCAAATGTTTGGGTGAGAAGTGAGGCTTTTTCCATTTTACGTCATTATGCTGTCAAATTTTCAAATTATCTAACTTGTTTTTCTTATTTTCTTCTCTTGTAGTTATCATGGTTTGCACTAAGGTTCCTCGAGTTCATGACCCACGAAGCTTCAGGTTTGTTGAAGCAGAGGTGCGATATCCTTGGTTTGACTGAAAGAAAGTGGAAGGGGATCGGTGTGTGAACTAAGCCCATTTAGTCCTGTTTGATGTGGAGAGGCATTTGGTGATATGGGATGGCTTCGAGTGATTTTGTACGAGGCTTGCACTCGCTTGGACTTGGTCAAGCAGTTCTACTGTCACCTACAGGTAGAGGGTGACCTAGAGGATATTGATAGGGGTAGAGAGGTTCAGATTACGAGCTGGGTGAAAGGCATTTCGATCTCTTTCAACTGTCAGGAATTGGCTGATCTCCTAGGCATCTCAAATGATGGTCAGTTGGTTTACTGTGCACCCAGGGAGCCACATTTTCTGTCTACACAGGTGCATGCAAAAATAGATAGCCAAATTATTTGGGATGACCATTGGGAGATGAAAGAAGTCAACCTACGTCCAGAGCCACGGGTCTACTATAAGATTATACAGAATAATCTTATTCCCCAGGGTGGACACTATGAGATGATCTTACAGCTGACTCAGTACCTGTTGTACTGTATCTATACGAGGTAGCCTGTCTACCTCCCATATATTATTCTTCAGACTATGCATAGAGCTACGTTGCCTGACTCGAGAGGTAACTTGCCCTATGGGCGGGTGATCTCCACCCTACTCACTCATCTATAGGTGGAACTAGTGGATGAGAGGATCTTTGAGGACACCTTCTTAGCTGACCTTGATTGGGAGGCCATCAGCAGGATGGGCATGAGAGAGATACAGGTCAGTGATGATGAGAGGAATGCTATGAGACGTCCTCTCACTTTGGTAGCGGCAGCAGATGCAGAGGCGGCAACAGCAGTAGCAGCAGAGGCACAAGTGAGTGATGATAAGGAGGATGATGATCAGATGTACATGGATGTGGATGCCATCCCTCCCCCATCACCACAATTCTACTAGAGCTGACCCTTCTTGGGCTTCTCATTCAGCAGGCCCTTCACGTCCACCACCAGATGACATGATGGGGCTGTTACATGAGATTCGAGAGGCTCAGCGCGTGACTGATTGGAGAGTAGGAGAGCTTCTAGATGCCCAGCGTTCTACAGACCAGTGGGTAGCGCATCTGATAGCTAGTCTTCGAGTGACTCAAACTCAGGTGGCCTGGATCGCAAGAGTATATGCTGAGGACTATGATAGAGATCATGAGGCACCTCCTCCTCTAGCACCTCCAACTCCATGATATCATTTATTTCTTTTTTTCTTTTTATTTTACAGAGTAATTGTCTGGATTTTTGGACCATACTTTGATTCGGATGTATCTTGTCTTATATATATATATATATATAATTGGTTTCCCATTTATATATGTGCATTATTCTCTTTCTTAATTATGTCTCATACAACACATCTGCTTATGGTGTATTTTTATTAGAGCTTTTAATTTTTATCCTAACTCAGTTCATGACTCATGTGGAAGTAGTTAGGTCAATGGGTAGAACCTGAGATGATCTAATACCAAATTTTCACACCCCAATTCTTGTCTAACCAGAATGGTATGATAAACCTCCAATAAACCAACGGTTCACCCAGGATCTCGTATATGCTATACCCACCATATCAAATCACACACACATTCCACATTAATAATCAGAGGTAATAGACAAATAAGTGAAAGTCTTATAGATAATGAACTGAGAGTCTAACAGTGATAAATAAGTATTTAATCCAATTATCTTCAACCACAAGATATAAAAATAAATAATCAATTACATATCTGATGTTTAAATTATAATTAAACTTAAGCAAAAATAAATTGGTTGCACTCGCATGATGAATCATGTGCATCTTCTTCAGCTTCTACATCTATCGTAGTAACTTGTTCATACATTGACGTATTCATATATTCGTCAATGGTAGGACCTGCATCATCAACTAAAAATATTTAACATCGAAAGAGTGAGCACACATTGTCACACCCCAATTCTGCACTATTCAGAATGATGTGATGAACCGTTAGTAAACCAACGGTTCAACCAGGATCTCAAATAGGCTATCCTCGGGTTATCTAAACTTACACACATCCATAATCATAATCAGAGTAAATACACAATAGCGGAAGTCTTATAATAACATGAACTGAGAAACTAAGATGATATTAATAATTTAATAACAAATTATTCTGTTTTCAACTGAGACATAAATATTTAAATATCAAATACATGTCTTAATAAATCCAATAAAGAAACCTATAAAATATCTAATGAAATACACACGAGTTGCACTCACAAGAGGAGTCGTGTGTATCCACTTCAGCTTCAGCTTCCATCGCTGCCACGTTCTCGTACGCAGACGCATTCATATAGTCTCCAACGGTATAACCTGCATCATCAACTAAAAATATTCAACGTCGAGGGGTGAGCACACATCACGGCTCAGTGAGTAGCCAAAACAATGCAACAATACATATGCATGCAAAAATCAATTTATATCTTTGGTCTGGTATATAAGTTTGCAGTATGCAATAGCCAAAGGTCGCGTTTATTGACCCCGCCTCTATACACGAGTGTGTGACGTTACCCGAAGATCACGTTTATTGTCAACTCACATGCACCCAATCATGAACATTATATAACAAATGTTACGTTTATTGCTATATAGTGCCATACCAACACGTAAGCCCCTGTTAGCGAGGGTTGCAAACTGGGCTCGCAACTAACCAATCCTAATGCCAAAAAGTGTATCCAAGGCCTCACCCCAGCATCCCTCAGAATGTCCATAGAGATAGAGCTAAGGCCCCCCGGTAGAGTCAGAGACTACAAGGACCAAGACCACCTCCCCTGATACTCTACGACATAATAGTTCCACTAAAGTAATGGCGATACGACGATGCCAATGCACAAGACTTGAGTTAGAGATAGAGCTAAAGTGCTGAGACCCGCCAAAGGTTAACGTTTATTGACGTTCGCATCACACCTCCCCTGATACTCGTTCGCATCAAGTACATCAACCACACACATACAAGCACATGCCTATTCCTATCATCATCATCATCATCATGTTAAAAACAATAAAGTAAATATGCCTGAACAAATAATAGAAATATTGGATGGCATGCTGTATGCACATTACAAACATATTCGCATAGAATCAAGCATGGCATAGGACTCAAGAAAATAGAAAACAGTTTCTTATTAACCAATTAGTTTAGAGTTTTGTTTCCTCACCTTAGCTTGCTAATAGATATTTTTCGAAGCTTTAGAATCGCTTTTACAATGTTATTATATTGCTAGAAGACCTAACAAAGTCGATAGAATTTAATTAGAATTAATTCCAGATTTAAAAACCATGTTGTTAACTGAGGGTCGGAGGTAGGGTCGGAGTCCTGATCGACCCTGGGTGCGTCCCTCCCCAGATTCTGAACTTCCCGAACACTGAGGGTCGATGGTCAGGAACACCTATGGTCGGATCGTCATCGACCCTCGGTGCGACCCTCTGTGCACTTTGGTCCAATTCCCTCTTTTAATCCATTCTTTGTGTTTGAAATCCTATGGCTTGCTCCTGCATTCCATTCTACATGCATTCCATGGTCTGAAACCATGTATAACCCACCTAGATAGCTTTCATGCATTCTTCTATGGTTTTCCATGGAAACCTAACCATAGATTGATGGTTTGGGTTTCTCCGAGATCACACTCTCAACAATAACTAACCTAAAGTCTGTAGAAACTCATGGAATTAGTATCCATACCTGAGAAGATTATTTTTTCTCTGAAATTCTTCTCCTTTTTGCTAAGTTCTCTTCCTTGCCTTTCTTCTTCCTCTTTTCCTTCTCATCTCTTTCTCTCAATTCAATTAGGATTGTGAAAGGAGTAAAAGTGGCTTAGGAACGTCCTTTAAATAGAGTAGGAACATCCTAAATAAGTCCCATTGAGATTTGGAAAGAATCCCAATCGAAAATTAGGAAATTTCCTAATTTTATTTTCTTACGACAACCGAGGGTCGATGATCCCGTCGACCCTAGGGTTCTAAGCTGTCCGACCCTCCCTTCAAAACTGAGGGTCTGACTTTCTGTTTTGGGAGGTCCGACCCTGCTTAGCTGGGTATGTGACCCTTCTCCTATTTTAAGTATTTTTGGGTCGATTTGATACCTGGGATCTCGATCTCCTTCACGCCCTTGGTCCATTTGACTAGAACATGACGAGTAAACCTGGTTCAAGGTGGTAAGACCGGGTTAGATTGACACGGGTCTTACAACTCCCCCCAACTTATAAAAATTTCATCCTCAAAATTGTACGTACCTTCTGAATCAAATAAGTGAGGGTATTGTTTTCGCATAGCATTCTCTTCTTCCCATGTAATTTCTTCCATGTCTCTACTTTTCCATGTGACCTTAACATAGTAGATATCTCTGTTGCGTAGACGTTGAACCTTTCGACTAGTGATTTCTGTTGATGTTACTTCAAATGTCAAATCATCAGTTAATTCCGGCAAATCCACTGTCAAAACATGCGTTGGGTCTTTGACATACTTCTTCAATAGGGAAATGTGAAATACGTCATGCACACTTGACATAGATGGTGGTAATGCTAACTGATAAGCCACTTTTCCACGCTTAGCTAGAATTTCATACGGCCCGACATATCTTGGACTTAGTTTCCCTTTCTGTCCGAACCTCTTCAATCCTCGCATGGGCAATACCTTCAAAAATACTTTATCACCTACTGCGAACTCCAGATCTCTTCGTCGAGTATCCGCATATTGCTTCCGACGGTTCCGAGCTGTTCTCACTCTTTCCTTGATATTGTCGACCACTCGACAGGTCTCTCTTCAACAAATTCCGGTCCAACAATACTACGTTCTCCAACTTCATTGCAAAACAAGGGAGTTCAACACTTCCTGCCATACAGTGCTTCATAAGGTGACATCTGTATAGTAGCCTGATAGCTATTGTTATAAGCGAACTCGATCAATGGTAACTTTTCGTCCCATGATCCTTTGAAATCAATTACACATGCTCGTTGCATATCTTCTAGAATCTGGATTGTACGCTCTGACTGTCCATCTGTCTGTGGGTGGAATGTAGTACTGAACTTCAACGTTGTACGCATAGCCTTTTGCAATCCTTTCCAAAACTTGGAAGTAAATCGTGGATCTCTATCCGACACAATGCTTTCTGGAACACCATGTAATCGAACAATATTATCCACATACAGCCGCTAACCTTTCCAAAGGTATACCGAGGTCGTATAGGTATGAAGCGAGCTGTTTTAGTCGACGGTCCACAATCACCCAAACTGCGTCGGCTACTCGAGAGTCAATGGTCATCCCATGACGAAGTCCATAGTGATGCAGTCCCATTTCCATGCTGGTTCCGATAATGGTCGTGAATAGTCCTGCGGGTCTTTGTCGTTCAGCCTTTACTTTCCGACAATTTAGGCATTGAGACACGAATTTAGCTACATCTGCTTTCATTCCCCTCCACCAATATAGTTTCTTTAGATCATGATACATTTTTGTACTTCCAGGATGTATCGAATAGATGGTGGTGTGGGCTTCCTTTATCAGTCGGTGTCTAATGTCTGCACTTTCTGTTTCAGGTACACATATTCTTCCTTTGTATCTCCGTACCTTCTTGTCGTCCAAGGTGAACTCAGGGTTGGTCCTACCTTTCTCAATATCTTCTTGTACTGTTCTCAGATAAGGATCTGCTTTGATAGCTGTCTTCACTTCGTCCACTATATCCGGTATAATCTTCAATTCCGCGAACATATTCGAAAACCGATGAATAAATCCTTGGTTGGCTGATCCATTCGTTGTATCTATCACATACTGCTTGTTGCCGTGATTGAATACCCTTCCGGTAGTACACATTGCTGCAGTCATGCTAACTTCTCCTTGAAATTTTATCATTGCTTTTCTGCTTAATGCATCCGCTACTACGTTCGCTTTTCCCGGATGATACTGGATATCACAATCATAGTCTTTCAATAGTTCCAGCCATCTTCTTTGTCTCATATTCAACTCCTTCTGATTAAATAAATAAGTAAGACTTTTATGGTCCGACTTAATCTGAAATTTCTCTCCGTATAAGTAATGTCTCCATATCTTGACAGCATGTACTACTGCCGCTAACTCCAAATCATGAGTGGGGTAGTTTTTCTCATGTACCTTCAACTGTCTTGAAGCATAAGCAATCAGTGTATAAGGTGAACTCTCCTTGCATAAGCACACATCCTAATCCCAATCCCGACGCATCAGTGTATAAGGTAAACGTCTATCCTGGAATAGGAATAGTCAAAATCGGGGCGGATATCAATCTGGACTTCAATGTCTGAAAGCTCTTCTCACATTTATCCGTCCACACGAACTTTTCACCTTTCTTAGTCAAACTGGTGAGAGGTACGGCTGTAAGACCCGTGTCAATCTAACCCGGTCTTACCACCTTAAACCAGGTTTACCTATTATGGTCGAGTCAAATGGACCAAGGACGTGAAGGAGATCGAGATCCCAGGTATTAAATCGACCCAAAAACACTTAAAATAGGGGAAGGGTCGCATACCCAGCTAAGCAGGGTTGGACCTCCCAAAATAGAAAGTCAGACCCTCAGTTTTGAAGGGAGGGTCGGACAGCTTAAGACCCTAGGGTCGACGGGATCATCGACCCTCCCATCGACCCTCGGTTATCGCAGAATATAGAAATTTGGAAATTTTCTAATTTTCGATTGGGATTCTTTCCTATTCTCAAAGGGACTTATTTTAGGATGTTCCTAGTCTATTTAAAGGACGTCCCTAAGCCACTTTCACTCCTTTCACAACCCTAATCGAATTGAGAGAAAGAGAGGAGAAGGAAAGAGGAAGAAGAAAAGGAAGGAAGAGAAATTAAGCCAAAAGAGAAGAGTTGCAGAGAAAGATTATCTTCTCAGGTATGGATACTAATTCCATGAGTTTCTACAGACCTTAGGTTAGTTATTGTTGAGAGTGTGATCTCGGAGAAACCCAAACCATCAATCTATGGTTAGGTTTTCGTGGAAAACTATAGGAAAGCACATGAAAGCTATCTAGGTGGGTTATACATGGTTTCAGACCATGGAATGAATGTGGAATGAAATGTAGGAGCAAGCCATAGGATCCCAAACACGAAGAATGGATTAAAAGAGGAATTGGACCAAGGTGCACCAAGGGTCGCACCCAGGGTCGATGACCATCCGACCCTAGGTATTCCTGACCATCGACCC